>OX596278.1:6081700-6601700 GCA_951394225.1 Harpalus rufipes
AAGTAAAGAGATAATTGTAAATTTCTTCTGCTACTTAATGGCTCCAAGTTTACTTCAGGCAATAAAACAGAATAATCATGGGTAAAGTTAGGATATTGTCCATGTATTTTAAAATAACAATATTTGATGAATTTATGCTGGACAGACTCAATCTTAGATAAATATTTATGATATATTGGATTCCAGACTTGTAGATAATATTCTAGTTTAGAGCGAACAAATGCACAATACAAGCTTTTTAGTTGTTTTACAGAAAGACCGACAATTTCTAATTACAAATCCAAGATTTTTGTGAGATGATCTTACGGTAGTCTCAATGTGTACATTAAATAATGTTAGTTTTGTGTCAAATATAATCCCGAGATCCTTAAACAGAGTTACTTTCTCAAGCGAATTAGTTTCCATGTGATATGCATAAGTGTAAACGTATTTTTCAACAAAGTAACTCATTATTTTACATTTGCTATAATTAAAGAACAATTTTGAGTTGTGGGACCATTTTAAAATGTTGTTGATGTCGTTTTGTAAGAGAATAAAGTCATTAGTAGAGTTGATGGTTTTATAAATTTTTATGTCATCGGCATACAAAAGTATTTGAGAATGTTGAACATAGTCCACCACGTCATTAATGTAGAGGTTGAATAATAGTGAAAATAATCTGGTAATGAGACAACTACGAGATACTAGTAATCTAAATACCTTGCGCACGATTTATTTTTGCAAATAAATACTTCCTTAGAAGATGGTGTCCGTGTCACAAAGTTTTTTAAAATTTTAATTGATAACTGAATCAATTAATTTTGTTACACACTCTGTCCTTTATCTTAAGTTTCAGTAAGTCGTTGTTTACGGAAAGAGACTGACATAATGGTTCTAAATTTTTCACAAATATGCATAAAATATCCTGACACTATTGAAGAAATCACAATTGTAAAAAATCAGTAAGTTTACAATACTACAGCGTTAACCGTATAGTACAGAAATCCCAAAAACATTGACAGTTTTCGTTGAACAAAATTTCAAAGGTATCGCGTAAACGACAAAATTACGTTGTACATTTCATTCAAAATATTAGATCGTTAACGATTTCTCATAAACGAAAACTTAGAGAATAAGTACATCATACAAGTGGACACTGGAAACTTTGACATAGGCGTAGCTCAGTGTAAATGAAAAAATCCTGTACGGAATAATTCGTATGAATAATCGATTTATTCCCTTGATTGATAATGAGCAGGAATGATAAAAATGTGCAGGGCATAGTTCCCTAACGAGGCCCATTTTATATTTGTCTGAAGCAGGGAAATCGGTATCAGACGTCCGATATTTCTATGAATTAAAATCGCATCTCCCTTTAATTGAATTCCCGAATAAATGACTATAATATCAGCTGCACCGATCAATATCGCATTTGCGGTCGTCGCTTTGGTTATATCTCATTTGTCACACACATATACCTCAAGTACTTCAAACAACCACGTAGGAAACTCAACATGGATATAGAAGTAGAATCTGTCCTCAATACACACACAGGTTGTCGCATTGACGGATACAGTTACAGAACATATTGCCACGTGTCAAAGAAATAAATAGAATTCCTTTCTCCATACTCCTTTTAACACAAAATTAATTACTGTGTTGCTTCGTACGACGTTCGTTCATAAAAAAGAATTCCCAGGGAAAAATGTGTCATTTGTAGAAAATACTATTAGTATAGTACAAATTGAAATAACCTTACGGTAATTTAATATCTTTTAAGGAAATTTTAGTGGAACTAATGAGCCAAAATAACATATATTTATTTTGTTCTGTTAAGTTCTAAAATAAATTGAAAAATATAATTTTTATTTAGGTTTGTTCGCACAACAAAATAAGTGGCTGATTGCTGATTTTTTAGTACGCGTGCGCGGTTTGAAATTGGTTTCAAACTGGTTGGAAACTTTTGTGTTCTGCGAACAGAATGAAACGTTACTACTGCCATCTACAGTGAATAGATGGTTTTTATCTTATGTTGTTGTCCCTTGTCAAAGGTAAGAAATTTAGAAATTATAACCTCACATTGTTTTAAATTTTCTACCTGTGTTTATTTCTAGTTTCCTTAAGATTATACAAGAATCTAAATAACATTATGCCAAATGGTTTGGAAGAATTTATCATTATGAATAAATTCGATGCCCGTAGAAGAAACAACAGATAATAAAAGTTTTCTTTGGACGGATACAAATACAAAAAAATTCTTAGATTTGCATAAAATACATCGTTCGCAAGTGGCTACATTTAAAATAAGGAATTTAAAAAAAATGTGGAAATACATTTCTCAAGAAATGAGAAGAATATATAAAATCAATGTTTCTTCATCTAATTGCGAGAATAGATGGAGAGTTTTGGAAAACCAGAAATTCCACTGCGCATGTCAGAAACTATAAATTTCTTCAGAATCCGCGGACTGGTCTGACGGTTGAAAACTGATCACAGATTGAAATATTTTGCTGAACGAACACATGATTTTTAATCGCAGATTTAAAATTCCTGTTGTGCGAACACTTTTAAATAGATGCGCATGCTCAGAATGGTTTCTGACGCTTTCTGACTGTTGTGCGAACAAACCGGAGTCTATGAATACATAATTAATTTGTATTTAATAAAAAAACAAGGTAATAACTTCAGCGTTTTGATTATATGTGGTCGAAGAAAGTTATGAGGCAACAGCGCGTCTTGTTAAATTATTATATTAAATTTATCTGTCAATTTCAGTAATCAAAAATTCTAAAAAGCACAAAAATAGTTATCCATAAAATAGTTACGAGTTATATTTCTATATTTTTCTTTTAAAAAATGTTTAACATTAATTTTCAGGTTAATTTTAATGTTAAAAAGGCATTATAAACCTCTCATAATTTACTACGAGTCTTCAGTTTTATTATACTTGTTTTTTGTTCGTCAAAGTTGGAAAATGTTAAACAAACAAAAAAGTATCTACGAAAATGCTTCTACCATAAGGGTTTATAAATTAAGACAATGAAAACGTCAAATTTATAAGCATTTTTCTAAGAAACTAACTGGTGAATTATTTTTTTAATTTTTAGAATAGTTGGATAAGACATCCTTCGTTATAATTACAAAATTTTGAACCATAAAGTAGGAAATTAATTTTTCCAAGAGATAAACTCTAACCTCTATAAGAGGACAATACTCTAACAGAATTATGTGCAGAGCTTGTGGAAACAATGCCTAATAGAATTAAAGTTGTTATTACTAATAAAGACGATGAAACTCAATATTAAACGGCGGAATACTTAAATAACATATTCAGTTTGGTAAGTTTTAAATCTATAATTTCTAATCATTTGCATAGGTTTTATTTTAAAATATAAATAAATGCGACGATTTTTTTTATTATGAGTTAACTCTACTAAACTTATCCTAGAATTTTGTTGTTCTCTTTTTTAATTATTTGTCGATAAGTTAGTTACAAGACAAAATATAATATCCCCTATACACCAGTGAAATATGTTGTTTTCAATTACCATTAGTAAGCCTACTTCCTTTTCGTATAGCTTAAATTAATAACTATATTACAAAAACTATCAGCTAATAGCCTTTTAAGCTATTTGTAACCTTTAAAAAGTTGTTTGTACGCCACTGAGGCCACATAAGAACACACGCGAACCCTATCTTATTACTTCTTTATCACGGAGCTATGGAGCGTACTTTTACTCATTTCTCCTAAATATTCGTTATTTGGAACAAGGTGCTTAGGAAAAAAGCTTCGAGCTCATATTTACGAAAATGGAACAATATAAAAAAGTGTATAAAATTATGGGGTGTCAGATAAATTGTCTCGTCAACGCTTAAATGACAAAACGAAATCTAAAATGTGGGAATATAGGGATTACGAGATTATCGAAATAAATCCTGGAAATATGTATATACATTTCAATAGTGTTTTATTAGTTTCTCGCAAAATATCTCATAATGAAATATACATGTATTCAATTTGTGGAGAAATTTTTAACCGATTTATTGAAAAAAATATCTTTGTTTGAAAATAATAATACTTACTATTTATTTAGTATAGATAAGTATTTCTGTATTGAATTAGTCGTGAAATGTAACTCAACCAACCATGGTAATACATTCTGCACGATATCGATAGTTTCATTATATTTCATGTTTAATTAGTAACAAACATATGTCAAAACAATTCGTTATTAATCTAACTATTATTAGCACTAGTAACTATTATTATTGGTACTCTACTCAACTTGGTGATTACTAGCAATAACTACTAAACAAGAGAACAACAAAACTGAATATTGAGATAAACTCTTCAAAATTATTACAATGTTTTCACATAACGTCAAAATAGATAGCGTGAACGTTAAATTCCAGATAATGTGAACGTTATTCTTTACATCAAAATACGTTATTTTGCCTGCCAAACAAGAAAAATGGAAAGCGAATTAGAAAGTCATTTTGATTGCTGAGTTAACAAATTTAAATGACAAAGATTTCATGATACGTTAATAAATTGTCACACAAACAACAGATAAAATACAAATACTACAGTTGCGCAAAATAAAATGTAAATAAATCGTTGTAACTTTCTCTCTCAAAAATTAGGTTATGTATGTTTAACATGAAATAAAAAAAATAGGACAAATAAGATTAAGGCTATACATACCGTAATAAAATTATTTACGCATGCTTTTTCAAACCAAAATGACCTTAACGTTCACTCTATGATTTACTAGAAAACAATGATGCCAATATATACAATTTTATTATAAATACAGGGTCGCGCTGAAAAACTGGCCACTCAAAATTACTTTCTTACAATTATTTGTTTAATTTATATATTTAAAACAAGGCTTAGAACCTCACAAATTTGATATGATGGTAGCGCTTCCGGTTTAACTAGAAGTGACATTAACTTTCATAAATCAAATGGAACACCCTATATATTTTTAAATATTTGGAGTCTACGTAAAATTACAAATTCAATGATATACTTGATGTATATTTTTATTGAAGAAATAAATTACAAAAACGTAAGAAAAAATTATGAATAATTACCTATACTAAGCCATGATATCAGGCAGGCTGTGAGAACACTTGAGATAATACTGAGTTTAAATAGTAAGTTGTTTTTGTAAAATTCTATATTTTGTTACAAAAAAATAAACAATTTGTTATCACAGCCTACTTGATATGGCTTGCTGGTTAATTATTTATAATTTTCTCTTGCGTTTTTTGTAATTTAATTCTTCAATAAAAAATTATGTACTTCAAACATATCGGTGAACTCATAATTTCATATAATATACAGGGTGTCCCTTAACTTGGTGCACAAACTTTAAGGGCATATAATACTGATCAAAATGAGTAAAAAAAGCTCAGTCAAAATGTGTCCGATCTTTAATAGTTTCCCAGATATAACGCAGTGAAAAATGAGTTTTTACGAGATTTACCTTTGCTATCTCGAAAACTATAAGAATTACGATTTTGATTAATTGAGACTTTTTGTTTACCTTTGAGAGGTAATCTTAGATGGCCTTTTGTTATTTTATAAAAATCAAAAGTGAAATGTTGTGGCGACCTTGGTCAATATTTAATTTTCATATAACTACGTAACTATAAGAAATTGAGAAAAATGTTTCATATAAAATTTTATTGTTTTTTATAGTCTTTTTACTGACATAGACAAAATTTTATTCGATCGCTATCTTTGTCAGTTTTTCTTAGATTTTTCGCTTTTCTCGGAAACAGTTGAAGATCATTCCTATGTTGATGAAGCTTTTTTATTCATTTTGGTCAGTACTATATGCCCTTAAAGTTTTTGCTCGAAGTTAAGGGACACCCTGTATAAAAATATACAGGGTCACTATATAGGCTACCATCAGGCCAAATACCATGATTTGTGAGTCCCTGAGCCTAGTTTACAAATATATTAAGAAAAAATAATTATAAATAAAAAAGTTACTTGGGTGGCGTTTTGCAGTGTCAGTCTGTATACTTAATTTATGAAAAAAATCACTAAATCATTTATATAGGTATTTTTTTATTTGATAATCGAAGTTTTAATACATAACATTATTCATTTGAAAATATATTAAAATAATAAACGAAAGTAGTAGGTACAACTCGTTTATAGGTCAAATGTTATAGATAGGTTCCCTATAATTAAATTAACCGCTCATTAACTAATTACACCTCTTTATAAATAATATATGACTGTGCAAAGGCTATTAAATTACGATGTATATTTTGCATTATTAATAATTGTAACCAGATATAAAATGTATCTTTTTTGCTAATTAACGTTCAGCTACACAGGCTAAAAATAATCGATGGTGGATTATTTTTCGCAAAAGTGCACGACATATACTATCTAATTTCAGCATGTAATTTCATCAGTAATTGTTATGTAGGGTTACCATAATTGAATAGATGAAAAAGAGTTCGCCGAGCAAAGCGAGGCCAAAACCGCCGGAGGGGCATACTCGAATTTTATGCAATTCGCACAACTATCATAGATATTGACACACAAGTATAAACATGTACTTAGATATGTGCAGGCACAAAACGGATCTAATTAAATAAAATACAAAAAATATATATTTTGATTAAATATATCAAAATTGATTACCATTTCAAAAAAAATAACACTTTATTTAGTATATACTGACATAATCCGTCCAATGGCGGACGAATAAAATATTTTGATAGTTTTAAATTTATGTATATTTCTCTGATCACCAATTTGTTTTAGAATCGTCGTAATAATCAACAAAAAAATATAAAAATCTTTACATGAAATTTGTTTACAATTAAAATGAATTATTAATATAGGTACTTTTAACTGTTGATATAAATATTTAATCTATTTCTGTCATCTCTGTCCACTGGGTATTCGTTAGTGAAAACACCCGTTCAATGTTATCGTTTTGACCAGGAGTAGCAAAAAATAATTCATATATTTTTAATATATATTAATATATGTCAAATATTATAAAATTTTAGTGTATAATATATTTTGTATTTAAAAAAAGAGGACATGTCCGGTGAAAATATCTAATTATCACAAATAATAAATAAGTTTTATTATTAAAAATAATCTGATAATAGTACCACCCTATCGACTTTAACATTTCAAAATTCTAAATTTTAATAACAACGTGATAATGCGGGTTTAAGAACTGCAAGCCGCACTGTCGCATATTAATTATAAACATTTTTTATATTTATATAAATTGTAATAGTTATTTAACTATCAAGTGTGTTAATGAGGGCGATTCATGATCGAGACATTTTAACGCGTGCGCTACGCTCACGCGTTAATTGTTGAGATCATTAATCGCCAATTAACACACGTGTTAGTTACAATATTTTTTCGTTGACCGTATCTTACTTAAATGGAAAATCTAATTTTATTCCATGACAATTTTTTTTAGGTTAGTAATGGTTGACCGAACGTCAAATTTTACGTCAGAAGATCAATAAGTTTTGTTATCAATTGTTTTCAGTGGGTGCGTTCAGTTTACTTAATGCCGGACAACACAAGCGGTTTTTTATGTTATTTGAGGAATTTTATTCTTTCAAATTCATTTTAAAGGTATGGTACGTGAATATACCTAGCTAGTAAGTGTCAAAAGCATGACTTTTAATTCTGTCTACCTTTTTGCTACAACTTAGCGTTAGCAATACATGCTGTGTTCCATGTGGTGACCGCACCCAACAAATCGTTTATTAATAAAAATCATGCATTCATAGGGGTCATTAATGAATGATTTTCTATACATTAAGATAGCCTATTAATAAACGGTCGACGGAAAAAATATTTAAGTCTAGTACTAAATACATTAAAATGGGTTTTTATAAAATATCTGGTAAGCAAAAGTAAAAATAGTTCTGTAGGTACAATCCAATTTTGGAAGGCAATGTCATAAATAATAGTGTCAGGCACAGTGTGACATTGGTGTGTTATTATTTATTGCTTATTTAATTTGGCGTTTGAGTTCTATTTCTCAATTAGACCAGATAATGGACTGTAGATGTATTTGTAAATAGATGAAGTGGAGAGAAAGGTCAGGTATATTAGTAAAGATAGGAAAGGGTTAAAAGTAGATGGTATGACATGGAGAAATCCTTCATCATTTGAAGAGTAATAAAAGCAATATCGCCGCTCGGAAGCAGAGGTAATAAAATTCCATTTAGCGTTTAGCGAGTGAATTAAGGGTAAGATTCGTTCGTCGGTTCGTCGGTCATAGCCAACTATCGACGTAACGTAACCCGTGACGGATAATTAATTGTCTCTGCGTTATTTACATTTATCGTCGTCCCGGTTAACTTGATATTGGAAAAGACGCCAACCTTTACTGGGTCAATTCTGGTCGGTAATGGTTTTTCGTGGTCACCCCTTCAACTACTCCCAGCACTACACCTTAAATTAATTAAATTTTAGGGGCGACGCCGTCGATGTCGTCGCCGACGATGCCCGACGCTCGACACTCGACGCTCGGCGTCTCTGCGGTGTTCTTTTGTATCTGAGTTCGACCGCCCGGGATTTTCTTCTCCTTTTACCATGAGTATATTACATAACGGCTTCGCTTGTACTTGTACATTGTACTTGTACCACACTTAAACGTACAATAGACCTTGATTTTTACTTGTTTTCCACCAAACAACTGCAACATCATGTTAATCTAACGATTATTTGGACAGCTACTGTTTCGTTATTGAAATTTCTAAAGAATCACGACTTTAGAGCCACTTCAAAGTATGTTTACTTTTCAAATTTTCAGCTAAGATGCGATATTTATTATTCTGTCATTAATGTTACTATGGATTATACATGCTGTACCGTTCCAGATTCTGAACAATTCAAAAAATTTCACTCATCTATTTATTTAAGCTGCTGATATATTCCACCGTTTAGTATTGCTGCCTTAAAGAAACCTTTACAAATATTTACAATAAAACAAAGAATATAATAAAAATAAGAAATAAACTAATTTTACGAGTTTAATTAAAGTTCGCCAGTTTTGCTGTACTATTTATAAATTTTATATTACTACAGTAATTCTAGCTGCGTTGGGGTGCAGATATTTATTTCTTACAATTAAAGCAATATATAATTAAAGAAAAATATCAAGTGCTCTAGAGATCAAAGCAAGAACTAAAACCAATATACGTTAACATCAAGCAACATTTAATTGAAAATCATTTATTAATAAGAAAATATACGAAAGTTTCGTCGATAAATATTAGTTTATTTATTTTATTTTCTATTATATATTGGAATCAGGTTTGGTTTAATTGAAATAATATTGGATAAAACTCTATCGCTGATAATTGAAATTCTGAAATTCTTTTATAAAAATAATTGCAGCGAAATACAGTCTTTTATTGTAAAATAAATAACACCGCAAGTATTCACTGTGAAAAGTTAACAAAAGAAATCGTTTTTAATCTTTCGATTTATTAATTTTACGTTTCAAATAGCTGAAAATATATTTTAGCTATTCTGTAACAGATGTTGGTGTATGACGTATTAGATACGCTCTTGTCAGGATTCCGCCCGAACTTTGAAATTTAAAGTTAAACGAAAAATGAAATTTTTAAAATAAGGAGTATGGTTTGCCTTCTCAACAAGTGATTGTGATTAAAACCAATTATGGATTGTATTTATTCTGACATATTATGGACATTCCGAGAGCCACAATGGCTCTCATCTTCAACATGGAATACACAAAGCTACAAAGAATTCTGGAATAAGATTTATATGGAATTATAAACAGTTCAGTCACAGATATTTATTTTTTTAAATAATGTTATAAATTTTGACTCTAGGTAAAAATATACATGTTGCGTTCGCTCACAAAAACCCATTCTTGAAGTGCTAACTCCTCTACCTCCATACTGGAAAGAACAAGTTTAAAATAAGGTTCCAGTATGGAGGTAAAGGATTTAGCACCGCAAGATTGGGTTTTTGTAAGCGAGCATAGCTTGTATATTTTTACCCCCACTACAATATAAAATTAAACTAAAAATAATTATTTTTACTATCGGGCTTTTTGTCAGGATTGTGCAATGTTTAATATTTATTAAACACAGCACACTTGGACATTTTGATTGTTGATTGTCGTATTGAATATATTCTTGACAAGTTGAGATAGTTTGTGAGTACGTCTTTATCGACTAAGTGCTAATTATAGAAGCAGCTTAAATCTCACGTCACTTAGTTGATGCTGACAATGACGCTAACAGAGATATCCATTTATTTGTCCTGACAGACCAAACACCAGTTTAATCAATCGGCATTTCGGAATTCGACATCAGCAGTAGATTGACATGTACGAATTTACTATACATCTATAATGCTATACTCATGTCATTAGCATGCATTCGTATATATCTTCCATATAGTGAGGAAGCGGTCAAGTACTCGTATTCCAATTGTACTTGTACACCAGATAATCAGAGATTGAAGTTATCATAATTTCCAAATAATATTAGTTTTCACATTCCTTCAAATAGTTATGGTGTCCTGGCTGCCTTTTAGTAAATTTTACAGCAGAAAGAACTTTTTTCTACTCCTATGCTTTAAAATACTTATTAAGTATAATTACGAAAGGTCGTCGGATGATGGACATACAGGAAAATGAATAATTTTACATCTTCTCTTAAGCAAACGTTTCGATACTTTATTGTACCTTCATCAGTGCTGCAAATTACGACACAGAATAACAAAAAAGTTTTTAGATACATAATTAATACAAACTAATAGATTCAAGTTTAATATGAATGTTAACAAACATTTTATTTTTATTTCATATATCTGTGAGATATGTAGGCCAAACGAGACAATCCTTAAAAACATCTTAACCTGCTGACAGTGTAAGATCAACTAACTAACCAACTAACCTCAAACATGAAGCATGAAAAAACACCAGTCAAACTAAAAACAAAACCACTAAACAGCTGTAGAAAAACGAAGAAGAAGAAATAACTGTTTGAATTGTTAAGCAAATTTAGTACATGTTGACAACATAAATAAATAAATAAATAAATAAATATTTCATCACGGCATATTACCCATTGCTGGGTGTGCCAATCTGCTTCGTACACAGATATCAGTAATGATGGAATATTTGTACCGTGTGGGCGTTTAACAGGCGTCACCTCACGGGCACTCATTGCTGGCGTGGAGAGTGCGCCACAGGGGTCAATTTTGTGCCATTAAAATGCGATGTAATTTAGATAAGTTATCAGTATCTGTTCGAAAATTGATACTATTCTGGTTATTATAAATATGAACCATTTCTAAAAAAATTCTCTTCTTAAAGTTAGACTCTATATCCAGTATCTTAACATTTTTAAAATCAAATATATGCTATAAAGTGACGTTATGTTTGGAAAGGGCCGTTTTATCTACATTAAACTTTTTACAATCGTTAATATGATTATTAATGCGATTCCTTAAGTATTGTCTTGTCTGTCCATTGCAATATGTACTCGTACAACTTATCGTATAAATAACACCCGACTTATCATCATTCACAGGATCTTTTAGATTACTAAAAACATTTCCAACTTTTTTATTGCTATACAAAAAACTATTTGAGTTCTTTCATTGTTAAGTATATGAGCTAAGCGATGTGACAATTGTTTAATAAGTGGTATCTTGAAATACATCTTATGCTGATACTCAGCAACATTTCTATCTCTATCAACGTTGTTATTATTAGTTAGTCTAAATATTTTTTGTATGAATTTATTTGGGTAACCGTTATTCTTCAAGTTAGATTTTAATTCATCAAAATTATCATTATGAAATTCACTCTCACTCTGCTGATTTTATTAATGCTACTCTTGACTATGCTAATTTTTTTGAGAAAGTGGATGGTTTGATTCATAATGTAACATTCTATTAGAGGTGGTAGGTTTCTTATATAAATTAGATTTCAATGTCGCATCATCCTGTCTGATAATTAAAATATCTAAAAAGGGAATATTATTAAGTTCGCATGTGAATTTAATGTTAGTATCATAATTATTAAGAATATTTAAAGTAGTATCTACATAATTGACAGGAATAGCAGTAATAATATCATCTACATATAAATGTAAGAAATATAAAGTGAAAGGAAATTTGGAAATTACAGTAATTTAGTCATGATTAAGTTCGCAAATATAGTGACGCTTGATTACCCATTATATAATAAAATTGATTGACTTTTGTTTTGAAAGTAGTTGTTTCCAATGTGATAATAAATTCTTTAAACAAATCATAGAATGCGCGATGGGTAATACAGCGTTCATTTCGATCAAAAATGGGATATTTCATGTGTTAAAGAACAAGGGAATTTTAAAAGCTCGACAGGAATATTTTATATAGGTATCTATAGGTCTACGTCTACGTCATTATCGACAAGTAGAATATTACATTGTCGACGTGAAGTAATCAACACGCCCATCATTATATGAATCTAAAAATAATAACAATACAACTTTGGTATGATTCCTCCTGTCCATATTTTACAGTTGTTTGCGCGAAACAGGTACGTTCTCTCGTTGAACGATGTATGGTGTGGAAATTAGCTATAGTTTACCATCAGATCCACACTATTGTTAGTAGTAAAAATAACACTACAATTTATTATAGTGACTTCCACTAAAACGGGCGTAATTTTTTACTGTATGTTATCATTTTTGCCGTAAAACTTTGTACCCTTAGTCTTAGTTTTATCCAATCTGAAAAATCAGTTTTTCCTTGATAACTTCAGAGTCACTTATTCACTTAAGAAACTTGAATTGAAAAATAGAGAAAGAAATAAATCTAAGTTAAGTTTTGTTGGATATCAGAATGCAAGGCATAGGAGAAGCGACAGAAGACAACAGCAATCACCGCTGAAGGCTTAAGGAAATCACCGACTTGGATAACTAGCAGCGGAAGTACGATAGTTCTGGATGGATGTGCGACGGATGTACCACGGACACGCAACGGACGCGCACATGACTCAACTCATGATATGAAACATGCCAGCGGAAACTTACTGTTGTAGTCTTATACATTTATCAACACCATGTTGCTCTTTATGTGCTTCGTAGCTCGCAACTATAACACTATGATCTGAATCTACTTCATCTAAATATGATCTGTGTGTATTATTAGGTTTAAACCAGGGAGTTGAATCGGACCCGGACCCAAACTCGAACCATAACACCCAAATTAACTAAAAATATCTAAAACCTGAACCCGATTTCGAACCTTAATTTTCAATTTTAAAAGAGCTGAACCCGAATCCGAACCGATATTTCTTAACGGGTTACCCGAAATACATAAGGGTTCACATCATAGTGAACATTTGCTATTACTTAACATCTCAATTCTTTGCAAAATGAAAATCATAATATAGAAACATTTAACATAGCAGCATTGGAAAAATAAGAAATGCAATATTGCACCTGAATTGCATACCTTAGCGCAAATTGCATTGTCTGTACTGTCAGAAGTAAGTAATTATTTTCATCACTACATTTTATTTTGTCTACGTAAATATACAATAAAGGAGAGAATATCAGAAGACATTTTATTATTCCGAAATAACAATCATTTGGGCGTCAATATTTAGATTCACAATCATTTCAATTTAACCTTGTACTATTGTCAAAGATAGGTATTTCTCGGCCTAATAACAATACATCATCAAATTATTTTTCTATTGAAAATTTAACCGATATTAACCGATATTTTAAACGGTTAACTGGAGCATATTTTATTAAGCTTGCAAGTTTGGAAACCCAGAGCGATAACCCTAACCTTTATTTTTCTTGAACCCAAAACCAAATCCGAACCTAAGAACATAAAGGTTCATCTCCCTGGTTTAATCTATCACGCTTTATTACTAAATGCGTTAAGGTTAAGCATACCGTCAAAGTATGTATTCTTATAAATGTCTCTAAAGTTAATAATCCTGAAATATGTACTATTAGAATAAAATGAACTTCTGATATGGGCCTACTAGTCCAAAGGTAAATTTTAGAATCACTGTATTACTTACGTAGATACCATGGCCATAATAGTTCGGCCGGTTTAAGTTTTCAAAAAATTATAAAACCTACACAAATGGTGAGATATATCTACATAATTCTATCGACATGGGATCTCGTGGCCGCGTGACTTAGTATCTGGTCGCAAATCTGGGGAACCGGGTTCGATCCCGACCGACGCCAAATATTTTGAATTTTAAATGGTATAAAACTGACCCCTATGGTGCACTCTTCACGCCAGCAAGGAGTAACCCTGAGGTGATGCTTGGTAAACGCCCGCACGGTACAAATATGATATTATCATTACCAAAATCTGTGTACAAGGCAGAGAACACACCCAGCAATGGGTAATATGCTGTGATGATATTTTTATTTTATTTTTATTTATTCTTTCGACTACTTAAAATACAGACTTAAAACTTACAAAAACTGTGGACCAAATAACGGGTGATAATAGTTCAACCGGTATTTAAAGGATCATCTTCTAGTCCAAATTTATCTTCTACCGCGACCCTTTATTTTGGTACAATTTATAACTTAATATTCAGTTTTTGTAAAATCTATATTTTAAATTAGTCAAAAGAAACATATAAAATTTTCTCACCATTTATTGGTTATAAATATATACCAACCGAATTATTATTATTATTGCTATGTTCAACGTAATTAACTATGGTACAAAAATGTAAATGGGTAATAAGTCCTAATGATATAATTATGTTATGTCTTGTCATTATAGCGTGAAATGGAGCATATTAATAATGGTCTCGTTTGTTTCAGGTCAGTAACAAAGTTTGGTGACAATAGTACAGCAATCAATATATACGTACGTATTTCCTAGCTATTATCTAATGATCACTTATTCAAGTATACATGAACTATTGCTTGGAAGATCCTACGCGACTTGAACTTCGGTACAAAATCATTAGTCTGAAATAAACTATCTTCTATTTTGTAAGTATAACTAGTAAAAACTTGAAAGTAATGTTGGAGAACTAGAACCAACAACATGGGAGGTTAAAAAGTCTCGTATTTTTATTTGGCGAAGGAAACGTACGTAATGCGAAGTAGTAGACAGACTGAGATAAATTCTTGGGAAACTAATAAATTTATAATTCAAATAATTCTTGATACAGCTTATAATTCTAAAGAACAATAAAATGTATAATTTATAAGACATAAGCACTAAGGATATTAAAATAAGCATGTGTATTATTACACTTTAAATTGAGGTAGTCTTGGTTTACATTTTAGTTCATTTTGAATTCATTGCTTATTTACAGACAAACTCATATACAGGGTGTTAATAAAAAAACTTTACACACTTTAACAGGTGATAGTAGAGATGAAAACAAGAAAAAAAATTAATACACTTAGGTCCAATACTCATTGGTTTTTAGAAAATTTATGTATGGAATTTGTACATAATACACAGGATTGACGGAAGGTATTGTGCTGGCCACATCAGATTTAACAACTAAGGACTCTAGGTGTTTACGATCAAGTGCGTGAGTCTCTTCGACGACGGCTGCAACTTTGTTTACAATTGATCGTAAACACCTAGAGTCCTTAGTTGTTAAATCTGATGTGGCCAGCACAATACCTTCCGTCAATCCTGTGTATTATGTACAAATTCCATACATAAATTTTCTAAAAACCAATGAGTATTGGACCTAAGTGTATTAGAATTTTTTTCTTGTTTTCATCTCTACTATCACCTGCTAAAGTGTGTAAAGTTTTTTTATTAACACCCTGTATACATAATTAGATTAAGGTCAGCCAATAGGTCCACGTCACTAATTTCGCTGCAGGTCAAGGTCACATCCACAATGGGTTTGGATTAGGTTAGCTCCAATCAGAGGTTAGGTTAGAAATAGTTATCTCCAAAGTAATAAAAAAAATGGTTTTGCTATATTTATATTAAAATAAATATTAAATATGAAAAGTATTTGCATATGTATTGCTAATTTTGGTATTGGTAAATAAGATAGATATATTTTACACTGAAACCATCAATGTAGAGTACTTCATATTAAAAGCAAAATATGAACTGCGTGTGGTTAAAACTTCAAATATCACAAACATGTATTTACATTTTATTTTGATAGACGCAAATTGTGAAGCACCAGTTTTTTTGTAAAATATTAAAATCGTTTTTATTAACAAATATCAATATTATTGACAAATATTAAATATTATTTTGTTGAACATAAAACACAAAATAATCATTTATTTAATATGCACATTATATATGAGAAATTTCATAAATATTAAAATTTCGCTATAAATTATAAAGGTTTTACAATATGGCTACGAAGTATATAAAAATGCAAGACCAATTGATGAAGCAGAAGGGAAACGGATGAATTGCTAGCAAAATGAAATGATTGGTCCTACTAATAGATTGAAGGTCGGGCTTTCAAATGGTATATTTCAAAAAAAACAAAAACGGCAATAGTCTAATATATAGGCCTTAGAAATTACAATACGGGAACTAAAAAGTGTGACGGTCCAAGCATTTTTGCTTAATAGATTCGGTAATCAAACTGGTAAAATTCTATTAGGTCCCATATAAGATGAAACTCGACCCATCTATTGGTATAATATTGTTAAGAAATTACCAGTTTGAGTTTTGGACTATGTTGTAATACCCAAACATAACCTCATTTATGTAACGTACTCTTTTGGATATCTTGGGCGCAATAAGTTGGTGTAGGTTGTTTAAGGTGCACATAGGAGATTAACATAGGAACTCAGTTTTTTTGCAGACGGTAACCCCCCCCCCCCTTTTAACTGACAATGATGGTTGTGGTATCAGTAGAAAGAAAAACATTGTCTACATCAAATGACACCAAATACATGTAATTTATCTGATATATTAGGCCCATAATTAATTATTAAATTTATTCAATTTCGTATTAATAACAAAAACCCAAGCAAACCTTGACATAGGCGTTTAACATGGGAAAACAGTTTTCTGTAAATAAAAAGTGTCCGGCAGAAAATTAAGCCATACTATTGAATATGATAATAATACATTACCTCCTGTACGTTATTTAATACTAATTATTTTATTATCATTGCATAAATTAAAGGAAATTATAAGTAAATGTTTTCAATATTTTATAATGTAATATAGAAATATTTTTAATTATCATTGTGGCTGAATGGTTAGCGTGGCTGCCTGTGGAATGAAAGAACTTTTGAAGGTTGGGGTTTAAATCTCCATCAAGTTAAACCTTTCATTATTATTTTTATGTATGCATAAAATAATTAGTATTAAATAACGTACAAGAGGTAATATACTATTATTATAGTCAATAGCATGGCTTAATTTTCTCCCGGACACTTTTTATTTGCAAAAAACTATTTTCCCATATTAAACGCCTATGTCAATATTTGCTTGGGACACACGGTATATATATATATATATATATATATATATATATATATATATATATATATATATATATATATACAGGGTGATCACGTAAGTTTGAGCCTGTAATTATCTCTGTTATTAAGCGAGATAGCGATTATCCTCAAATAAACAAATTTACTATAGACAATATGGGCAATAAGATGTCGTATCAAGAAGCATTCTGTTACTTCCGGTTCCGGAGTATGTGATACCAACTTTGAAATTTGAAATGGAACATACTATATTTTTCTATATTTTTGAAAAGTACATAAAATTTGCTTTACCATGGTAGTAAATTAGTAGTACGTTGTATTATTAAAAAAAATATATGGCGGACGTTTGAAATATGAATATATTAAATGAAAAAAAATCAAGTGTGTGAGATTTTATTGTTTTTTGTTCATAGATGATGATATTTTTTGAGATAATTTTATTTATATGACTTAACTTAAGCAACAAATCCAATAAAACAAAATTCCACACTTTCTTCACGTATTTTGTATGATATTTCAAATGTCCGCCATTTTACTTTTTAATACTACAACAGCCTACTTGTGTACTATCATTGTAAAGCAAATTTTGTGTAATTTTCAAAAATACAGAAAAATATAGTATATTCCATTTGAAATTTCAAAGTTGGTATCACATACTCCGGAACCGGAAATAACAGAACGCTTCTTGATCCGACATCTTATTGCCCGTGTTGCCTATAATTTTCTTATTTGAAGATAAGCGCTATCTTGCTTAATAACGGAGATAATTGCCGGTTCATTCTCGCGTCATCACCCTATACATATATATATATATATATATATATATATATATATATATATATATATATATATATATATATATATATATTAACATTAACATGTCCCTAGATACAGCCTATCAGAAAAGAATGTTAGATACAAATTTTCTGTTAGTGTGCAGTAATTCAGTAATATATTATGCATCACGCTTTCAGACGGTTTATATTTCCAACTGGCATTTTTCTAAAAGCTTAGCTAATATGTCTTTATTCCGTCCATTGAAAAACAGTTCCTTTGAAGGAAAATCTTGTCGCGAAGAGAGTATTTCTGCGGCTGAAGAGTGAGGTTAATCCGGGTGACAGGTGAAATTAAGGTACGTTTAAATAATCTTTGACGAATCATAAACAGAGTGGAGATTGGTGGTGGCTGGTAGACCGCTGTTTAGAGAGATTAACGCAAAAACAGACGGGCCGGTTGCCGGTACGTCTTGCGAAACACGTCTTTATGGCATTTCGGGCGACATTAATCCTTGTTAAAATTTCTTGTTTTAGACCGTCATTGGACGTTCTTTGTTGTGGTTCGTATCTGATGTGAAGTTTTTGTGAAGTGCCGCGCTATGGCCTCAAGCTAGTGACGTATGCATGTTCCTATGTTCCCCTGGCGTTCGCATTCTCGGATGTTCTAGCCCGGAATACCTCAAAACTTTCTCAAACAGGGCCAAACAACAATATTCTAGGGCTTCTCAAAATGAATTTTAAAATATGTAATAATATCAACATGCATCTACAACAAAGAGATGTAGAATATCTTAACTTAAACAAAAAAAATGTTTGAAGTTAGGGTTTAACAGTAATAAGTACAAATAATTTAACTTTTTTAAAGATCTTTTTAATGGCACAAAATTGACTCCTGTGGTGCACTCTCCACGCCTGCAATGACTGCCCGTGAGGTGACGCCTGATAAGCGCCCGCACGGTACAAATATTTCATCATTACCAATATCTGTATACAATGCAGACTGGCACACCCAGTGATGGGTAATATGCCTTGATGATATATTTATTTATTTTTAAAGATCTTCCAGGTTTTGTCACAAATATCATTACCTTCCTGAAGAAACTAAAAAAAAGAGATTTGGAAAAAAACACTAACAAATATTGTTGCTTTTGACGAGTTACATGTATACTGGATGGTCCAAGATTAAATAATCGAAGGTAAAATTTAAAAAAAAAACCAAAAACAAGTGGAGAAATTTATGAAAACAAAATATTGAAATATTTACGCAATAAATAAAATAAAAATTCGTGTTTAGTTATGTAGAATTTTATAAATAAAAATTTATTTACAAATATTTTCAGTAAATTGTAAGAGTAACAATACGATTTTCAATTGAGCAACAAAGTCATAAATTTTCTCTTACTATCTAATCTTGGTTTCCAGAAATGCAGTTAGTAATTATTTCTAATTAACTGCTGCTAAATTTTTAAATACTCCAGAAGTCATTTTTCTTTTTAAATTAAAATGTATGATGCTACGGGTAAACCAAAACCAATTTTAAATGTCTGTAGTAAATGCAATCATTTTCTTTAACTGCTAAATAAATATTTCTTAAAGTAAAATATTTTTTTTATATATTAATGAACTCTTTTCAAAATTTAATTTAACAAACAATATGTTTGTCAAATATTATATTAGTAAATTATTTTGTACAGTTTAAGAACCTCTGGCCCAAAGCTCCAGGCTTTAAAGCCTGCGCACAAAGCCAAGTGCTTCGCAACCTCTCTTCGATTAATTATAGTTTGTACCATGCTAACATCAACACTACCTAGTACCACGTTACCGGTACAAAACACTCCATTATTTACTACTCGTATCAAATGCATTTCGCCTCGTAACACACGTATAACCATAAATATTTCAACATTTCGGTAGGGCAAGAAGAACTTAGCTTACGAATATATGTTTAATAACTATTAATAACATATTTTGTAAACAATATGTTGATATTAATTTTAATTAGTAGGAATTTCAAAGCACGAAAAAATTATATACACACTCTGTTACTGGAAAATGTATGAAGGTTAAGAGTTTAGACCTGGAACAGAGAAAGAATTAGAGTATATAAAACAAATGAAACAGAATTCAAAAGTGTTTAACTATCATTTAAAAATATATACGTAGTATATCCTGAGATTATACAACAAAGAAAACCATTTGTCCCTGTTTTTTTTTAATTACCCTATATAATTAATAGGTAGGTTATTGAAACAAGCAATAGTAAATATTGGTATGTATTCTATATTCATTGTTAGTTAGACGCAGTATCTATATTTCTGCATATTACTGTCTACTAATATTAATTTGCATATGTATATCTTACACCGTATCTAATACATAGTCTGATAAAATTAGAATACCAACATGTATACTTGAATAAGTGACGAAAGCTTTTGACAAAAATAAACCTTAATCCATTTTTTGAATTTGAGATTTTCAAAGAAAAATCTTTCTAGCATCAAGAGTTCTTCAACTTAATTTAACTCAGGGTCATTTTTTTATATTAGAAAATTATTTACTGAATGTTAAGTTATAGAGATATAAACATTGATGAGAAATAACATATAATAATTAGTCATTTTTATAGGATGTTTTTGTAGAAACGCTCAAATTTAAAATGTTATTTGTGACTAAGATATTTTTTTCGAGGAACAGTTTGGCATCCTTGGAAGTAGGTGTCGCTGCATGTAACTTATATTTATATTATTTGGACTATGGTTGTTTTTACCAAAAGCTCAAGTGTAATAAAGCTGTAGTAGCTACTACAAGCTACTTTTAGACCAGTTGTCTGTTCATCTGTAGAACTAGTTGTTTAGACGTATACTCTGGAATTGTTAATATACAGGCTGAACACGATCCCGCGACATAGACGTTTAATATGTAAAACAGTTTTTGAAAATATTTTCTATCCTGTAAAACCCTATTTGAGTGCCAATGAAAACGGGAAGAAAGTAACAGTGATATTGTTTTTTTGTTATACTAATTGCACAAATTCTTACATACATTTGAATATGTAAATATTTTAAGAGTCGTAAGTGAGTTTAGTAGTTATAATTGCGGAGGTATTTTGTTATTTTTATCGAACGCCCGCAAACTTAGATGGATTCAGCCTGAGTATATTTCTGAAATGAAATCCCGTATAAAGTGTGGTACATAGCGTATTACAAACAGTTATTTAAATTGTTTCACAGTGTTGTCGCGTGAAACAAGCCGTCTTCGACACAGTTTTCTGGATTTTTTTTATGTGAAATGAGATAAAGACGATAGATAGCAACGTGTTAAAAATCGTTAACCTAGAGTAATATTTTATCTTCCAGCGTTTTTGAGAAATTTTCGCGTTGTTCGCTGGTTCGCTCGTCAACTGAGATAAGCGTGTTTTTTCCCAAAGGTGTTCGAACAAAAGAATAACGTTATTCTTATAATATTACTTGAGTAGTTTTAAAGTCAGAGAATAGGACACTGTTCATCGGTACATTTTCTTCCCATGTTTTTTATTAGTACTCTCAGGTATTTCTTTGTATCATACAAAAACGAGTCATTAACCGTCTTGGCTATTTCCCCCGCAGTAAAAACTGGAAAAAAGGCCAACATCAGGTTTTACTGTTAAGACTCAAATAAGAATTGTATAACAGTCAACTACTTCGCGATGCAACCAGAATCTCTAACGCTACATTTTCTTATTATAATAATACACTTATTTTACTTTAATTTCTATCTCGAGCACATACGAGTACTACAATTTCTTATTACGTTCAACATTTTCATTCTGTTCTATTTTATTTTTATTCGTAATATCATTATTCTTACACTCTTCTAATAATAGTTTTCACACAACGTCAACAGTAACTGTTTCAGTTGGCAATAAAAAATTGGTAAGACTGATACATATTTATTTACAGTCGTTAACAGTGACATTTAAAAATTTACAATTTTACAAATTTGAGTACATTTACAATTTTTTATTAAAATAGTCTTTACATTGGACTATGATATCCCACAGTGTGTTGCACGGAACCTGAAGGTTCCGTAGAAGCCCCATAATGGTTTCGTGAACAAAGATGCAATTCAGAAATTCAAAAAAGTATCAAACCCCCCCTCCATTTAAAAAATACGTGCTAAAAATTAAAATAAACTCACATTAGTAAGTAGTTTTATAATTTTAATGATTTGGTAAGTCTCAATATTTTCTTGAACCACAATGAATATTGTACATATTTTCAAACTATTATTTCTTTTCAATTCAAACATGTTATGCAAATAACTTATTGTACACGAAGCTTTGTTTTTTTGTTTTGTAAAAATGCAACGAAATTATACCGATACTCATACAAACAATTAAATTTTATATGAAGGTATAAATAGAAATAAGACAAAGGTGAATGCTCATAATTTGCATGTAAAACCAAATTTATTTTGGACAAAGAAGCACAAATTTTGCTTACATTTGGTAGCATAATCAAATTGTACAGACGAGTGAATTCTCGTCTGTCAGAATGGAACCTGCTGCTGCAAACAGCCTCTCGAATTCCATAGAACTCATCTGAAAACTATAGTACTTTTGCGTCGTTTTTTTATGTTTTAGTAAAGAACTACATTGCGCCAGAAAACCAACGAATCCGCTTCCAAAATAAGGGGCTTTCATATATCTCTCGACTTTTTTGTGGAAATCAGGGGTCAGGTGCTGGATAGTTGGTCGAACGCGCATTATAGTAAGTCGACCTCGGCACATTTACGTGGTTTTCTGAAAGCGCTATATTCGAAATATATTAGTATATCGGCAACAATACATTCCGATACATCGACTGAAGACAATATCGCCAATATACTCGTATAGGTTGTTTCCCTAGTTTTGATGGTCGAAAAATTTGGGAACCGCTAATCTAATGTATTTCTATCACTAAAAATCCAATTAGCTGATATAACGTATAAAAAAAATCCCTAGAATTGTATTGCCAACTGATCATCTTGTAGATAGCATGAACGTTACAATTCCAGATAACGTGAACGGTATAATGTACATCAAAATATGTTTTCACGTTATTTTATCTGTCACTCAAGGAAAATGGAAGGCAACTTAGAAAGTCGTATTTTGATTGCTAAGTTAAAAATTTGAGAAAATTTAAACGATGCTTTAATAAATTGTCACAAACAACAATTAAAAAAATATATTACATGCAGTCTTGCAAGCTCTGTACACAGCTGCGCAAAATGAAATGTAACTAAAACGTTGCAGCTATCTTTCTCTAAAAGTTAGGTTATGTCTACATTATATAGTTTTCAATGGATGCTATTTCTGGATAAATAAGGTTAAACGCTATTTACCTACGTGCCATGCAAATTTACGTTCGCATCAGATAATTTATAGATAATACACTAAAATATCTAGCAGTTTCGAATAATATCAACAAAAAATATATTCACAGCCAGTGTTGAAATAAAATTGGTAAAACCTAAATTTCGCACAAAAATATTTATATGCGTGTCAGGTTAATTAAGGTTATTTAATGATAAATTTATTATATTTGCTTATATGCATTGCATATATAAATATTGAGTTAAATAAATGCCAATTATTTACACGGCTGCATGCATAAATTGCTTTTCATAAATAGGTTGGTGAAATATTCAAAAAGTATCTTTATTTGCGATATATTAAAACAAAACATATGTATGGATCTACATCAAATTTTCAAATTTAATTTAGTGAAAGGTAAACATTCAACATCTCTCAAATACGAACAATTTCACTCAACGTGTCAAACATTAATTTACAGTTGGGTTAACTGATATATTTTAATAAACAATATACTCGTATTTTAGAACAGTACCTAACAGACAACTGTTTAAATTTGTTCATTCCTATTTTGGGTCAAACTTTTAAATCAATAATCTAAATTTCAATTTAGTTTGTTTTTTCTTTAAAAATAATCTGGTGGCAGGACTACCCTTTAATCCGAATCAACGTTAATCCAAACATCCAGTAATCAAATATGCATTAAAAGGAAGGTAATCCGAATAAGGACTCCTTAATCCGAACTGTAGAATAAAATTTCTCCAAAAATATATGAAATCTAAAAAAATAAGATAGTAATTATATTTTGTGTTTCTATTTCTTTATTTCAGCATTTTTTCTTCTCTGAAGTACTGTAATAAATATTTCAAAACCTTCTAATTGACGTTTTCCGTACAAATTCTATAATCCGAACAAATCGTTAGTCCGAACACCCCTTTACATTTAGTATTTAAGAGCTGCAAGCAATACTGTCACATAGTCAATAAGGGTCAATTGAAAACTAGTGTGTCATAAATAGGCAAAACACGAGTAAAGAAGTAAAGGAGCTAGGACGAAGGAAGCTAGTTACTCTTCCGTACAAAGCCCTCATTATAGCTCATAAAAACAGATTACACTTTATAGATAGACGCAGACGCAAGACGCAACCGAAGCCGTTCCTTTCCAACAGCTCGTTACGATAGCATCTTACACCAGACGTTTTCAACATATTTCAGCGCAGTCTTACTTTATCAGTAGGTACTAAAGGGGATTTTCAATTGTCCCTTCTGATTTAAAATAGCCCTTTTATTTCCATCTCAACTATTTTGTACAACATTTAATAATAGTACATTCGCTTAGATTTTAAATCCCGCGCCAAACTATTATTTCAAATAATCAGTGTGTCCGTATACTTTGGAACCCATAACTCGGTAAGTTTAAAGTCTCTTTAGTATAGAATGAAATATGAATAAAAATTGTAATTGAAATAGATTGAATTTTTATCAAAGCTTATTAACACTTTCACTGCTGACCTATTTTTAAAAAACTGACCCCGTCGCAAAAGAAAAATCTTGAAATATTGAATAATAACATTTAATTGAATATTTGAATGCCATGAATTATTCAAATGTCATTATACATTTTATTGGAATAAAAGAGAAAAAGATGAAAACCGTACCGTTTTGATTTTAGTGTATTACCTTGTACGCCACATTCCGAAAAATTTAATACTTAGCTATAAAATACTAGTCAAACGATCCTTTCTAAATCGAACCATCTAGATAATATTTATTCTAAAGGTTTTATAGTGGTAAACTTGAAAGATTCATCCAGACGAAATTGAATTTCGAACATCAATTCTTTATTACTTATCAGCTATAAATGCAGAAAGACGTGGATACTTTAAAAATGACTTCCATTTATAGATCTTTGACAAATACAGTTCTATAAAATGTAATACATACATCATAAAAAGCTATATCTTATTTATTGCCTTAACCTCAAATCAGGGTAAATTTTCCCATTATTTATTCGTCAAGCCGAGTAGCCGGAGTAGCTTGGCTTGTAATAAAAAGCTTGGTTTGGCTACCCTAGAAAAATACTATGGTTGGTTTAAGCTTGATGAAACTAAACTTTTTTCTTTTCAGACCGCCAAGTCATGCTTTTAAACTTCAAGCCAAGTCCGTGAATATATTCAATGCCAAAGGATACAATTTGGAAATGTTATGTCAACAATCATTTGAAAAATTGAAAGACATTAAAATAATTTTTCAATTTATTTTGTAGACTAATCGATTCATATTCGTATTGAAGATGTAAAATAAATATTCATTATTTCAATTTGGTTGATGAAACTAGTCGAAGCAATAAATTCTAATTCGAAAAACTCGTAGTAATAAGAAAAAATAAGGCTTTTTGCCCCAATAATAGAAAGTACCGAAGCTTGGAACACAAACAAGTTTAATTTTATCTGCAGGAACGTTTGTAGGTCACAACAAAGGGAGTGGGCTAAAGTCGAAAAAGAGGAAGATATACTGACTTTTGGAGTAATTAACTACTCGCTAATTAATTTTTGAAATAACACTTGCTTTTATACGCTATTCTCTCTTATACACGCTGTTTCTTAACTAATATATAATAAATATCATGTAGCTTAATACACCATAATTATTTATCTTTTATCATTACCAATATCTGTACAAAGCAGATTGGCACACCCAGCAATGGGTAATATGCCGTGATGAAATATTTATTTATTTATAATAATTATGGCCAGAATTATATAAATATCCACATATTTATATGGCAACCTAAATACAGTATTATTCTAGACTACATACGTAATGAGCCCATCCACTATTTTTTATTTATTTTTCTTATGAAATTTCATATAAGGGAAATATGATTTTTTAAGTTCAAGATTGGTTTGTAACTTCATCAGTACTACCCAGTGGTACTCAACCAATTCATTTTCATGTGATTTGTATTTACTTCTTTTTATATTTGTTAAAAATTTAAATACTTATTAAATCTCATAGTTGGTCAATAAAAAAATTATTTTTGAAACTTAGTTAAACTATAATTTTATTAAATTAAATTTGTATCCGTTATATTGTCATTCAGAATTAATGGCGAGAGCGGGCTTTCAATATTCAGACAATGAGAAGTCTCATTCTTTTATTAATCATAATGTAACGTTTTATTTATATGGGTGAAGTGTAAAATAACAGAAATATTATTAGTTAAAAGAATACGTTTATTAAACGATAATTAATTAAGGATAAATAATAAAAAGATAATAAAAATCACTAACACTATGATTAAATAATTATGAACACTAATTTAAGACTACGAATATTTTAACTGCTTAAACACTAAGATTATTTATTTAACCAATATTTATATCACTACATTTATTTATATAACTACATTTATTTATGTTCACTACTCATAGACTGTTTATTTATGTCACCGACTTCATTGCTCGTTGCTTCTATATCACAGACTATCTTTCCGCTGTCATTCAGACGGTATTTATACAGCCCAGTGTCCTTCTAGATTTCTCCGGCGCCACTGCGATACCGAGTACAAAAGAATTAGGTCAAAAAAAGGTCGGATACTTTTCTAACACACCTCGTACATTGTTCTATTATCTTGATACACCCTGTAGAGCATATAGATTCTATTTTTGACACAAATTTATCATAATTTGATTATGGTGGATGGGCCCATTGAAGTATTTCTTTTTGTCACACACATATTAGGATCTGTTCATAAGGAACTGCCAACATTGGAGTGAATTTTAGCATATTTGTGTCTCGTGTTGATTTACATGATTTATTTAACGCAAATATATATAATTGTCGTTTAAATAAATATTTTCAAAATAAAGTATTGAGGGTTATGTATCAATATCCATTATCGATATTACTATATTTGGAATACATTATTCATAGTTCTTTGCCTATAATCAATTACAAGTCATTTATAATTTTAAATTTATGACAAAATCTGTACGCGCTAAATGTATTAAAATTGCATGTAATTATAGTAATTTAATATCAGATAAATGTTTTTGTAAATCGTGTAATTTACGTTTCATAAATATCATTAATAATATATGATTAATTATGGAAATGAACCATTTAGTTGAAATGAATTCAAGTTTTTCAAACACTTATATTAAATATAAATTAACTGTATGTATATTTTTTAACATAAAATCAAAAGCTAAAATTAAAGTCAAATCAGTATGCAATTTTTTTTTTTACATAACCTATATTACATACATTTCTGTTTGTGGTATATGTACATATCAACGATATAAATTGATGCTATTTCAAAAATATTAAGCCCATTATAGAAAGAGTACTATAAAAGATAATGATATATATATTGTTAAAAATAATCTCACTATTCACAGTGATGTAATGTAAAAAAAAAAACATGTATTTATATATGCCTCATTTTTTATGTCTCATATTTTTTGTCCCTCTTCATGTATGTAATTTGTTTCCATAATCAGAATTTTACAAAAAATGTCAGTTTGTACATCATACGAGCATTTGTTTGAATATGAGAGAAAGTTTTTTTTTAAATTGAAGTTTATTCATATTTGTAATGTGACAGGCGACATTATTAAAACGAGGTTAGCTTTATTGAAATTTATTCAGTATAATTAAATAACGACGAAATAAAATGAATATTATTAATTTTAAAATTGTTATTTATTGTCACAATTGCTACATATATGGAGCAAAGAAAAGGAATGATGTAATATTTCAAATTAATAATGCATTGTGTCTTTATTTGATATTACAGAAATATTGTAACTGTACACATGTGCGTAATAATAAAATCAGTAAATGGTAAAAATAAATAGTAAATCAACGCAAAGTGAACTATTAAGTTAGGTTAAGGTAAATTAGATTCGTTTTAGTTAGGTTATGTAAGATAAAGTTTAATAGTAGGATATACTGTCCATACGATGTAACTTGGCGAATTGGGGCAATTCACATTGTCACTGCGGTAATGGGGAAGTTATAAAATCCATAGGCGTACCGAAGAAGAATGAAGTTCAATAAAATTATGAATATTACAAAAAAAAGAAGTTATTTATACAAAAAAAATATTACAAATATTGGAATGAATTATTTATTATATAAATCATATTATAATTAATTATTTTTCAAATTAATTAAGTTAAGAAAATAAAATTTCTATTGCTATTGAAAAAAATGCACCAACGCTTATGTATGAATATAACTTCTTGGGTTGAAAAGTACCTGACACCCCGAGTTTGAGTGTATTAGGGTGAAATTTGCTTTGTGTAAGGCAATAAAACATTGTAAAATCACTATTTCACTTCTGAAGCTGTGCGGCATCGAAGTAAAAGTAAATATTTGACAAAACGCAACTTAGGAATAGTGAACTGAATTACATTCTTTTGGATCGCCAAGTTACATCGTATGGACTGTACAAGCTTATACCTTGTATCTAACAGGTAGACAGTGGATTTAGGTAGACAGTAGTTTTAGATAGAGAAATTGATAGACAGTTAGGTAGGTAGAGACAGCGGTTTTAGGTAGACAGTGATTAGTTACCATAGTTACAATGTCAATGTAATTAATATAGTTACATACATTTTCATTTCAGTATCTGGAACACTGGTAGAGATAAATATGTTAGAAATTAGGAAACAAATTTACCATTACTTTCGAAGTAAACATGTTTTCTACATCAATTTAAAGAATTGCTTAAAATGGATTTTAATTTCGATTATTTTTGGTTTATACAGAATTTTTTAAAAACATACCGACAAATTTCCAGGAGTTGAAGAGAACATAAAAACAATCACTTTTTGTTAATAAATCCATGTGTGCAAATGAGCCGTTTTAGCAGTAGAACAAGAAAAAGAAATCTCTAAAGAAAAATATTTTGAGATTTTTTTTATCTTGTGGTTAAGTAATTTTTTTGTCCAAGCACTTCAATCATTCTAGCACTGAATGAACTCGTATATTTTTCTGAGTACATTGGAACTGTTTTCTCCGAAGCTGTTTTGAATGTCCGTTTACAAAATTAAGTCTTTTATCTTAGTTTTGTATTGCTGTTGCTAGATACTATATAGTCCTTCGACTGCTCGGATCTTGCTTGGCGTAGCGTTTCCTCCTCAGATCTCTGTTTCATTCACACACGCCGCTTTTCTACTGCATTGTGTTGCATTCTACACCTGGTACATTGCATTACTTACAACTTCATCCAATTCAATTACATTTGAGAGAAGGAATTTATTTTAAAATTAAAATCCTACTCAACTTCTTCTGTCTACAGGGAAACTATACTATTTCCTTTTGACTAATTTAGATTGTGTTTGGTAAATTGACTTGAAATTAAATTGCGAATAAAATAAATAATTGAGTGGAGTCTAATTGACTTTACAAGGGTTGCAATTGTTAACTCTCAGATATTGTAATACGTAATTAGACCCCTTTTCTCCGAACTAGGGCACGATCAGATATTCAATGTGTTCCTTACAATTTTATTTATGGAAAAACTCTACAATTTATACAGATTCCAGAAACATGTCTTTCAAAAAATTCACTTTGACCGCTCGGGTGGATAACAGATCCAAAATAGTGTTTAGTGAAGGCACCACCCGTTAACAAATAATTTTCTCCACACCAGTAATGAGTGCCCGTGTAGTGACACCTGCTAAACGCCCGCACGGTACGAATATGTCATCATAATTACAAATATTTGGTACGAAGCAAATTGGCAAACTCAACAATGGGTAATATACGGCAATATCTCTTATTTTCGGATAAAGTCAAGCCTCTTCGAGCGCAGTTATCACGGCTGCTATGTTGTTAATAATGTAATGAGCGTAATTTAGGCTGCCCTAAGTTCGGTCCTGTGTAAGCCTTGGCCCAGAAAGCTGCACTAATCAGCTCGCCAGAGATCCAGAGTCGGAGCTTCGCATTCCTCCCCCGGCCCCGACGCTCCGTTGCCCAATTCCGACGCGTTCTTAATCAATCAGGCCATTGTTAACAGCGCATCAGCGTACCACGCTATATGGACATTTCACTATTTATTACATGGAACATTCACCCCACGCAACCAAAACCGACATACCGCACTCTTTAAATTTTAATCGCTTTAAATAAATGTACAGGGTTACAGATGGGCTTAAGTTTAAGCTTAAACTACACTGTATTTTAAAACTTGATTTTTATTCGAAGGGAAGTTGTGTTTGGCGTTGGTCGACGAGAGTGAAAAAAATTTATTCATTTCTTCAGATCTATTAGCTCTCAGCAAAAAGAATCTTAGAACTATGACAGGTATATTTACTGGTCATTGTCCTCTGAAATACCATATTATGTAAGATTGGTATAACTGAAAACAGTATCTGTCAAATCTACGAAGAAGACGAAGAAACTACGGAATACTTATAAGTGAATGTCCGGCTGTGGCTGTAAGGAGATTTAACCATCAAAGTAAACGCTTAGATAGATTTATACAAGTACATAAGAGAGAAAAAGATACAACTTTCGGAAGGCTACGCAAAATGCGCAGACGTCGGCATGGATTTTCAAGAAAAATAATAAAACAAGGAATAAGTTGAATAAAACACTATTTTATTTATTGTTCTTTTTTCTAATTCCGCCAAATTACAAAGCAAAATAATAAAAGCAGAAAAAGTCGAATAAAAAACCTAAGTTTCGTCGCCGTCACTAGCGCAAGTATTGCTGAGATTACGTAGTACACGTGCTCTTCCTTAATTTTCTGATTTCCTAATACTAAGCGTTCCCTATTTCTTCCATCTAATTCGTAAACTATATGCAGAGATGGGCGTCTACTCATCGACTTTAATTGTCTACGTCTACGTGTCGACAATACGTAAACCACGTAGACAATGTAATAAAAGATTGATTTATGATTGGCCAGTAAAGTAAGTTTATATTCGATTCAGTGTTGCTATATTAGGGATTTTATTATACTCAGTTTTAGTTTTGATAATAATAATAATAATAATTGTACAAAATTTTAATGTTGAACAACATTTAATAATGATATATGTGTGTACTATTGGAAATAGTTGTAATTATAACGTATTTTATGTTGGACTGTACTTTTGTGACTTTGAAAATTGCATGTTAGCAGTTTGGGGCAATTTTGACTGAAAATTGAAATCTTTTACAAATCTGCAAGTAAACATAGTAAATGATTGATCTCATTGCTTTTTTCGTGTTTATCGGAATATGACATAGCACTTTTCTTTGTTGTGCCTTTCATATATATTTTGGATAGAAGAAAAATGTTACTTATTGGACAGTACACTTTGTTTGTCCTTAGAGCAAAGTGGTATATTTATTGGCGTAGATTGAAAGTGTTTACTCGTACATCTTAGACGGCCCTGATCGCACTCAGCTTCTCTAGAAGCAGAGCAGGCATGGTGTTTAAGAAGAGATATAGCGCCCGCGTTATCAGTAATATGATTTTATAGGCAGCGAACACAGAGACTCCTTGTCTGCGTCATTTCCTGTTGACACGCACTAGGCAACATAACGAGATTTGCCATGTCTTTGCCTCGGGAGTAGAGTAACATTTTGGATATAATGGAGTTTCCGAGTGCACAGTTAGCCTTTTGCGTATATTTGATTATTGTAATATCACGGGTCGTGTGTAAACGCAAATATCTGCTTGTTTAATGCTATTATTACTTTCTTCCCCGCTCATTTCAACCCTAATCAGCTTGGCAAGGGTGAACTGATTTTGCATCGATTGAAGCCCTTTTAATAAGGTCAAATTTTCAATATATTTTTGCAGAGAATATTAAATATTAGCTGTATTCTTTTTGATCAAAATCTCAGTTCGTTTCAGCTCACTTCAGATAAACTCAGATCAATAGAAGTGATAATCTCAATTTGTAGGTTATAATTATAAATTTATTATGTGATTGAAAACAAAACTCTCATATATAGGAATTAATTTGAGTAAAATATTCTGTCCTCTATATAAAACGTACTCAGTTATCAACAGAGCTGAGCAAAAATATTCAAAAAAGAATACAGTTATTGATCAATAATTATACATAAATATATCACACGGCATATTACCCATTGCTGGGTGTGCCAATCTGCTTTGTATACAATGTTCGGTAATGATGCTAACATATTTGTACCGTGCGGGCATTTACCAGGCGTCACCGCACGGGCACTCATTGCTGGCGTGAAGCGTGCACCACAGAGGACAATTTTGTGCCATTTAAAATTCGAAAAAATTTGGCGTTGGTCGGGATCGAACCCGGTTCCACAGATTCGCGTCCAGACACTCAGGCATGCTACCAGGAGACCCCATACAGTATAGTTTTATTTAAGGTTACAAATAAGTCAAGTTCTAATTGAAATTATTTATTCACAATAATTTAGCTTTGGTTTGTGCAAAATAATTCCATATTCCATTAAGTGTTCAATGCTCCTGACAAATTCAGAATATAGTAAACGGAAAATGATTTTCCACTCCCTTTCTTAAGATTGCTGGTAGTAAGACCTAAGGAGGAGCACGTTTATATGCAGTGAGTAGAGTAGATTTCCTGCGAGCAGAAGATACATAATCACATGTAAATGAAGCGAAAGAACTAAAATGAATGGAGGAAGAAGGTTTTAAACTAGAGGAATGTTTTTGTTATCCACTTGTCTTGCATTACTGTTTCGTTACTATGCTGTGCTGGAGAATTTATAGTGCATGCTAATATAAAATGCTCAACTCGGAATGTTTATTTCCTTATAGTACGATATTAAATTTTACGGTATGGGAGATGCAGTATAACTTACGTAAATATAATCGTTACTCGGTAGAAAACAATACAGAAGGATATACAGCGCTATATTTAAAATTTTGCAGCTCTATTCCAAGTTATTTCTTTTGAATAATATAAGTTGGTTACATAGACGAATACTCAGAAATACACTTCTGTACCTTAGAGATGAAGAATCGTCAATCGAGATAATACCTTTCATCACACTCCAGGAACATAAATTAGATAATATTAAAGGATCGTATGTCCAGTATTACTAGTTCGTAAGGTATAATATTGATAATCGTATTGAAAAATTCATAGAGATTCATACTGTTTATTAAACAAAATGACATTAAATGGTAGAATATTAATAAATCCATTATTTTTTCTTCTACATTTGTAATTATGAACAAATAATTCTTCGTGGCCATGTGCCTGAGTATCTGGTAGCGAATCTGGGGAACCAGGTTCGATCCCGACCGACACCAAAAGTAGTTCGAATTTTAAATGGCATAAAAGAGACCCCCTATAGTGCATTCTCCACGATAGTAATGAGTGCCCGTGAGGTGACGCCAGAACGATACGAATATATCTGTGTACAAAGCAGATTGACACCCATCAATGAGTAATATGCAGTAATAATAAATTTATTTTTCAATTATTTCCCTGTAAGTTATAAAAATATTTACTAACATTTTTACCCCCTGTGCAATTAGAATTACGTCTACAGGTAAACACTGAAAACCATGACATAGGCGTTTAACATGGGATTTTTTTTAAATATCATTTATCCCCGTAATACTATAGTGGGAGTTATTGATATTTTTAAAAAGATTTATTTAATTTGGAATCGAAGAGTATCTAAATATCATCCTAATTTAATGCCTTATTGATGAAATATTCACAAAAGTAATAATTTATGTTTTAATTTTGTAATTTATTTAATAATACATTGTACAAAATAAAAAAAAAATGTAATGGAAATATAAAGCGGGCGGGATTTAAACTCGTGAATAATTATTACGTTGTCCGATCTAACCAACACAGCTACTGAATGCGTTTCCATGATTTCTATTTTTAATACATTAACTGTTAAATAGCATTATACTTTTGTAAATTTTTCAATAATAATACATTCAATTAGAAGTATTTAGATACTCTTCGATACCAATTAAATAATGTTTGTAACCATATTAAAAACTCGCACTTTAGTGTTACGAAACAGATGATGGGAAAACCTATGGCATGGATTTTAGTATTCACCTATATGTGTAAATTTCAAAACGGGTTATAGGGCTATAACATAGAAAAACAGTTTTTTATCCGCCAAAATTTTCTATATTAATTTATAGAAAAAAGAATTGGTGCATATTATAGACAAAAAAATACGAATTTTTTGGTACTAAACAGGTAGCATTTATGTTTAAAGCCACCAAATAAAATTAAAATTTTTCGAAATTAAGAAAAAATCTCTAACCATGAAACTGACTTATAAAATGTCATTTTTTACTAACATGAGAGTGGATAATTAAAGATTAAAGTTATTAATTTATGATATTATGCAAATAACACAAAATAAAGGAAACACTAGCATATCTATTTAACAAACAATTATTATTTATTGCAATATTTAAAAATAAATAACTTTAATCTTTAGTTATCCACTATCAGGTTATTAAAAAAATGACAATGTAACTTTACTGTCAGCTCATCGCTAGAGATTTTTTCTTAATTTCGCAATTTTTTTAATCTATTTTGTGGCTTTAATTCGATTTTTTTTCTTGTTAAATGCATCAACTCTTTTTTTTCTATAAATTAAAATAGAAACTTTTGGTAGCTAAAAAACAGTTTTTTTATGATTTTATGAATAAATTTCCATCCTGTATGTGTTCATTATGCGGCAGTATAAATTTCAAAATTATATTATACGTTTTACATCTATTTTTCAAATGTGTTTTACGATATTTAAGCATACTTTAAATTCTGATAACGTGATTCATTGTCAATATGGAACAATTATGAGCAGTGCATTAATTAGGTTTAATATGATGTGATATGGGTGAGATAAAGGTTATGCGTAATAAATTTAATTTTAGGTAAATACCTATCGGAATAATGGTGATTTATAGTCCATAAAAATGTTAAGTGATTCATCTGTTTAGTTAGTCTTTTGTTAGTGTGCTTAGACTAATTTCATTGGTTTAATTTTTCGTCTTGCTTGGCATTAATGGATGTAGGGTAAGATGCAAAAGCTTCCCAGACCCAATTTATAAGCGACCATTAGAGTACAGAAGGCTAAGCGAGCTACTGTTTTCTTTGACGGTCCTTAATTACGAAAATATCACATTCATCGTCTTTTATGTTCTGTGCTGGTGCTCACCCGCAAACCAGCTTTTTAAAATGTTGCCATTCTCCTACATCTCACAAAGAATTTTTACAACGATTCAGACAATCAGGTTTTTATAAAGAGAAGTGATACCTTTTATTGTAGAATAGTTCCGGTCTGGTTTCTCTCTGCCAGCGGCTCATTTTAATTGAATAAAAGAAACTAGGATGCATGGGTCCTTGCTCTTGCTTTGGCTCTTGTTGACAGGACATCCTAGTAGCTTTCTATCTAAACTTTTGTTAATTAGAGAGCTTGGAACTTTTATAAAACTTCGCAATGCGATTTGATTCGTAAAATGCACGTTTCCGATGTTGATGCTATTTCGTATTCTGTTATTGTTTTGTAATTAAAAACTACTATTTCAATGGGTTTATAAAGTTACATAAAACTCCAGGGAAATAAGAAATAAATTGTACATTAGGGAAAGACGCGGAAATCAAGATTCCATCTGCAGAATAAATATAAACACACATTGGGAATGTAGAATCGAATGGGAGCAAATATTTCACTTGTTTGTCTTTTTGACTTGTACAACACGATGTGATATGTAGTAGACAGCAGACAGCAAATCGGAATTGAGTCACATCTCAGATTCGACTATATAAAATAAATATGATCTTTAAAGAAAAACGTTTGTTTTTGTCTTCGTTGTTTTGAAAGAACAAAGAAACCAAACTTTTTCATTGTGAATTCTAAACCGATTGCTCTGATGTTGATTTCGTTCAATAATAATCAGGGTTTCGAACAGTTTTTTTATTCTACTAGTTTTCGTTCCGGTTCAGTTAACCCACTAAGCGCCAAGCAATAAATTAACAGTTATTTCATATTAATTTTAGTCAATAATAATTTATTTAATACACTATTATTAAGACAAATTTGAGTTTAAAAAAACTTTTTCTTCATAGTTTTTTAAAAAATAATGTAGCGTTTTCGGAGCTACAGCGGAATCTGTTAGTACAGTATTTTGTCTGACTTTGACTTTCTCCTTGATTTTTCGGGGTGGCGGATTATAATGTGGCCAACAGAGTCTGTTTTTATTAAGTCTGCCAGTTCCAATTTTGTTGACCGGCCTCGTTCTTTGTAAATTGGAGCTTTGGAGTTGATTCCTGCTCATCTTCACACAATGGCAATTTTAAAAACTGAGAATGTTCAGTTCTAATTTAAAAAATGCCAACAAAATTGTAAGTTGTAGATGACTTGAGAAGAGACTTTTGGTCACATCATAATTCGCCACCCCGAAAAATGAAAGAGAATATGCGGAAAATGTGAAAGACAAAATATATGTATCAAAAATGTAATATTCCCTTGCATTATGTTTGTTTTAAATGTCTTTATAACATATATTTACATCATGTTTTAATTATAATTAAAGATATTAGTTACTCTTGCATATTTGCAAATAAATATGCATGATACGTAAAATCCCATTATATTTACTTATACTAACAGAGTCCTCTCTTGATGCGAAACGCAACATTAAGTTTTAACAAATGTAAGTATTATATAAATACATACACATATTTTATTTAATATATAGATAAAAGCTATATTTATATTCTGTAATTTTTTCATAAATAAACCCTTGTTAAGAAAAAAACTTATTATTTTATTAAAAAAGTGTGGAAACGTGTCAGATTATCTAAAATTGGCCAATTTCAAAAATATGTAAAATCAAAATTAACAACTATTTTTTAATAAAAAAATATAAATTAACATCTCTACATTATTCTTAATAAAATCTTTATAAACATATTTGCAGAAAAATTATTAAACAAACAAAAAACATTATTTATATAATGTTGCGCTTTCGCATCAACAGTGCCTAATGGGTTAAAAAATATATCAGTTCAATTCCGGTTTACGTTTCGGCAAAAATAAGTTTTTTTTTCAAATTTTCTTCCGAGAAAACGTGTTGTGACTACGCTACGAGACCCATAAATGAAGAAACACCGACAACTGAAGTGGAAAATAAGTATGACCATATACCGATTTTTTTTCAGTTTAGCTCCGGTTTTCGTTTCGACAAAAATAATGGTTTTTTCCGGTTTTCGGTTATTCCGGTTTGAAGCCCTAATAATAATTTAATCACACGATGTCGAAATAATACCTGGAGATGCATTCTCCATATGGTGTGCATAATACGAGATAGTATTGATAATGATGCAACTTTTAAAAGACCATCAGGTCTGCCGGTTGGCTGAATATGGATCGTTGTTGTGCAAAGTTTCCCGCGATGATCTTCGCTTCTGGCGCATTCTCGGCTCTCAGTTCTTGATTTGCTTGGCGTCGACTCACGTAACCTTGTTTGATAAACATCAATTTGACAGTTCCCTAGCGAATGTTTAAAGGAATTCGCATTCTCTTCAAGAAGTTTTAGCGTTTAAATTCCGCGGGACGTATTCGGCGTTATTTCAACGTGAACGATTTCGTAACACGACGCGAATTACTAGCTGCAAAAAGCGCCTTCCAGCAGAGCACACGCTGGCCGACTGCGCCAGATGTGTTCACACCGCGATATTGCCGCTGCTGCTGCTACTGATACTCCTACTCCCTTACAAAAGCCTGGATTTTTATTCACTGCCACTACAAAAAGGTTACCTTTCAACTGTGATGCAATAAAATTTACCTACTGTTTTCCCGACCTATTACATTACTCCAGCCCAAATCGATAAACATTCACCAATTGTAATCATCGGCTTTAGAATTGGACCCTAGCACTTACCCATTTAAACTTTATATCACACATTTTCCAAAAAGACCAACAAATTTATTGTATAGAGTATAAACCATTTCATATACTTGCATGAACGGTAACAAAACAAAAATAAAATTATGATATATATTACGCTAAATTTGGATTTAATTAATTTTGATTTTAATGTGTCTGCCTCTTAGAATGTAAAATGTAAAAATACCATAAATTTAAAATTACATTTTGATGTTATCACATTACTTAAGAATTCTAAGAGCCATTTTTACCAACCAGTCAAATATTCTAAGGTCAACTTTTCGAGAAATGTTTAATAGTCAGCAGAGGAATTGTAGATCTTTTTTTATTTCTGAGCTACAGACAAAAGCTCATTTTTCTCTAATTTCGAAAATATGTCATATCTTATTTATTTAGAGAAATTTTGTACTTCGATGGAATAATTATTAAAAAGAAAAATAGTGAAATTTAAGAATAAAATAATCCAAAGAATACGTTTAACTTTTAGTTAACTGTTGGTTTATTATAAGTCGATTTTACAAAATGTTCTCGAAATGCGTATCTCTTAGTGTCTAGTGTAATTTGTTTTTGAAACACGTATTTCGCTTTTACTTTAACAACGTTACATTACAACTATTTCAGTTTTATGTTATAAGTTTTTATATAAGAAACTTTCGTTACAACTACTTCTCTTTAATTTCCCTCTCAGGAATATACTTGATCGTTGGCATCCTTATGAAAAAAAAAAAACATGTTAAAGACATTTACCTAGAAGAAAATGTTTTAAATTTAAATTTATTTGACTGTAGTCCTTGAATTTTATTCAATCCGGAATGTACTCGACGATATTGTATTTGCTTTAAAGTTAAAAACGAATTCGTTGATGAATAATTAAATCTATCAATTTTTCCAAAGTAATCATAACGATTGGTCGCCACTTAGTATTAACTAGATTAGAAATTTCGTTTAGCGATTAATTAGTGGTAGTTACAAGGTTTCCGGAACCTTGGGAACATTTGGAGATAATGTAAACATTACTGCCAGGGTTGAATTAGTGTGCATAGCAGATTATACCTGCACCTACCAAACTTTGGTAGAATGCCGGGGCTTACTTATTTAAATTATGCGTTTAATAGCGCCCATGATTACTTAGAAACTATTTTAATAAATAAATATGTATTACGTTATTACCCCGTACATGAATCAATTTCATCAATAAGCCTGAGTAAATTTACGTAGTGTCAGCGAAAGGACAACCCGGGTAACTCATCCACACCTTATTAGACCTACCCTAAGCATCTAGAACTTTAATTCCGAAGAATAATTTCGGATGAATTCTGTACATGAAACTCAGTTCTAATTCTAAACTTGGTTGCGGGTTTCAGCATGAGCACTTTACAACTTTTGATAATTAGAGAGCGCCATTGAAAACAACTGTAATTAGATGCAAGGCTTCCAGATAATGTCTCGAATTTGATACCAAAACGGCATACTTTGTTCGTTGGATATATCTTCACACAATTTTATGTGGTTGTTAACAGTTTTATACTTGTAATTAACGCCTTGTTTCTATATTCCTTTTATTACACTTCCTTTGTGATGCATTAATATTTCAAACAAAATGATGGAGTCAAAGTAGTTATAGCTGCAATTTCTCTTATGGCTTTCATAATATTTTATAATAAAAAGTCAATGAACGCATATTTCTATGAGGGTCGTTCAACTTTATCATTAAAATTCAGAGGGACTATAGAAATAATATAGCTCTTTTTATTAGGTGTGACAATTTTCAGTACAAAAATTTGAGTACATTTCTTTTTATGACTTATTATTTTAAATATAAGTTCCAGATGTCCGTCGTTCAGGTCTCTTCAGGTTTTCTTTATTTCTCACAAATTCCTCTTCTTAAATGTATTTGCCTCGTTGTGAGCATCTACTGAAGAGCTTCTGGTAAAACAACTTTAATAACGGATGCGCACGATACATCGATGTTTTGGAAACATTGATATTTCGCTTTCGATGTTCGATGTTTACCTTGATTTTTTTTCCGATAAAACCGGTCGACATCGATGTTTTCTTTTGATGCGAAATCTTCAGAAATAACACAATATCTTCAGTGCCCTGTGTGGAAATTTGATGCTTTGGCCAAAATAACCACAAAATATTTGAGTGTAATCGCTACATCGGTGCCCTCGGAAAGGTTATTTTCTAAAAAGGGAGTAATTTTAACACAGTAACGTAATAATTTTTGTATAGTATGTTATGTACCTATATTTTTATTGTTTTACTAGTCATAAAATATGGAAGCTTATTTTTATATATATAATTATTATTTTCATATTGTAATTTACATTATGTTTTTTCTATTTTATTATTTTTATTTTATAATTTTGCGCATCCCTAACTTCTATTCTATTATTAAAAATTCTATTATTTAAATTTCTTCTTTTCTTACCGTTAAAGATTTTTCTAATTCAACTTAACTCAAGTCCATGATTAAATATTAGGAAATGGATGTGTGATAATTTGCGAACAGGAAAATCAATGAACAATGTTTACAAAATTAGTTTCTACGTTTCCTTAAAAAACAACCAATGCACCGGAACTAAGGATATTTTTGCTGAATCTCTAGGGCTATGGTTGTCTATAGAAACAATGAAACTTTACAATGCAATAACTGGGCACTATAATATTTTTTGAGAAGAACAGTTTTACCAAACTGTTAGGCATCCTTGAAAGAAAATATTTTTATATATCTCAAATTTATAAAATTTGGACTATGCTAGTTTTTGCTGTTTACTGGTATATTCATTCTGTTTCATTCTTTTCCATTCACGAATTATATTACTTCTTCGTTAGATTATTCACAATCTACGTATCTTATTCTGCAAAACTTGTAGCTTCATACGCCAAGTAGTAAATCCTATTTTTATTGCTCTGCTTTTTGTGCTTTTCACACTTAATCTTTTAATAAAATCTATCTCTTTTGGAGAACAGTTGACTTTCATTGTGTTATTTATTATATGTAATATTTTATTTTCCAGTTTCTAGTAATTATTTTCATGTTCTTCTACTTCAAAAATATTATTTTTTCCTTATTTTCTTATAATGTTAAATTAATAAGTTTATTATTTAGCTTTTCATTCATGTTTTCACATTATTCTTTTAGCTTTTAAATATTTAATCATTTCTTTCAGTTTTCCGTTGACTGTCCAACTGCATTGTCTTGTGTTGGGCGATTGTATTGTTGGCCACTACAAGCAGAGTAAAAAACGAATTGACCAAAACAACACTATTGCTGATTTACTAATTTTGACAATATGTGCACGAGTCTTATGCTTTTAATCCAATTTCACCAACTTTTAGTTATTTCTCAAATTTTTAACACACGTGGGTACACTAAATAAAATTTCAAAGATTTTATTTTGCAAAAACAAAATTATTAGAATTAAATATTAAATATAAAACTATATACGTTTTCTCAATTTATTCTTTGTTTTTCAAAAAAAAAAAATGGTCACTGTATGTGTAGATGACATACACTTGATTACGTCCATCTGTCACAATCGACTATACGAGTAGAGGTTGTAAAAAACGTCACGGATTGAAAGGGAAAGATATTGTCGGGTGTAGAAGCTATTGAAGTAAATTTGATTATTGAAGTGAATATTTTTTCACCTTGGCGCAGTATATTATGCGATTCGGAATCCTGGAGCGCCTGGAAGAATTATGGGACAAGGAAACTCGGATATTATGAGGTCTAGCGGTCTGGAATCTCTGCGCGGTGCTCGTTGCTCGGTTGCCCATTTTCCAGACACAACGGACAGATTTTATTCCTATTTATCTATGCCGGGTCACATCCTTACACGTTGGTTTTACTATAATATCGATTCTAGTATAACTATTTACGTAACATAACATATTTTATTCATTTTTTGTGTCGCAATTTTATTCATAAGTAGAAATCAAGAACAATATCGTAATAGCTGTATTCTTTTTGTTCAAAATTTCAGATAAACAATAAATTGCTGTTATTTTTGTCCTAACTGAGCTGAGCGGTACTGCATGTACTCACATCCCTCACCCCTCACATCAGTAGAAGGGGTAATATTGTGAAAAGAAATGTCAATTAATATGTTATAAATTTATTGTGTAGGAAACAAAAATGTCGTACATTAATAAATTTTAGAGTTAGATATTTTCATATACAACTCAGCTCAGTTCATTCAAGTCACTTATCAACTGAGCTGTGTAAAAAATATGAAAAAATCTAAAAAGAATACAATTATTGTTGCAGCAAATAACCAGCTCATGCCAAATTTTTAGAATAATTAAAAATTATTGTCTTCAAATCCTGTTACAATGTAGTACTATTTATACACAGATTTTGTAAACTAGTTAATTGCGGCAACAGTTACCATTCGATATGCCAGTAATATTAGAATGGATCCCGGGCTCACATGTGATCCATTTTCTGTGGCCAATATTGACAGCAATTTGAATGTTAGTGTTCTATGGGTGAAACTATCAAACTGGCTCTTAAAATTTAGATTGTTTCTATTTATTCGCTTGAAATTTAGTTGTATTATTTTTTTGCTACATTTTTGACTCTTTTAGTGTGTTTTGTTTATTTTCCTTTTAATTTTTACTGCTGCTTTGAACTTATTTAATATTTATTGTGTTTGTGTTGTATCATAGTATTTATGTTTGGTAGATTATATTCTTGCGCTGTATAAACACTCTTATTAAATATAAAATAATACGGCATATCGGATAATCTATATCAGGAAATAAATCAACATTTCGGCAAAAATAGATTCGTTGCAGTTATATGGTTCCGCATTATTTTAATTTTTTCTTTATATTATACTACTACCTCACTTGCTAAAGCGTTGATATAAAGATACATGATGAATACGAAATACGAAACAAAACTACACTGATATTAATGCAATAGCAAACATTAAACAATGACAAGTTGTTAAAGCCTAAGCAGATAACAAACAAATTAAAGCTACTTTAAAATTGCCGCCAACTCATTGACCAGCAAAGCGAGTACAGACAAAGGATCTCGTGATAGATACAAAAAATATAAACTATTTATAACTATATATGCATGAAATCCCACCACGTGAATTACATCTTAAAATCATACGGTTAATATTAACAAATCCGTATTTACAGTCTTAATTACCAAAAAGATTAGCCATATGACATAAATAATGAGCAACTACTATGTAAAATATTCGTAAAAAATTATTATGGACTATTTATATTCTATAAAATCTGATCATCTTCAAGTTTTGTCATCAAAAATCTTATAATAAGTTGGACATATCTGGAACATAACTTTTTATTCAGTAAAGTTTTATTCTATATTAAGTTATGGTATTACTTCTGGGGTAATTCGCAATCTCCCACTTGTGTTTCTGAAATGTAAAAGAAACTTGGTTTTGAAACATTCCTATTCGAAAAGAGATTTTTCTGTAAAAATATTTTCTAAATTTTTCATCATTTAGTAAATTCCGTCCTTGAACAGGTCTCAACGAAAATGTTGTCTCCAAACTAATCTGACTTGCGCTTTCCTGTCCAGCGTCTCGTAATTTTGTCTGTTCTTAATTTAACATTCCAAATTTTCTTCATCTTCGTCTCCTTCACCCATGTATATTCCTTTCAATTATATTTTTTTGTATACCATACCTCCTTAAAATATATCTAATCCAGTTAACTTTTCTCTTTTTTATTCTTTTAAAATTCTTCTTTCTTCTCCTATTTTTCACAAGACCTCCTCATTCCTGACTTTTTCTCCTTCTGCAAAGTCCACGTTGCGCCGCCATACAATACTCCATACAGAGAGTTTATTTTATCAGTAAACATAGGGAATAGTTGTCAGACTCGTCAAACTGTCACATTTCAAAATGGTTTTTTTTTTATAAAATTTCAGATTACAACAGGTATAATCCAAATATAACCCTAAGATAAGTTTCAGATATATCTGCTGCTACATTTAATAATCATTCCAGACTCTGCCCAGCACCAATTCGAAAAATCTATAATAATTATAGCTTACATCAAATGATTTTTTTCTTTGAGGACACTTACAAAATGTGTACAATGGTGACATAATGAACATTGAACAATTAAAAAACAGAATTAGTGCAGCTCCAAAAAATGTTACTCCCCATCAAATAATCAATGCTATTCATTCTTTTTATAACCGTTTAGGATATTGTTTGGAAGTTAGTGATGCCAATTTTGAGTATTTAATAAGTTAAAATAAAAATTCCTCACTAGTTTAATATAGTTCTTAAGTGTATAAACATAAATAAATAATTTCGCCTTTCTTTAATTCATTATATAATATTTATTTTAGCCTATGTTTACTTGTAAAATAAACGCTTTAATACATTGCCGTCAATCATTTTATACTGTAACTATGATAATGACTTATATATGTTTACTGATAAAATAAACATCCGGTATAAGACATTTTCACAATCATTTTCGCAATTCAATATTAATACGTTTAGCTGTTAATAAATATTGTATTTCACTATATGCTGCATTTTCTTGTGCACTTCAGCTTCTAATTTCTTGCTTGCACTTTCCATTGCAATTTTAAGCTTCCCAGGTATTTGAAGGAACTTAATTGCTCTTCTTTCTTCAATCAACCATATCTGTAAGGGCCCCTCTTTTTTCTTCATTACTTTTGATTTCTTCATACTTATTTTCATTCCAAATTATTCAACATCCTCTGTAGTTCGTTTTCATTTTCTGCAATAGCTGCTAGATCATCATCATATTTGATGCATTTAATTCTCTTACTTTCCGCAATTAGCCCACCTGTACTTTCCAATGCTTCCTCCATGAATTTATCTGCATATACATTGAAAAGACTTGGTGATATGCTACAACCTTACCTAACTCCCGTCCCTATTGTAACACGAGGGGGGTGGGGGGAGGATAAAAGCTCTAATGATGGTGTTGTACTTCTGCTTTTCCAACGATGACACTTTTTCTAACTGGTGGGCACTGGATGTTCGACCACCGCTTGATTATACAGGACGGAACACAGACACACTTAACACTTATCTTTGATGGCTGATGAACACACTTTACATTATGGACACAGATATTATTGATATTACTAACTAACTTTATTTACATGATTAATATTTACACTTACACTAAACTTAACTAAGCACATAAAAACATAAACTAAATTGTTACATTGTTGTAACCCTGCGTACTCGCGTCTGGTACGCGCTCAACATAAAAACTCAAACTACATCTTTTCACACTGAAATTCTAAGACAGACTCCATGTCTTGTCAACATGAATATCTAAAACCGACTATCTAAAACAAAGCGTTACTTTCGTGAGAGGCTTATCTCCGAGGGGTGAAGGGGATATTATATGGCACCCATACCATAATATCAGCCTTGGGGGCTTGCAATAACTTCTACACTTAATTGTCAACAAACATCTGTCCAATGTTTCTAACAAAGTAACAAGTTGAAATATTATTTCTGAAAATATAATTTAGAAAAGATTATAAAAAGTTACTTATTTGTTATTGCTCGCCTTGTTACACTATTGTTGTTCCTTCTGTCTCCTCCTCTTCAATCCTCACTACTACTTTCTAGCATGTGTACAGCTATTTTAATATGGACCTATTTTATTCACAAAAAAAAATAGTTGATATTTATTAGATTAATTTATTTCTCTGTTATCTTTCATGCATATTTGAATTTTAAAAAGATTTATTTAACGTTGTGAATAAAATTTTGTCGTTAACATACACTCGAACGTAAAAGAATAAATTGGGCAATAGTACAACATACACAAATGAAGTCGAATTTTTATGAGAGTATATAACAGCACAAATAGGACTTCACACGCGCGTATTAAAAACTTGTTGCTGTGTTCCAGGTAGTAAATTAACCCATAAAGTGAAATTTGAGATGTATTATTTCCAAGGATTTTATTGCTTTTACGAGGTGTGTTCAAAAACTATCGCGAATTTTGAATTTTCGCGGGTTATGTATATTCGAATTTCGATCTTTTTGTGGCTTTATGTTGGTACTCATGTCTCTCACTTATGTCGACAAGCTCGGCCATTTTGAATGTTCACTTACTTGTTGACAGCTGCTTTGCTTGCACGTGTTTTGGATCGTCTTCGATTTTTACCTAATGTGCTTATTCGTTAAAAACTGACTATGAATTTTTTGACCAAGACAATATTTTTCTTATCTAAAGGCGACGGAACGTAGAAAAAAATAATTCATTTAAAATTTGTCATTGTCATAAAATGTTTTTATCAAAGAAGTTATTTCATTTCTACTCGTAGAAATTGTACTCGTAGAAATGAAATAACTTCTTTGATAAAAACATTTTGACAATGACAAATTTTAAATGAATTATTTTTTTCTACGTTCCGTCGCCTTTAGATAAGAAAGATATTGTCTTGGTCAAAAAATTCATAGTCAGTTTTTAACGAATAAGCACAATAGGTAAAAATCGAAGACGATCCAAAACACGTGCAAGCAAAGCAGCTGTCAACAAGTAAGTGAACATTCAAAATGGCCGAGCTTGTCGACATAAGTGAGAGACATGAGTACCAACATAAAGCCACAAAAAGATCGAAATTCGAATATACGTAACCCGCGAAAATTCAAAATTCGCGATAGTTTTTGAACACACCTCGTATCTCACAATACAACTTAAATAAAAAAAAGCTAAACTTGGAGAACGGAACATAGATCTTTCAGGGCATGTTAAAAGCCACGTGAAAGATATTGACCGATTTTTCTATTAAATTCTGGTCAGTTTGGAGGTTTTATCACTTTGCGTCGCAACTCAGTCGACAGGAATCAGGAATCACAAAACTGAAGTGTATTTGTGATACCGGCTTTTATTTGACACGTGTTCGTTTACTTCAAATTTATTTTCCACTATATGCTCTCCATTCGTCTATGAAGCGTATAGCGTATAGAACACTAGACGAGAAATCAAACTAAATCCGAACCAATATATTATTAAAACAAGAACGTGTAACAATTTCTACCTCAAGTTGTTTTATTTACATATTTTTCTTTTAATTTTGACAACATTTTGAACCACAATTAATGAACTTTCAATTATGAATTTAATTAACCTACTTTATGCACATATAAGTAAATACTAACACTGCGCTTAACAGAACAGCAATGATTACTTGTTATATTAGATTTTTAATGTCGCCACCTACTGAGTTCTGAAGAAACCTGCTTAGACAAAAACAACAAGCTCGAAGAAATAGATAGTTACATATAACCTTGACTTCTTAGATAAAATTTAAAACATTATATAAATGTGTTGGTTAATTTTGTGTTTCGGTATTATTTCTTTTAGAATTTATCCTCAGCTAACACATCATTGTTAGAACAAAATAAAATAGAGCAAATATCAAACAGATTAAGATAATATGTTGAGAAGGGAAGCAAGGCCAACTTTCGCTCTTCAAACTGTGGAGTAGTCATGTTATAATTTATTTTTCTTGCAATTTTGGACAGTTTATAAAAACATTGTACATTTTATATATATAAATAGTATATAAAAGAACATATATAAATATAAAAAATATAAGTAGTAGGTAATATAGATTATTATCAGTCGAAAATCTAACTTATCGACCAACTGACAAGCTAATATGAATACAAAGTTTTTACTGAATAATGGAAAATTAACAATTATTTTTTTATTGTGTTCAGTATTAGTAGTTTTATAACTAATATTACTATTATTTCAAGCTAAGCAATGATGTATAATTTTTATTCATTGCATTTTATGAAAATAGCATCTAGAAATGTAAATAAAATTTTACTGGGAAAATTACATACAATGAAAAATACATATTATTTAAATTTTAATAGCATACATACATATATACATACATACATACATACATACATACATACATAAAATCACGGATGTCGCACTTAGTGGGTTACCACAAACTCGAAAATAATAACATCTACATCATGCAACAAATCTCCACTTTTAACATATTAAAGTGACCGATTTTCGGTAGCAAAATATCACATCCGGATCACAATAATAGTTACGAAACAATCATCTTTCGTCACACATTCCTGTCTAACCACACTTTTTCGCCTCGGCCACATTCATAATCGCATTCATACTTGCTCTTCTTCTCTTCCCACTTGGACACTTTCTCTCTTTAAGCACTCTACCAACCATATCCATCCACTTACACACTGTTCGACCACGCAATCGAAAACCCTCAACTTCACCAAGATATACACGCACAACAAGCCGTTCACTCGTCATTTTCTCCATATGACCAAACCATCTCAACTGACTCACACCAACTCTCTTAATAAAATTGTTCCTAACCATACATTCTTCATACAATAGCTTTAATAGCTTAAACAAAAAAATAGTCAATCTCATCTGTGACAAAAAATTAAATGGGAAGAAATCTGGTATCCTGATTATGAGTCACACTAATCACAGCGCGTTCTGAAATATGAATATTTTAGATATATTTACTCATTTTTGCTAAAATGACACAGAATTTAATGCTTTTATTTATTGATATCGTGTAGTGTATGCTTAAATAATAATTTGATGTAGTTTTTAGAGTAAATTTTATGAAATGATCCTATTATTAGGATTTGTTAAGAAATTACAGTATGTATTTGTAAATTACCCTCTAATGTAGTTACTAATTTCATTTGCAACTTATTTAAACTGAGAAAGTTTGAAAATACCTTTGGTTATTTCGAAGACAAAGAAGGAAATTTAAAGCAAGTGAGAAATAACGTAGGTACATGGTGACATCCTTTGCAGGGGGTCTATTACAGGCCCTTTCATTTCTCTTCTACCCCACGTAGAATAATTACTCAACACGATTAAACTTTTACTAATGGTTCTGAATTTGTCACTGGAAATATTTCTACAAAATTAACACCATAAACCTTTTTAATATTAGGTTAAGCAAATCTAGAAAAATTTTGATAATGTTTTTATTCAGAAGTTGTAGAAGTAGTAAAAAAGATTATAACTGATGTTGTAGTTATCTATAATATAAATATGTAAAGCGCACAGGGAAAAAATCAAATATGTCACTTTGTTTTCGACACAACAAGAACGTATTTTTAATTCTATATCTGCAACCTTCCAAAAATAGTATTAGCATATCAAAAATATTAATTTCAGTGACTTTCAGCGCCCATTGCATCTGCAGTAAAAGTATATACGAGTATAAACAATTGGTCCATATTGCGAAATATATACCGTCATTCCTAGCAACCAGTAAAAGGCGTGATGACATATTTATTTATTTAATAAATTATTACGAACCCTATGTATGCTACATGAAAGCAATCGTTTTCACACAATGTGTTCATTATGACAAAGCCGGTGTTCGTTGCCAAATGCAACATCCTGCAAACTAAGTTGTTGTTGATTGTTGATTTTCACTTAAAAGTCGCATTTGGCACAAGAACGTGACACGGTCGATAATAAAGACACGATGCAACTACAATCCAGGGACTAGGAATATTGTCTTTCTATTAAAACGTTTGACAGTTACAATTCAGAATTCAGGTTTTTGTTAATTAATGCATCTATGTTTCACCAAAATTATAATATTTGATTTAAATGAAATACTCTAAGTAAAGTGACATTAGAGTAGAGAATTAAAACAAAGTACATATTTGTTTGAAGGAATTTATTTACGAAATGAATTATTGACGTTTAGCGTAGGAGAGCAGAAGAGAACCTGTATCTAAGAAAAGGAATAGGATATCTACATGATGAAGGCTAGGAAGTGACTTCGATAGATGAAGAAATAGCATGCAACATGCACGAGAACAGAGAGCCATCACTACTGATAACGTATGAAAAACAGACGTTTTCAAAGCATTCCGCTCAGGGATGTGCGTGTAGATTATTTCAAGTCCACAATGTAATAGTTTACGTGTCGACAATGACATAGACGTTAACATAAACAATGTAGAGGAGATAATAAAATTTGTATTTATTTACTATAAAATATTATATTAATTTAAAAAGCTTAAAATACATATATAAAATATCCCTGTTGAGCATTTAATATTCCCTTATTTCCTAGATCTTGAAAAATATAACACATGAAATATCCCTAGATTATTCATACAAATCTATAATTATTATATATCATTTCACGTAGAAAATAGCGTTGATTTAGATAGGGATATAAATTCTGCCTTTTGATTGGTCAGAATGCAAACCTAGTAAATAATGAAAAAAATATCATCTGTCATTACAATTCGTGCGACATTTAATGTAAAATAAAACTTGAAAACCACGAAAATTTCCCTAAAATAAAAATTAAATCTTTAAATGATGCAAATATCCCTAGTTTTAGGGATAAAATCCGAAATATGGCAACATAATCATAATCTTTTATAATTATCTACATTATTTACGTATAAATTTATTGTCTGGGCATTGTCGACACGTAGACGTAGACAATTGAAGTGACGCGTAGACCCCCATCTCTGATTCCGCTTCTCGATGCTAATTTTTTAAGATCTTTTTAGCTTCTTTGGCTCAGAAGATACTTCTTTCAAAGTATTTCTACCTATACAAGATAGAACTTGATCACTACAGGTTTGATTCAATTTTCGGCAGGTAGAACTTTGTTTCTGTACTATCTCGAAAAAGGACAGTAATATATAAAAACTAATATTTGGCAGATGGAACCTAGTCATACAAAAATCTCATTTTGCTAACTATTTGCAGTTATAACCTTGTTATTCCAGACTCGCGATATGCGGACGTAGTCAGCACAACTATGATAATTTTGAACAGTTTAAATAAAAGATTGAAGAATTATAGCGTTATTATTTTGTCATCCGTTATGGTTATATAATTAACAGACAAGAGGGTAGAATATTTGGATTTACTAGTTAAACACAAGATAATCATTTCATTCTGCAGGATAAGTTATTCGTAAATTGAAGTGAAAATACATGTTGCCATAGCCAAGCCATGTAACGGGAATACGTTTTGTAAAGGATGAATATTACATTGGAATCCCTTATGTAATTACTTGTTCATTTGTTTATGCAGAATTTGTGAAGTTATCCTCTCGTATGTTTCGAGTTGCCCAAATGGATATTTGGAAATGAGGGTACAAAGTTTATACATCTTCCCTCTTGGGAAACTCATTTTAATAATAGTTTTTATAGCACGTACCACCATCTGTAGCGTCCCAGGAGAAGTAACCAATTTAAATTCATACTTAGGACCAGTTTTTTATACGCAATTAAATTTAATCTGCTGAAATACATCCCAGAAATTTTGATTACTTTTCTTTAATATATTACAACAACCCAGGATCCAATCTACCCCAAAGCATGTATTTTTAACAGCTTCCAAAATAAATTACGTGAAAGAATTACTTCATGATTGGATATGTATATACAAACACATAAATTAATTTTCGTACAATTGCGGGCAGATGAAATTATGGCTTCGATATGTATTATAACTGAATTAAAACCATGAATTGGTTTGCAGGAATTTATTTACAAAAGAATGCGAAAGCGTAGAAGTGAATAGGAGAAACTGCATATAGGAAAAGGAATAGATGTCCACATGACGAAGACTAGGACGTGACTCCTCGATGGAAGAAAATGCCTACAGCATGCATGAGAGCAGAGACCCATCACAAGTGATAACGTATGAATAACAGATGTTTAAGAAGGCACTTCTGATCATCTCTGAGGACGACATCAAGAAGTTCCACTCGTTGCCCCAGGAAAGCGGCATGGATCCGCTTTGACAGCTAGGAAGCGGCTAACCGATACATGCGCCATACGGGGTCAAGACGAACTACGAGCAAATGAATGAATTTATTTATATTTCAAAACTTTGTCGTCAATTGCGTATTACGTTTTCAACGAAAGAAAAGCGAAAATTTTCATCCTTAGCTGCTAAAAATAGTTTTGTAACCCCGAAATTAACTTATCGTTGTAAGTTCGCACAGCAGCGACTTATTCTTGTGAGTCAACCCCTAAACCAATTCTGACACCGTACACTGAGTGTGTGATCATCAGTAAACTAGCCAGAATTTCACAAAGGGTAAAATATTTTAAAATTTCCATACACATATCAAAAGGTATTTTTAAAGTGTGCAGTAATAAACCTAACTTATGTTTTATAAATTCTCACTGCTTTAAACCAATATCCTGGACCTCCGACTAGCTGTGCTCATCCTCACCCCTCACAAACAATTATGTAATGGCATCCGAGACCACGGAACAGCAACAACGAGGGCTACAGAGCAACGATAACACACGATCGCCTAAAATATCTTTTGTCGCTGGTGTAAGATTCACTTTTCGGTGGCACGCCACTGTGATAGAAGCGCAGGCAAAAACACTTACAATTCCTAAATGCAATAACACCCGCGACTGTTGGATAAGTAGTTTAGTTGTTTAGTGGTGTTATGACTACAGTCCCATGTGGATGTGTGGTTTGCTGTAATTAAAGGTGAGTGGTAGAACTCACGGTCATCCCAATTGTTGTACAGGTATGGCGTTCAGGTGTGGATCACCAGATGCTTGATTGTTATGTTGTACACTATTTGTGTATTTGATATGCATGGTATATGTAAGATATACATTGATATTATTTGTTTGTGGCCGCAAACTAGTACTTTCCTAATTATCCGAAGAGTTGTCTGGGACAACTCTGGGTCCATAGAGCCATGTGCTCTGAAGGTGTGCGAACCACCAATTGAGAGGCTGAGATACACGGAAACATCTGGGACATAAAAGATAAACCTGGGGTTTATCATGATAGATCTGGGACCTATATGTGATCGTAAGCTAAGCTCTCATAATGGGTCTGGGATCCATGGACCTCTGGGAGTTCGAGATCTGAGAGCTCAACATGTCTGGGACATGTGTATGTGGCTACGGTACGGCTAGTGGTTCCGAAGTGATTATTAACGAGAGCCGTAATCCAGCAAATCGTTCCTACACTGGGTTCATACCTTTGCGGATAGAGGTACCGGAATCCACAAGGTGTTAGGCCGCATTTAATATGCGGGGCACCTGCCCAATTCTGGGATATGCGTAGGTGGCTACGGTACCCCTACTGGCTCCGATGTGACTATTCACGAGAACCGTATTACTTCAAGTCGTCCCTGCACTAGGTGAATACCTTTGAGGATAGGGGTACCGGAACCCACGAGGAGTTAAGCGCATTTAATATGCGGGGCACCCGCTGAAGTTTGGGGCTTGGGTATGACCTTATTCCTGCGCTCTCCCCCTCCTGTCTATCTTATTAGATGATAATGCACGCCTGTGATAATTGTTGTTATTGGAATGACAATGTGTACTTTATATCTCTTAGGCGAACGCGTAATAAACAGATCAAAGGAATGTGAAATGTAATATTAGATTAATGCATGTATTGCCGTTCATATATTCATGACAATAAATAGTTCTATAGTAACTAGCACAACTCAACATGCAATAAACATTAATAGTCCTGACTATAAAGGAAAGAGAAGATTATAGTATATCTTTTACTAGCGATTGTAATATGACGAAATTATTAACATATGAAGAATTTGATCAAATAAATGTGAGAAAATGTTTTAAAAGACGGCTGTTACGCGCAGTACAGATATTGTCATTATCGCAACTTGCAAATAAAAATAGACTAGCACACGAAGCAATGGATACTTCGATTAATTTTGCATGAAAACGTTTTTATCTTTTATTTTTATGTGAATATATTTCCTGGTACGTAAAACGTTTCATGTACAAAATGAAGAAATATTTATATACTGCCCTAGTGACTCCTAAAAGAATATAGTAAATTTTAGGAAAATATATCTCCACGCATATATTTTGCTGTAATATATTTACATTCATAAATAATTTTATATCTTATTTTAGCTTATCGCTTCCAGCTTTCGTGAGAAAAACAAAAGGTGCTGAAAAAGTAGACAATAAGAATTTGTAGGGCACACACGTAATATGGGTTATGGTATGGTTATCGCATTTGCTATTAAAGTTAAAGACTTTGGGCTCATCCCACATCCAACAATAAGTCTGCCCAAACTTCTCTCATTATTATCTTATTAAAAAAAAATTAAATTATTGCAAAATATATAGTATAATTTTATTACGAAATAACGTATGTGTACTTTATAGATACATAACAGATGTAAAAAAATATTACGTAAATACGTAGAAAAAGAATTACACACAACAGAATATGAAATTCCATTCTACTTGAAATTGAGAAGAAAATTATACGCGCATTTTTATGTTTTGTGTCGCAACTTATATCAAATTAAAATATTCCGACGAACGGGATTTTATTACAGCTCTGAAATCTGTATATCATAGAAGAAGTGGAGTTAGGAAATTGTAGTACAGCAAACATGGAGCTATTCCTTCGAGACAGCTTCGCATAAAACCAGACTTCTTAAAGATACGCTATGGATTTTTATTTTAGATTCAGCCTGGATACTGATAATATAGTTATGTATGTTTCTTTCAAAATGACAGCAAGACATTTCGAAATTTTAAGTAGGAAACATCTTTCTTTTGGTTTATTCGCAATGACATTTTAAATAAGAGTTAATATATTTTGACAAAATTAAATAAAAGATTAATGATTGAATACGAATTCAAGAATGGCAAAAGTTAATTCATTAATTCGAAATATAATGCGTAGTGTCAAATTAAACCATTTATCAAATGCATATTTAGGATTTCATTTCACCATTAACATTGACGGATAACCTATAATCCGTTTAAATTTCATTAAACCATGTACACATATAAGTATGTTAGATAATTGCAGATTCCTGTGTAATTAGGTAATTACTTGTCGAGATATGTAATAAAATTATTTGTAAATTGGTTTATCAATGAGATTAAATAATGTGACTGCGTATATAATAATTGGATACCGAATTCAATAATATTATTTGATGAAATTGAACAAAGCCATGGAAAGTAAATACAATATGATGTATACAATTATATTAATGTTGATGTATTAAGCTTATGCATATATAGTGTCAGTTTCGTATATTTGGAACATATTATGTATTTGTATTATGAACGCAGAAATTATGAAAATGAAATAAAAAAACAAATTGGGAACTTGGATTAATATTTGAAGTTAGAATAAATTTATGAATAAAGTGATTATTCCTGCCGAAATTCTTTACTTTGCCCTACATTTTGTTAACTTGTGGTTAACCTGAAACTGTAGCGCACGCGTCTATGACGTCACAACATCACGAATCATTATTATTGTAATTTCTTACAATAGCAATATACTCTGAGGATGAAGGGCTCCTGCTCTCGTGGATACGAGTATTCAAATGAGAATCTATATCGAGTACGTCGTAAAATTCCCGTTTATGCACCCCAGTCCTCATCTCATTCGTGTCGTACGCGGTACGCGCATGGCACAACTGCTACTCAAATGGGACCTCAAATTATTTTTATGTCGCGGTATTTATATTATGGAATTATTTAATATTTAAACACGACCTAAATAAATATTATTATAAGAATTTTTTATGAATATGAATATAATTATAAGAAATTATGAAATGAAAGAGGGACTGAGTAAATTTCCTACACTTTTGAAATATCTTTTACAAATTGTGACGAAACCAAAAACATTATAAAAAAATTAAATTATACAACCTTTTAGTTTATGTTCTGTATATTTATTAAATACCCAACGTTTCGGCAGCATAAACTGCTGCCTTCTTTAGGGAAACTAAATTATAACAAAAGCCATGCTTGACTAATTTCTAAATCGTCACAATGATTGCAATTATTATTTTTGGTTTTGAAAATCCCAATGGCTTCTCTAATTAACCTGTTGTTGAGGTGCACAGGTCTTGCAAGTTTTTTTGCATCTTCGAATTTGATTCGATGGAATTCTTCCAGGGTATGCTCTGCACCTGAAGATTTTCCAGGCTGGTTCGATCTGATTGATTGCTGGTGTTCATTGAACCTTTTTGAAATAGTTCTACCAGTCTGGCCAATGTAAACTTTCCTGAAAACATATGGAATCTGGTAAATTCCTGATGACGGAAGAGGGATGACGTCTTTTACTTGTATCAACATATGTCAAAGTTTCGTCATGTCCGTGATATTTTTGACATAAGGAACCAAAGCAAACAATACGTTCTTTTCATTAGCATTGTTACATGGTCTTTTCAGTTTCAGATACCTTTCTTACCTTGGTTGCTATTGTTTTTATTATTTATATATGTATTTCTCCCTGAAGAAGGCAGCAGTTTATGCTGCGAAACGTTGGGTATTTTATAAATATACAGAAAATAAACAAAAAAGTTTTAATAAAAAATGTAAAAACAGTTTTGCATACAACTTTTAATTCTATACAACTTTGCATTCTATACATTTTGGAGAGCAAAAAATTATACAAAACTTTATCCGATGTATATACATCATACTTTCTTAATTTCCTGCTTCCCTAATTATTTTAGGTAAAAATTCTTCAAATAAAAGTTCTGCATCAATAAGCAACATTATTTTTGTAGGCCGTGTAACGGCAGAAATTAGGTATGAAAATGTCGAAAATCACCACAAAAATAGCAATAGCCATGGAATTGAGACAAAATAAATAACAAATGTCTATAACGGGTTATCTGTCACGTTAGAGTAATTTATTTTTAGTAGATATTATTTCTAATTTCTGTTTCAATTAACAATTATCTGTAAATTCAAATTGATATTTGTTCACTTGAACAGATTTTACAAATAATAATGAAATTAAATTAACCTAGCTTGACATATAAATTGTTAACATTTGTTAATTTTTTGTTTCAATATCATGGCTATATCTATTTTTACGTTAATTTTCGACATTTTCATACCTAATTTTTGACGTTACAAGGCACACAAAATTAATTTTGCTTACTGATGAAGAATTTTATGCCCTACAAATTTTATTTGAAGCTTTTTTACCTAAAATAATTAAGGAAGCAGGAAATTACGAAAATCTAATTTTACATGTTAAAGTCCTATGTTCCGGGGTCGCGGTCACCACCCTGTATTTATGTCCACACCTAATCGTTACCATCCGGTATACCTGTACTAACAAAATATCATTATTAAATTAATTGAATACATGTATACCAGTTTTTTTTATAAATGAACATGGCGTATGTCATTACTATATTTACATTTAAAATGATTGACAGCAATGTATTGCCGCGTTTTTTATAGAAATCTATCATAATAGTAGTTATATCAACAAAATGCGTTGTGGACAGCATTCAAAGAAAATCAAAACAAGTAAGGTAATTAATTATAATTAAATGAACATGACAATACCCTTTTGACAAAAGAACATTTTCTACTCCTACGCTTTTAATATAATTATTAAGTATGTGGCATCTGTACTTGTATGACATTCAATATGATACAGATTTTCATTTCGATACAGATTATCATTATGATACAGATTTTTTTTTTTCATTTCAATACAGATATCATTACGATACAGATAAATTTTATAACCAATTTATTGGTTTATATTTTATTTTTTTAAATATTATTATGAATAGTCGTAGAAAAAATAGTGCATGCAACTCATGTATAATGACTATATTAACACACTCGCATGAATTACGATACGATCCATTTCTCGTATCGGAAACTTCATTCTCGTGTATTAATGTATTTTTTATAATTCAATTAGTAGGCTCGGCCGACTAATTTCAAACATCACTAAAAGCCGATCTTCACTGAAATTTTGTTGTTTCCAATGTAGTGTATCAGTTCCAGATGTACCTTTACCTAACATTTCTTCATCACAATCTGCCTTTGATTAATAAATAATAAAATAAATACATATTAATAACACGTAATCTTTTCTATATAGCGGATGTCCCAACTAGAGCGCCGGATTTAAATTTGCCGCCATTTTGTTAATACGAGTTGTAAGGTTAATTTTTTTTGACAGTTGTCACGTACAGACCACGCGATTTAAGAATATGGAGAAGTATTCAAACGAATAACGTTTAATTATTGTAGAAACACATTACAAAAATGGTGAAAGTTTTGCGAAAACAGATCGCCAATTACGTCAAGTTTTCGGTCGCAATAATGCGCCAAATGAATCGATAGTGAGGCGTTTAATTACAATATTTGAGACCAAATTTACGCTGATGGATGAGAAGATCATTGTTCGTCGTTGTCCTTGTCGGTCACTCGAAAATTTAGCCACAGTAAGGGAATCTGTGGCCGAAAATCCAGGAACTTCCATTCGGCATCGTGGTCAAGAATTAAACATTTCCAGAAGCACTATGCAACGAATTTTGGTAAAAGATCTGCATTTGCTCGCGTACAAGATTCAATTGGTGCAAGAAATCAAGCCAAGGGACCATGCGCAGCGCCGTGAATTTGCTGATTGGGTGTTGGAACATCATCAAATTAATGCGGATTTTTCGAAGAAAATCATTTTTTCAGATGAGGCACATTTTCAACTCGACGGATACGTAAATAAGCAAAACTGTCGGATTTGGGGTGCTGAAAATCCTCGTGTGATACTCAAACAACCAATGCATCCACCGCGAGTAACTGTTTGGTGTGCATTTTGGGTTGGCGGAGTGATTGAGCCGTAATTCTTTGAAAATGCGGCTGGAAATGCGCTAACTTTTAATGGTGTGCGGTATCGCGAAATGTAAACGGAGTTTTTGTGGCCCGAATTGGATGTAATTGATGTGGAGGACATGTTTTTCCAACAAGACGGTGCGACCTGCCACACAGCACGTGAAACAATGGTGTTACTGCAGACCAAGTTTCCAGGCCGTGTCATTTCTCGATTTGGCGATTAACATTGGCCACCAAGACCGTGCGATCTAACACCGATGGACTTTCTTCTTTGGGGCTATGTGAAGGAAAAGGTGTATGCGAATAAGCCTGAAACAGTTGAACATCTTAAAGAGGAAATACGGCGCGTTATTGGTGAAATACAGCCACATTTATGTGAAAACGTTATTCAAAATTTCAACAAAAAAATAACCCTGTGCCAGAGGTTTCGTGGTGGCCATTTGCCTGATGTTGTATTTCACGTTTAATCGGAACTATTTTTCTTTATGTTGAAATAAAAATGTTTGCTTAATTCAAAAAATAAATATGTTTTCTTTAAAATTAATTCCGGCGCTCTAGTTGGGACACTCTTTACATATCTAAAAAGAAAAATTGTTATACATATTTCGATTAATTAATTCACTAAAAAAAATTGTATATTATTTCTATGCCTTATCATAGCTTATGAAATACTAAACCGGTTAATTGTCTTTTTACCGACTATTTTGTCGACTAATCGCCGACTAGAAAAATTTCAGAGCTGTAAAAAATAATAGTCGGTGGTCGGTACATCTCTAATAGCTATCATTATAAACTCGTTGCATAATATACTTATTTTAAATTGACAGATGATAGTTTGATGACTTTGGCAACTCCTTATGTTAAAAAAAAACGCTATAATACATATGTCAATCATTGTAAATGTAACTCTGGTAATAACATACGCCCATGTTTATTAATTTAAAAAAACTCCCAGTGTAGTATATTTTTGTTTATATACTTATATTTAATTAAATGAAATCTCGTATTTTTCAACACTATTCATTTGTAAAAATGTAGCTAGCACTTAGAAAATTTGGGAGCAATTAATAAAAAGTAGATATGAAGCCGGATTTATATCCAAATACACTGACAGTTTTGATTTCTGGCAAACAACGAATGTAAATAAACCGTATAAAATATGATTTTTCGTCCATTTACCACTATTTTTATCTTCATTTGGATAGCGCTGATGATTATTAAATCAAATGGCAATGTACCTAACGCAATGTAATTTTAGTTTCATTTGAGAGCTTTTTGATAAATCAAATAGTTGAATTATACATAAATAGGTCACTAGCCCGAATTAATTAGGTCAGTGATATCAAATTAAATATTAATGTCATTTATACTCTTTTTATCCTGTTAAATTGGCCGAAAAAAGATTAAATTAAATACAACTGTGCACTCGACGTTCTTCGTAATGACGCTAAATGAATTCAAAAAGATCATTTCACAGACTAGACGAAGTTCGGAATTTGTCAATTGAATTATTGAGTCGAGATGGCAATTACTGTGAACATGTTTTACTATATGTGAGAAATTCGATGTCACAGAAAAAAAATTAAACAAAAAATAAAGTTAATGAATAGGGTATTCTAATGTAGTAAAATTTAAGGTAAAAAATATTACAACATTCTGAATTTAAAATTAACCGAATATTATACAAAAATTGAAAATTTATATTTAATAACATGCGTTATTTTTTGTAATTTATTTTGGCGCTGAAAAGGTATCACGTGGTTTGTGACGTATGAACAAACTGTACTGTTAACAGGAAACAGATTTTCTGCACTCGACGCATTGTCAATTATCTTGGTTGTATTAGTTTTATTACATTTTGTGTGTTTCAGCTTTCTATTTCTGTATGTCATCAGCTTTTTCTACGTCACATCTGGTAAAATTCAAATTTTCAAGTATTATTAAAAATTCATATCTCGCTCTGAAATTAAATAAAAAAGGACTTAAAACTTTAGATTTGTAATGTAAATATGTGAAAGATTCAGAAAATAAAAATGTTTTATTAGTCAAAAGTAAAGAGTGTTTTGGAAGAAGAACCGTTTGAGTTAAACTCATATTAGACTACACAAATTCATAATAGTTCGGCCGATTTACATTACAGTGGTTAGAAATTTCTACAAAATTCTTTTTGCTACTTGAAATATAGACTTAAAACTTAAAAAAAAACTGCGGGCCAAATGACGGGTGATAATAATTCGACCGACATTTTAAGGGTGATCTAGTCCAGACTTAGCTTCTTCCGAGACCTTTTACTTTTGACACAATGAGAAACAACTTCGTTAAAACCCATTGCGTACAATAAAACCTACCTTGTAGGATATATGAGACTATACTCACAAAAATATTTGCAGGGGTTAGGGATACAATGCCTAATAGAATTAAAGGCGATGTAACCCAATATTAAATTGCGGAATACCTGAATAACATATTTAAAGTTTAAAATATTTTAAACTATCAGAAATAAATATGTACAAATTTCTTACTATTTGCGTAGATTTTATAATTTTTTTGTTGAAAGTATAAACCGGCCGAAATATTATGGGTTGGGGTGATATGTAATATAATTGAATTATAAACTAAAGAATTCAAAATGTCAGTTTCATAATCTTATATAACATGAAAACATACACATCAGGTTATAAGGACAATAGTGAAATGAAAATAAAAATGAAGCATGCCATTTGAATGCACTTACTACTGTCAGATTAAGTTAAAATTTCATAGCGAATTGACAAGTGACGATAAGGAAATTACTATGCTGTATATTTGTTGTAGCGTTGCTAGAATTTGTATAGCAGGAAGAGAAACAGAATTTAAAATATTGCATAAAAATAGAAATATATGTTTGCTCAATATTTACAATTCTATTGCCATGTATTGTGAATAATATCGAACATGTTTTTCCTTGTTGCAATTGCTTCCAATAATATTAGAATAAATTTTACTATAAAATATGTTTGCAAAGTTTGACTGACATATCATTTTCAAGATTAAAACTCGATAAAACTTCACCTTTGTAATATAATTGCAATTTTATTGAGAACATGTGAAATGAAATTTGCATAGCAAACGCAATATATTTATAAATTAAAACTTCTGAATAATGATTAATGTCATTTTGGTTATATGTATTATAAATTAAATATATTTATTAGATTTTAATAATAATAAATGTACCTACAGCCTACAGCCCGAAAATAATCTAGGAGTACACTAAATGTATTATATTTCATAACTATGTTATTACCGATTTCAAATTATATTTCATTTTTACCTTCCATCACCTTAGAGAAGGAAGAATTGTCTGGTCAAAAATTCTGTGGTGAGTTTTTAATGAGTAGGGTCTCCAGAATACGATTTTACTATTTTTACGATGATGACTGTATGTTTGTGTGTGTGTGTGTGTGTATGAAACAACGGTGTTAAATATTATTTTTTTCACATTTAATGTTATTATAAATATTAAAGAATACTTTATTCTCTATATGATCTGATTGCATTGTATACTTCATACTTAATGGATATAGAGTTAAAAAATATAAATAAATTCAATTTTATGAAGTAGCCAACTATGCAATAACCATGGAAACAGCTACTATTTTACTGGAAATATATAGAATCTCTTGCAAGAATCTTTCTGTATGGAATTTGAATATGATACATATAACTGACGGAAGGTATAATGTACTGGAAATGTAGAATCTTTTGCGAGAAACTTTACGGAATTTGTACAAAATACATAGAACTGACCGAAGATAATGTGCTGGTCACATCAGATTTTTTTATAATATTATTACAATTGAGAAGTTTTTGGTAAAAACAAGTATTGTAAATATGGGCGGTACCAGACAGTCTGCACAACGTGTTTCAAAATCAGAATGAAAGGATATTTATTTTAGTTCATCTGTCTATTTATTCGAAGCTAAGTTAGCAACAGTTGTAGAAATTGACGTATAAAGTTCTGAGTGTTTATTTTTCTGTTATTCAAACTGAACCTTTCAAAAACACATCTCATCATCTAAAGCGCATGCTGTCATCCCAAAAAGTCTGCAAAAAATTGATTCTACTCGCTAAACACTTTTTTCATTTCTTTCAAACACACTGCACCAGCCATAAATTATAAATTGATATATGGTATTTTCCCAAATAACCAGAAATAAAAAGATGAACCTATTTATAAATCAAATGTCTGACAGATAAAAAAGCTAATTCTAGCTGCCGCCGCATTATTCGAAAGTACTGCGCAGTGTGCAGTGCACACACATTAGATTAATGCAATGGGCAAAGAAATTAGGGAGATTATTACAGGTTGTTTAGCGTAATTTATTCATTGATAGTGAAATGTGCAATGCATTTGACGCGGACAATGTCAGTTATGCCAGCTGAAATCAGGTCGCCAGGATGGGGTCGAATGCACATTTTATGCCGTCAGCAGAGACATTTTAACTTCAATTGCTTGCACTAAAATCTAATATAATATTCAACACCACTACCATTTCTATTTTCGGCTCTCTTCCGCTCTTATTACACTAGGTAATAAATATTTAAAATCTCCTAACTCATTAAAGCACAAATTTGTGTAAATACATTAACAAGAAAAATTCTTCTTTCCAGGGATATGCCTATAATCTATGCCGTGTAAATTACGTCATTGTCTACGCATAGACAATGTAGTTTGTGTCATTAAATTTGTATACAGGTGCTTCAGAATTAAATTCCGAATTTAACGATATAATCATTTCATAGCGTCGCATAACGATTTTTTTGAGAAAATTTATATTAAATTTTATTTAAATATGTGTATAAAAAGAGTGCCAAGTATGGAAAAAATGAATACCATGTTACTTTTTATGTAGAATTAGTATGCCATAAATGAACTAAATGAGTATTTTATATATGTTGACATTTAATTAAATAAATATATTCAAATTACTAAACAAAATATTCACCAATTTCATTCATGGCATTCTAATTCTACGTTAAAAAATAACATGTATTAATTTTTTCTTCAATTTTGCTAATTAACCAATATCGTACCATACATACATAAAATCACGCGTGTCCCACTTAGTGGGTTCGCACAAACCCGGAAACAATAAGAACAACATCAACATGTAAAGATTAATAATACGTCTATCGCTAGAGTCTCAAATAGTAAATTTCTAGGTTTCACGATCAATGAGAATCTAGATGGACATAAACATATAGAGAATCTAATTACAAAAACTAGCGTGACTTGTTTTCAAATCAGGCACTTAAAATCAGTCCTAGACATCTCATACATTTTGTGGTTTTATAGAGCATATGTGGAATCAAAATTTAGATACGGTATCTGCTTCTGGGGATCCCCATCGACTCTAGCCTCTGTTCTCATCAGCCAAAAACGAATCATACGTAGTATTGAAAATGTTCCTCAAACACACAGTTGTAGGCCACTCTTCATTAAATACAGAATCCTTACAGTAGTAAGTTTATATATTCTTGAACTCTCTATATTTATCTATAAAAATAAAAACAAATTCAAGACTAACAATGACATTCATACAACAAACACAAGAAATAAAAATCTGTTTAGATTACCATATTGCAAGTATAATGTAACTAAAAACTCTCCTCACATACTTGGACTTAGTATTTTTAATAATTTACCGACCACAATTAGAGAATGTGAAAACATATCTACGTTCAAAAAGAAACTCAAGCAATTCCTCTGCAATAAGACATATTATACAGTTGCTGAGTTTCTTCATGCATAAAATTTTATAATTTTGTATATTTGTATTTCTTTATGTATATTTATATGTAACTATAACGATTCTACACTTGTATCACAAGTCAACAGAAAATAAAAATATTATTATTATTATTATAACATCATACAACAAATCCTTACTCTTAAATATATTAAAGTGACCGATTTTCGGTAGCGAAATACCGCATCCGGATCACAATAATAGTTACGAAACAACCATCCTTCGCCACACATTCCTATCTAAACACACTTCTTTCGCCTCGGCCACACTCATAATCGCATTCATACATTCTCTTCTTACTTGGAAACTTTCGCTCTTTAAGCACCTATCTCTATAAATAAAAAAGTTATGAGTTAGATAGTAAGCAAATTTATTGAAGTACACACAAAAATATTATGAGTATTATTTGTTGTTTATGTGTTTCCGAATATTATTTAATTCTAAATAAATACATAACCTTTCACGGCCGGTGTCTATGAAAGACTGATTATTTTCGGGTTGTTTGGCCGTGGTCTACAAGGTGCTTTACAACCTAACATTTCGCCTAATATTTTGTTAGGCATTTTCAGAGCATAAGAAAGTTTTTACTTTTTTGACGGGTGGCAGATGATGTCAATTCTTGATTGAAGAAGTCAAAAAGGTAAAATCTTTCTTATCCTCTGAAAATGCCTAATACAATATTAGGCAAAACGTTAGGTTGAAAAGCACCTTTTAGACCACGGTCAACAAACAGAAAAAGAATCAGACTTATTTAATTCTATTTTCTTCGTGCCTCCCATGGGAGACCCACTTTTGTTTATTTTCAATGACTGGACTGTCAAAATAAGTATAAAATTATCTTCATTTCGTTAAACCTTACAAATGTGCAATTAAGTACTAAGTGTACATTATCTACGCATTGTCTACATTAGACATTATTATTTACATTGTTTACGTATGTAATTAAACTATCATAGATTACGCAAAGACGCATATCTCTGCTTCTATCCATGGGATTATTGCACAAAATTTTTGTTTATAAACGAATGATTATGCATTGCAATTATAGTGACAGATATTCATATCGTGCAGGTGCACGGAACCATTATTTATTCAAAACGATCCTTTTTACACATTCGATGATGGATGATGGCTTGAAATAGCACGTAGAACGAGAAAGCGACCTCAGATCTCATCTCCGCTTTGCCAGGGATGCACAAACCATGAAATTTACATTAACTTTTCTATCTACTCGAAGATCAAACAATTCATTTGTTGTTTATTGTTGCTTACTTCTCCCTGCACTTTCTATTAATATTACAATCTGTTTGTTTTGTATAAGATAGGAAAATATTAAGTAAAAAATAAAAACAATATTTTGTGTAAAGTTATCCTGTCACAAACAAGTTTTTGTCAAATGTTCGTATCACAATTTTTAAAAATGAATCCTTCTTGTTTACTTTTCCCATCCCGGTATTTCATACGTAATTCTTTATATTTTATACAATTTTCTGCAAGAAGTAGAAAATAGTTGAGGTGTATACCTACATCCTCCTGTAAGATTTTTGAAAATAATTTCTTTTTTCGATTTTTGCCATCGTATTTTAAAATATTGCTTGAGCGTCACAACTGCAAAAACTGACAAGCAACCTAACACCCATTGTATATACGCTAAATTAGAATAAAATGTCAGTATTTGTTAAAGAGCAACAGTAACACTATAATTTTGTTACAACTGTCATTGTCACTAATTTTGTTGTCCCTAGTGAATATCCCTTATACTCTCAACCAGTAATTATAGAATAGAGTAATGTTTATATAATGTAAGTTTAAAATGTTTATTTAATTATTTTGACTCGCTAAAATATACACACTTTAACATTAAAACACTTAAATACCTAATATTTTTAAGAAAATCAGTGTGACAGAAGATAAGGATGATTTTCTCTTATCGTTGTTACTATTAAATTTGGACCACGCCTAGGCAACGTCTTCTTCTCTCTGTACTTAACAAATGTCTACAATTTGTCTCGAGAGTGAAGTAGAAAAGTGTAGAGAGAGAGGAGGGAAAACAGAATGTTATTCTGTATTTTGCTATATGTTGTACCTGTATTTTGGCAGTTAAATTTAGTGTTGCCGGTAGGGTATTTTTATTATATTTTCTAAAATGGGTAGAAAATGGTTTATACCGTTGTGTACTAGTGCGTAAAAACATTAATTCTCTAGAGAAGTACCGGAGACAAATTTCGAGAAAAGACAGAATTTTATCTATGTGAAAAACATTCCTGTGAAGAAGATAGGCGAAGGAACATAAGATCGCAGCGCCAAAGTGGAACTAATGTTAACGGGATAATTTGACATATACTAATTGTATTTATGCATTAAGTGTATAATATTAAGAGATATTACATATGTAAACGTAAATATTGTAAACATACTAGATAACACTTGTGTTTCTACAAGCAAGAAAATGGCACGTGTATAATTTATCCCGCCAACTATAGTTCCGAAAATACCACCAGATGTCATATTGCTTATTTCCCGTCGCCTATACTATTATTTTAAGCACATAGAGTGGTGGAATAAATACGGTAAGGAATAATTGTTTAACTGTACAGTACCATTTCATAGCCATGTTTTTAAATTATGGGTTTATTTTAAAAAGTATACAAAAACATATTATTTTTCTACATAATCCCCCGCCCTAGAAACGCATTTTTAGCTTTTTAATCCCTTCATCGTAGAAACTAGCGGGACCTTCACATAGCCACTGGAGCACAAACTCCTCTACCTCACTGTCGTCGTCGAATCGATGGCCTCCCATCGCTTCTTTGAGGGGCCCAATACGGTGAAAGTCACATGGTGACAAGTCGGGAATGTAGCGTGGTTCCAACGTTTCCCAGCCATTTCTGTTTAATTTTTGCCTCGCAGTGTTTTCTGTGTGGGGCCTGGCGTTGTCATGAAGCAAAATGACATTTTTGACAGTTTGCCTTTTTTTTTCCTTCGATAGGACAGTTTTGCGGCATTCAGTAAGTTGCAATAACATTGCGCATTAAATGCGCGTTGATCATTATGCGTTTATCAGTCTTCATGAGATTCCGAACCGCCTCGATGTTGACATCGGTAACGCACACCCTTTGGCGGCAATCGTGGCTCTGATTCTCGACCCTATCTCACCCTTCACAGAACTCCTTATGCCAAGCAAAGACACGGGTCGTTAAAAACGTGTTGTCCCACACTGGGCCTTTAACCTCCGCAAAATTTTGGTTGGACTTAAGCCTTCCTTGGCCAAAAACTTGATAATAATCCGTTGCTTCACGGAGACATGCAATTCTTGTTCGTTCATGGTTTTCTTTAATACTAAAGAGACCTAAGTGAATTGGGGTCATGTCTACCCCCTTCCTAACAGCCCAAGCTACCTGCTTATCAACTCCATACGGGTCTATGACCCCTCTGGAATAAAAAAAAATCAGTCCCGTTTAAATTTGATTCATCCTCGTATTATGTACTTCATGATTTGGACTGAATCAAATTTGAAATGATTTTGAATAAAAAATAATCTAAAGAATCCAAATTATTGGCAGCGTGCCACCAGTTTTATTACTAAAATAACCAAACCCAATCTACACCTATTTTGTAGTACCTATATTACATTCCATACCAAATTGTTTATTCCATAATATTAGCATCGTTAAATAAAACGTTTTATGTTATAATTTATGAACATGTGTGCTGGGATAACAAAAACGAAATACCACATTCGTGTTTTGGTAGACCGTGGAGGTAAGGAGATTTAACTAGCTGTCATCCAGGTACCAGTTGAAGTTTTATTTATACACGAAAATTATTTATTTCCCTGTGTGTTATTTTAACGGGAAATTCCGGTGACTTTTTTATTTATTTGGAATTACGTCCGGCAACCACGCGATAATGTAATGCCGACTACAGACTAGGACTACGGTGTGCGAGCTGCGAGGTCGAGCGACGTACGAAAACCTAAAGTTTCAGTCGTGATAGTCAAGTATTTTTCTTTCGTTGCTGCAGCAACGATGGTTCAGAATCACGCGAATTATTATCAGTTTCTACTAAGACGGCTAATTAAATTCAAGATATAATAGTTATTATTCCATACTTTATAAAGTGTTACCAGATCCGGATTTCCAATTTATAGAGCCTTGGGAAGGAATAATATTGGGGTTCATTAATGGTGACTTATTGATTGTGTTAATAATATAATGAGATTTATTTAATCTTATCCAACAAGTATAAACAAGTATATGTGTAATAACAAAAGCGAAAGTATAAAATAAAGCCATCCACTGATGTTGCTTCATATAGTCAGAAATTTGACTCTCTCGGGTCTAGCAATAAAACAATAAATATCGTAATTATAACAAAGCGGCATATCGCTCACTGTTTGTTTTACAATATTGGATTCCAACTGGCCATACATTAATGTTTCCTCTACCTGTCTATCTGCTCTGTATAGTAAAAATAATATCACTGTTCCTTTGACATAAATGCTATTTTTGCTTGAAATAATATCTTATGGGAATGAAAACTGCAGATCCAAACACTCTTTCAAACAAAAATAGCAGTTATGTTAAAGGAACAGTAAGATTATTTTACTATACAGAGCGGCACAACGTTGACATCCAATATTATAAAACAAACAGTGAGCGATGTGCCGCTTTGTCATAATTACGATATTTACAGTTTTATTGCTAGACCCGCCAGAGTAAATTTTTCTGACTATAGGTATATCTATAACTTGTTTAAAAGATTTCCACTTAGCTGGTAGTTAAAAACCAGTACCCAGGGCAGCGATGAGAACGCTTCTACTTGACCCATTTATAATAATAATACATACAAACATACAATCACGCGTATTCCACGTAGTGGGTTCGCACAAACCCGAAAATAATAACAACAACATAAACATTACACAACAAATCCTTGTTCTTAAACATATTAAAGTGATCGATTTTTGGTAGCGGAATACCTCATAATAATGGGCCGTGTGCCTGAGTGTCTGGTCGCGAATCTGGGGATCCGGGTTTGATCCCGACCGACGCCAAAAATTACTTCGAATTTTAATGGCACAAAATTAACCCCTGTGGTGCACTCTCCACGCTAGCTATGAGTGCCCGTGAGGTGATGCCTGGTAAGCGCCCGCACGGTACAAATATTTCATCATTACCGATATCTGTGTACAAAGCAGATTGGCACACCCAGCAATGGGTAATATGCCGTGATGATATATATATTTATTTTATTTATAATAATAATAATAATATTTTTATTGTCCAAAAAACTGTACAATGCACAGTATAGAACATGTAAAAAAAAATGATAAAAGATATTAAATAATATAGTTAATAATTACAATATTCATGTAATGAATAAAAACTATGTTTCCGTAAAAACAACTTCAATTTATTTTTAAATGTTTTCAAGTTATCACATTGTTTAATTTCAGGAGGTAATTTGTTGAACACATGTAAACCTTGCGCTTGAAGTGCTTTAATAACACGAGTACTTTTAGTCAATGGGACTCTATAATCAGTTTTATTATGTGTGTTGTAATTGTGTATAGAAGAGTTTTTTTGGAATGTTGTCTCTATTACAAAATATAAAGATACAGATTTCATAAATATAGATGCAGATCAATGGAAGTAAATTCATAGTTCATTTCATTTTTGACAGCTGTCAATCTAATGAGATTAATGATACCGCTAGATCTCGAATTTCTCGAATTTTCTAGATGAGAATATAAATACGAGACCTCGATTGCACGATTTTTTTATATTATCTCATTAAAATCTACACAATATTAATCGTCATAAATAAATATTTGAATTGTCTCTTCGTTTATATTCATAATTATTTATTCATTTTAAATTTGTTGAGTTTTAGTAAAAAAATGCACGTCAGCATCAAGTGCCCGCACTATACGAATACTCGTATATACCTAATTATCATTACTAGTATCTGCATACAAAACAGATTGAAACACCCAGCAACGGGTAATATTCCATGATATTATTTCGTATTTTTTTATACCTATACCATTTGAAAACCAGATTTAGTAAAATAATCAGTTTTAATCAGTTGTACTCATTTATTATATCCAAATTCCTTGTAATGTTAATTTATTCACCATTGCTAATTATATATTCGAAAAATTCGAGACTATTGTGACGTGCGCCCCTGACTTAAGTGTATACGAGCGCCGCTACTGGTAGAATATTCCGAGCGATGACGTAATCCCCTCGGGGAAAACCCATACGCATTCAGACGGGTTAATTACACTCGGTGGGGTGATTCTTATGTGTTCGATGATGGTCGCGTCAGAAAGTTCCAGAAGGATAACGGGCTGTATAAATACCGTCCGAAGGACAGCGGAGGGTTAGTCTGTGATATAGAAGCACGAGCAATGGACAGTGAGTGATATAAATAAACATTCTACGAGTGGTGAACATAAATAAATGTAGTTATATAAATAAATGTAGTGATATAAATATTGTTTAAATAAATAATCTTAGTGTTTAAGCATTTAATAATATTCTTAGTGCTAAATTAGTGTGTATAATTATTTAATCATAGTGTTAGTTACTTTTATTATCTTTTTAATATTTATCCTAATTATTTCTCGCTTAATAAACGTATTATTTTAATTATTAATATTTCTCTTATTTTTACACTTCACCCATATAAATAAAACGTTACACTATTGACTCGAGATCGAAGGCAAAAAATATGGCGAGACGAGATACAGAGAAATATCGTCTCGAAAATTCGAGATGATAAAGAAAGAATAATTCTGAGAAAAGCATAATGGTGTCATTTGTATAAAAATATCGACTTTCAATAAATAAAATAAAAATGTAAGATGCCTTTTATGTAAAATCTTAAAATGATTTCCCGTACAGCATCTGAGTTTATGTTGTCGTAGTCGTACCAAGTTGATTAGGTTATTAGAACTGGAACATTCGCATTGGTAACGGAGTGGTCGAGCACCATTAATTCCTGCTTCTGACAAACCTCTCTGCGTTTTCATATTATCGTAAATTTTTAGACAGGTTTTATTTTTGAAAAAAATGTGCTCCGTAATACCTCCTTGATATTTCCAGAGTATAAGGGATAGCCACTCGATTTTGTAATTCTCTGCGCGTTTGCCCTCTCAAATAACAAATCTCGACTGCTGTTGTAAGTAATTGCATCTTCGACGCGAATATGTTCTTTGTTATGATACCCTTAATCTTTCCCAGCACAACGCAACGAACTTCATTAAAATTTAAAACCGAGCAGAACTTATCACAAAAAATATTTACTGAATGATATATCTCACCATTCTCATTTTCATTTTTATTATAAATACTGACTAGTGGTCTGTTCCACCAAAATTTTGCACATTGCATTTTCACTTTGCATAGTTTTTAATTTTACTTCTTGAAGAAGTTAAGGTATAAAATGTAGAAAAAAAATAATTTAAATACATTATATTTTCAATTCACTGAACTAAGGGGGGGGGGGGGGGACTAAAGCCCCCTAAGCATACCCTTGAATACGCCACTGTATAAAATTACAAATGTTTGTATTTTACCCTTGTATTAGAATTTGGAATGTCGAAATGCATCAATATTTTATTAGTATAGGTACCAAATCAATTTGGATTGGCTTTCTACTGCTCCAATTCTTATTCTTGATTTGGGAAAAACCTAAACACACAACTCGTAGCACGTATTGGATATAACACAGCTGCTGTATATACAAAGAATTTCGGCTGATATCGGGATCAATTTCACATTAATCTACTGGTTATGCTTTGATCATCGTTCTCTAATACACTAGTCGTGATGCAGTATGCAGTTCGTTTTTTGGTTCTTAGTAAATGCACTAAATGGCTGTTTTGTAACTACACGGAACAAATATAAAAGCGTTATTCTACAATAAATATAAAAAAAATATCTTAACTCACCGTCACTTGCGTTGTTAGATTTTATCTAACATTTTCAGATTTTTCCCTTTTAAATTGGGAAGAGTAGGTGTTAGCAATGCTTCAGTAGAGGACGTAGAATTAGCCTGTTACTATATGTTTAGTTGTACTAAGTAATATTGTTTAGATTAGTCAATGTTAGGTAAATTCTAGTGATGTAGTTATTTATTATTAACGCCTTCTACCGTTGTGGAAAAAAGTTAAAAGATTGTCTAATTTTGAAAGTAATAAATCAGAAGAAGATACTCCATCAGAACAGTCTATATAATACGGATACCGACCTGTCAAGTTCAGAATGTGATGAATTGTAAAATAATCGAACTATTTATAGCAAAGAATCTCTAGAAACAAAGTTTCAGATGACAAAATTGAAACACTTTCAATGTTAATTGATTTTTTTTCGTATATTTGTTCTGCTGGGGAATTTCTCTTAGTTTATGTAAAATATTTTTGACGTATCTATTTTTTACCTCTCGCTAAGAGAGGTATTGGATTCATGCTAAAAATTGCATATCCAGATTTTAATGATTAAGCACGTTTTAATGTCCATACAATCCGATTTTAATATTTTTACGATTTCTCAAAAACTATAATACTTAATATCTCTTTAACTATGTATTTCTCAATCGGACATTACAGGGAAGAGCTGAAATAATTGGTAATAATTGCACAACCGGAAGTAGCAGATTCTTAAAAAAATATTCTAAATATTTTTTTAATTTTTTTTCTTTCTAGTATTAAAGAAGAGTTAATTCTCTATCTGATACATATAAATATTGTATTATATATTTTATCCTTTTAGAGATAAAAAAAATATGTTATATTAAGCGCCCACACGGTACAAATATTTCATCATTACCGATACCTGTGTACAAAGTAGGTTGACACACCCAGCAATGAGTAATATGCTGTGATGATATATATTATTTATATTATAATCTGTTGTAATAAATCTCACAGCTAAAATAATGTCATGAAAACCAATTGAAAAATTAAAATGTTTGTAACTTACAGATAAATGTCAGCGTAAAAAATCCAGAGACATTACAGAAGATTTTTTTTGGGAAATATATACATTATATGGGGTCTCGTGGCCGTGTGCCTGAGTGTCTGGTCGCGAATCTAGGAGACGCGGGTTCGATCCCGACCGACGCCAAAAATTACATCGCATTTTAATGGCACAAAATTGACTCCTGTGGCGCACTCTCCACGCCAGCAATGAGTGCCCGTGAGGTGACGCCTGGTAAGCGCCCGCACGGTACAAATATTCCATCATTACCGATATCTGCGTATGAAGCAGATTGGCACACCCAACAATGGGTAATATTCCGTGATGAAGTATTTATTTATTTATTTTTATTTTTATATTATTTCTTATTGTATTAATAGTTAAATATTTAAAATCATAAGTATATTACATATATCCTTCAAAATACTGTCAATTCCGACAATGAATTGGAAACATTTCGAAAAATTGGAAGAGTAGGACAAAATCTCTTCATAGAATGAATTAAAATTAAAAACTCAAAATATAAATAATAGATGTAAGTAGAATTTTTGGTGTGTGTAGAGTGTAGATATACAACAAATGTTAAATACAATAGGGCGCGAGCAGTCATGTAACTTTGTTGGCATTAACATGCAGATATGGGGGCTCGTGTCAGAATAATATCTAGTAATTATGTACAAAGAAGTCAAATATCATAATTTTTCATTCTAAATTTAGTGATTTTCCATTTCCATGGGTTTTTTTTCTCGACAAGTAAATTCCACACTCCTGGTGAAAAATTAACTACGTGAATTTAGAAAATGTTGAAATTTTTAATGAAAAAATCTGACATTTGACATCTATATACATAATTACTAATTGTCATTTTGACACGGGCCCCCATATCTGCATGTTAATGCCAACAATGTCACATGACTGCTCGCGCCCTATACTTATGTAACCAAAAACGGAAGTGGCGAGAGGTATTGTACTGGCCACAACAACTTTTTCCCCTTGTTTACACTATTATTGTATTCTCTTGTGATTAAGTAAAGTATTTTTCAAATATTGGTTTCATTCATTAATCCACATTTACATATTGTTAAAATACTCATATGGTAGTTACAATCTAACACACGAGTAATGCCGGTCCAACACGTAGCGCGAGTGACGACGAGTTAATAAAATTTTGTGTATTAGTGTATTAGCATTTAATAAAAAATCTGATGTGGCCAGCACAATACCTTCCGTCAATCCAGTGTATTAAGTACAAATTCCATACATAATTTTTCTTGCACAAGATTCTAAATTTCCAGTAAAAATATTTCATAAACAATCTATGCAAATGGCACTAGACTCTGACATCTTCTTCTTCTTCTTTAGCTTTTCCCATTCGTTAGGGGTCGCTATTTTTTATTTTCTTCCGTTCATTTCTGTTTTGCGGGTCGTCCTCATTCGGGTGCTTTTCTCTGAAGTCTTCCACAATACAGTCCTTCCACCTTATCTTTGGTCTTCCTCTATTTCTTCCACTTTCTATTACTAGGCTATTCATTCTTGTTCCAATATATTCTTTCTCTCCTCATGACATGTTTAAACAAATGTAATCGACTCTTGTATATTTCTAGAATCTAGACTCGAGTCATTTCCCTTATTCTTTCATTCCTTATCGTATCTTTCCGTGTCTTCCCCAACATCTATCTCAACATCCTCATCTCTACCACATTCATTTTCTTTTCATTGACACTGACATCTGTCAGTTAGAATTTTCTTAATATAGTAGCTGTTTCCATGGTTATAGCATAGCTGGCTGATTTATAAAATTTAATTTATTTATAATTCTTTAACTCTATATTCATTGAATATGAAATGTAAAATGCAATCAATTCGTATAGACAATAGAATATTCTTCAAAATATTGACATTAAATGTATAAATAATATTTAACAGTGTTTTTTCAAGAAAAACTGTTAAAATCTTCAAATGAGGGGACTTCTGGTTGACCAATTATAACCAAAATCTAATCAAGTCTGCATATGAATGTAAGGAAAATGAATATGTAAGAAATCTAATTTTTGGAATTCGAGTATTGGAGATATCGCGGCCGAAACCGCAGTCACACACACACATATACACATACGCACACACACACGCACACACACACACACACATACAGACATCATTGTAAAAATAATAAAGTCGTATTGCAGAGACCTTAAAACGTGCTAATTCATTGAAAATTCACCACCGAATTTTTTTACTAAAGACAATACCTTCCTTACCTAGAGGTAACGGAAGGTAAAAAAAGTATGATCGATTAGGAAAGCAAAATATCCACTTATTTATTTCTATGTAATTTAATTTTACGCAAACAAGTAACATATTTATTTTTTCCATTCGTGGCTCTCTATGCATTTTTTGTGACGGTGTTAAAATATTATATCGTTAAATTCTGAATTAAATATCTTAGGCGAAGAAGCTTCCATTGTTGTAATCGGAATATAATAAATGCTGTTTTTGCACTATTAGCTAAAATAATAAAAAATATATTTGACGAGCAGAACGTAGATTATCACGAAGTACACGTTCCGTTAACCGTAAAAAAGTGGCCTTTTTGGGTAAAAATCATATTTTGTTACCAGTGTCACAGGCATTGTCGATAGAGCAGAATACATGTAGTAATAAATTCTGGCGATTTTTATGTTTTGCATGGCCAATAAATTCACACAAAAGATGTGAAGGTTTTGACGGGCCAAGGCTACAACTTTATTAGCATTATCCCTAAGGGATTACCGAACCAGCTTTATTATAATGGATTCAATTCAATTTTGCTGCATTTTCAATCATTTTATACTCCACAATCTTACGTATATTAGGTACATTTACATTAATGTTTAAAAAATATATATTTTCAGTAGAGTTTTAAAAAGTTATACAAATTTGCTTTTCTGTACTTAATTACTTTTAATGACGCAAAATCCTGCAGAAATGTAATGAAATGAAATAATAATACATTCGTACTTAACATTCAGTTTTTACACTTGTCGAAACGTCGCTGTTGTAAGAATAAATACCGTTTGACAGAGATTTCGAGTATTTATTATCATTTTTATTGATGAACGACTTTAGATCAAAGTTCATTTTCATGATTTATGAATAGTAATTAACCTTTGAGTTTTTTATAAAACTTTATTTATACTATGTGGCTTATCGATTTCGCTAACAGATTTTAGCATCTTCGGAGCCTACAGCTGAAAAATGTACATTCAATTGTATTTGTTGTAAATATAAAATTATTATAAAAAATGTTATAAAGTAATAGAAAAATATGTATTAATATAATGGGAAAGATGCTGGGGAGTGATAAATTTGTTTTTATATTAAATATAAAGAGGTAATATATCTTAAAATTAAAATTATAAGTTTTAAGGTTAGGTGAGCATGCCAATCATAGAAAATGTAATGATATGAAAAATATGAAAATATATAAAAAATACTAACCGTCGGAGAATTTTTAAAAAAGCCTTGGCATGTCGGCTGTTTAATATTGAAGAAAAAATTGTTGTTATATTTATTATTGTTGTATATATTTATTATCACCTTATCCAAATCACAGTCGAGAAATATAAAATAACATAAAAACAGTTTTATGCAACTTTTAACTCTAAACAATTTTTCATCCTCTAGTTAGATACATACATGCATAAAATTCACACATATTCTACTTAATGGGTTAGCATAAACCCAAAAATAATAATAATAACAATAAGAGTTCACTCATTCCACTATCATAACAACATTCTTACTAATCGTACATCGTCATACAGCAAATATTCGTGACCCCTTACATATTAAAGTGACCGATTTTCGGTAGCGAAATACCATATCCGGACCACAATAATAGTTACAAAACAATCAATTACAGTTTTTGCCGTTAAATGAATACGACAGCGGGAAACTAACATCTTAAATTTCTATATTCACACCTAATCACAAAAAAAAAATTCAAACGCTTTAAAGGTGTATATCGATAATTTAATATATTTTGTGTGTTTTTGGTAAATAATCTGCGTCGTGACCTAAAAAAATGTGTAGTTTTTGAACATAAAATGTTATAAATGTATAAAAATTGACAGCTATCACAAATGAAATGGATTAAAAAAAAAAAACGGGTCAAGTAGAAGCGTCCTCGTCGTGACCTTGGGTACTGGTGTCGAACCAGTAATAATTCTGCAGCTACCAACTAGTATTCTACTAAAGTACATTGAAATTTTTTAAGAAACACCAGAAGATTTTTTTTATATTATACATTACTTGTTGTTACTTGTGTATACTAGTTGAATATGAACAAATAAATCGCCATCACCCGGTATTATTGAGATTTGTATTTCTTTTTAATTTTGAAGTATTTTTTACATACTAAATTTGTTTAATATCTGGTTATAGTTTATAAATATATTTAGAAAGTTATTTTCACATACCTAAGTATAAATATTATATAAATACTATAAATATATTGAATTTGATATTATTGACCTAAGTTAGGTAGATATGTCCATGTATGTAGTCTGATTTATATTTTTACGAACAGTGTAGACTTAAAACATCCTTTATTATAGAAATTAAAGTGTAACTTTTTGTAATCATTTCATTGTTTAATTAAATATGTTCTAATTCTATCCTATTATGATGATTATGAAATTGCAATTGTATAATATTAGCAAACTGGATTTGTCATAATAAATAAATGATTGTCAATGCAATCTGACCTTAATCCTGTGTGAACAGATGCAACTACTCCAGCATTATCCTGAACCGACATAATTATATTAGGATTATTCTGGACTATGGCTTAATTGCTCGGAATATGATGTCTGTTACGTTATATTTACACGTCCTATACTCAAAAACTAAACCACTGTTTTTAATTGAGTACAATTCATACATACAAGTATATTTTGTTTGCGTTTTAATCAATACGATTTACATCAAACCAAAAAACAAAAAAAAGTACATACATATATGTTTGAAAATATGGGGCATGCATTATTCATTTGAATAAATCTGTATAATTGTTTATTATTTGTTTCATGTATAAGTGAACATGAATTTGAATTTGTACATAGATAGATATAAATTTTGAATTGTTCTTTTACGCTTATAAATCTAAATTTCAAATATTCATAATAATTTGGACATAAATGTAATTTCCATCTTGAATATTCTTTCCGTTGGGAAGTATTTAGATCAGAAAAATATTTTAAACGCAGGTCCCCATATGTCATATATATAAACCGCCATAAAAGTAAAAATAAAACAAAAAAATGTCGAAACTCAAATAAAAATAAAGATAAATAAATAATAGATGTAAGTATAATTTTTGGTGTGTATAGAGTGTAGGTAAACAAGAAATGTTAAATACAATAGGGCGTGAGCAGTCATGTGACTTTGTTGGCCAAGACAATCAGATATGGGGGCCCGTGTTAGAATAATAGCAAATAATAATGTACATAGATGTCAAATATCATAATTTTTCATTCTAAATTTTCCAATTCCATGTGGTTTATTTTCCTCGACAAGTAAATTCCACACTTCTAGTGACAAATTAACTACGTGAATTTAGAAAATGTTGATTTTTATGAAAAATTCTGACATTTGACATCTATGTACATAATTACTAATTGTCATTCTGACACGGGCCCCCATATCTGCTTGTCAAGGCCAACAATGTCACATGACTGCTCGAACCCGTAATCAAAAACGAAAGTGGTGAGAGGTATTGTGCTGGCCACAACAGATTTTTTCCTTTGTTTACCCTATTATTGCATTCTCACTCAAATAAAAATAATGTGTATATAAAACTAATAACCACGGAGAAAGAAGTAATACCTATATTGCTAAATACCTACAATATTACATTTTTTTTAATAGTGGTTTCTTGTACACACATTTTAACCGTGTTAAACCGATTTGGTAAGTAGCAAATGTATTTATGTAGAAATCAACCTTAAACTTTGTAAAATTTTGAAAATTGTAAATAATAAGTTGTGATAAAAAAATCAGATTTAAATATTGTAATTTGTAAAAATATTATACTAGTTACAATATTTTTTTAAAGAAATTTCATTCTACATTATGATCAGTGTTGTTGTGTTTTTCTTTTTTTTTAACTCCTCAACAGGATTAATCCCAATTACAGAGTTGGTTCACATACACAAACATCCATGCCTTAATGGAATTCGAACCCAGAACCAACTAACATTTAAAGTGACAAACAAAAATTTGTGTAAATGTGTTTCCTTAAACGAAGGCATTTGGTATAAAGATTTGCCATAACCTGGTAGGTACAATACCATCATTTAATCTATGGAAAATGCATTCTATAAATAAGATCTTTAAATATATTGTTCTTGTTTATTTATATACGTATCTTGTAACATCATCAAAATACATTAGTTGGTGTTTTGTTACGAAATATGCGTATTCAATTTTGAATCAATTCAACGTATACTTTTATGCCAAATTTACAAGTGGTCAAAATTCAATTTTAGTATTAGCTGACATTTACTATTTTTACATATTCCAGTCTATATTTACAATATTGTAGAGTCTACTCGTATACAGCTGGTTGAAAAACACATCCCAAATGGGACATAATGTCAGATGGAGGTTAGAATGCAAGAACATAGATACGGGATACGGAGCGTTTAAATTGAAGAACAAAATAAAAATGTACTTACGTTTCCTCGTCCTAAAGAGAAGTTACTGCTAAGGGTGCCACACGACAAATTTGCGACAAATAGAAGGACTTTTTCACCTCAACAAAACGGTGTGTTATGAGAACATTTTTAAAATTTTCAGCTTTAAATAAGATAAACAATCATTATAGTAAATTGGTATACAACGAGACAAGATAAAATGATTACTAACATAAATTTAACACATCTTTGACTTTGACTCTTCTTTATAATATTATGATGCTGTTCTGTTCATAAACAGACATAATAAAACTTCAACATCATTTTCTTTTATAATAATAATAATCCTTTATTACTTTAACAAGTAAGATACCCAATACAAGTAAATGTAACAATAAGAAAATATTTACATTATAAAAATGTCAACATCCGAGCAAATATTATTATATAAGTTGCACATTACATATAATGGTGATTCGTACAGAATAATAGAGTTGTAAGATGGCAAATAAAAAGTTAAATTACATCTAGAGGAAGGTCGCGGTACACGAAACTGTAGTTTATTAAGCAAGTATTCAATATCATAACTGTTATTTATAATTTTAGATAAAATATCTAACGCAATGTTTGTGTGACAATGCTGAATACTAATCACATTAAATTATTCAGAAAGTAATTGAGAATCAATATTACGGTCAGGAAATACGTTGAAACTTTTGAACCAAAGATTTAAAAAAAAAAATCTTTGCACTTTTTCAATTTTAATAACAGATATCTCATAGTAAGGAAACCATATGATAATAGCATAGATTAACTTAGGTCGTACAAAGGCAAAGTAAAATGATTTTAATGCGTTAGTATTTGAAGAATTCTTACTGTTCCTAATAAGAAATTCAAGTACTTTGTTTGCTGAAGTTACTAGCTGATTAATATGGTGTATAAATGTTAAATGTGAGTCAAAGTAAATTCCCAAATCTTTAACAATAGAGGAACGAGATAAAACTACAGAGTCTATCATATATAATAGGAGTTTTCTTACGGGTATATGACATAGTCTTGTATTTTTCTTTATTATAATATATGTTTTATAAAAATATATGTCAAAATAGCTTTATAAAGCTTTTGGCAGTGACAACAGTATACCGGGTGTAATACGATAAGCAGGATAGACGTTTACTATGGGAAAAAAGATTTTTCTTTTTTTTTGCACGTCAGTATATTTGTCTGCGATTTTATTTCAATACCATTGCTTCCACTATAAAGAAGTAACTTTTATAAAATTTGAAATTCAATTTACTCGGTCACAAAACTTGATGTAGAATAGGCTTCTTCTGCTCAAGAAAAATCTGTTTTCCCATATTCTTTACAACATATATTTTGACTATATTATATAAAATGAATAGGTCAGTTTTGTGCAAGGAAAAAGTGTTTTCCCATGTTAAACCCCTATAACCAGGTTTCGTGTTATGCCCGGTACGTATTTCAATTAAAACAAAAGCTTGACTTTTTGGAACCTTAAATAAAATAATATCGGGTTTGATCCCGTCTGACGCCAAATATTTCGAATTTTAAATGGCCCTGTGGTGCACTCTCCACGTCAGCAATGAGTACCCGTGAAGTGACGCCTGGTAAACACGATACAAATATATCATCATCATTACCGACGTCTGTGTACAAATCAGACTGGCACACCCAGCAATAGGTAATATGTTGTGATGATTTTACTTTATAACTGTATACAGTGTGTAACAGATAAATGAGCTAGCTCAAATAATTCCACACAACAAATCATTTTAAGACAATCTTATAGAAGACTAAGGGGGACATCCGATTAGAGAAGAAAATGTTTTTTAAACCAGTGGTTCTCAACTTACAACACAAACTTATATTTTTAAATGGGATGGTATATTGTTCAGGCCCATTCGATAGAGAAAAAAATTACGAATTCAACGATGTGCTTGAAACGCATTTTTATTAAAGAAATAAATTACAGAAACGTAACAGAAAATGATACATAATTAACCTGGTGAGCCATCAGGCAAGTTTTGAAAATAATTGAGGTTAATATTAAGTAATATTTAAGTTAATTGTTTAAATAGTAAGATATTTTTGTAAGATATGGCTTACCAAGTTAATTATTCTTTATTTTCTTTTATGTTTTTGTAATTTATTTCGTCAATAAAAATTGACTTCAAGCATACCGTAGAGTTTGTTATTTCACGTAGAATCCAAATTGAAATATGAAAATTAATGTCATTTCCGGTTAAACCTGAATCACTACCATTATGCCAAATACCATAAGTAAACCTAGTTTACGAATATGTAAATAGAAGTACAAAAGAATTATAAATAAAAAAGTTATCCCTTTTTCAGAGTCACCCTATATATATATATATATATATATATATATATATATATATATATAATAATAATAATAATAATAATAAATTTGTGTTGTAATCTGAGAACCACTGGTTAAAAAAATATTTTCTTCTCTTAACAGATGTACTCGTGGTCTTCTATAAGATTGTCGTATAGTGTTTTATTGTATCTGTAATAATATAGAAATTATTTGAGGTACTTCGTTTAGCTCTTATTCATTATAGTATTAAAAGGTAAATAAAAACATTAAACATTCCACAAGTGTAATTCTACTCCACATGCTTCAAATAGAAGAAAAATAATAAAAGACCAACCAATACGATATTTAAAAATCAACAGTTTTAAATAAAATATGTACATATATGAAAATCAACAGACTTTCAAAAGCACGAACAAAGGGAAAAATTCCTGTGGAAAAATATTTTTCAATTTGTGGAATACTTCAGTTTTCAAGTACTCTTTCATTATTTTTATTTTCATTCAAATATTTCAGTGCTGTTAATTTAACCAACAGGTATTTGATAAGTATCATTAAATAAAACGATACTGTTGTGCGGGCTGTTATGTTACTACTAAGTCGATGGTTAAACTATTAAATTGTGAATAAAATAATCACACAAATGTAATTCTATGCCATACTTCACATAAGAGAAAAATAAAAAATATGTATCAAATTTGACTGTTTTTATTTTGGTCTCAAAGTTAGAAACCGTCGTTCCAGTAACATGCAAGTTTGTGCGTCTACGTGTAATCTATGATAGATTACTTACATGTGTAAACAATGCGTAAACAATGTAAACAATGATGTCAAATGAAGACAATGAGTAGAGAATATAAACTATGTAAACTTTGCATATATTTCATATGCGCACTAGAAGTTTAAAGGAAAACACCTATTTTATTACTTAACCTGACTCAGTGAAAGTCAAAAATGGGAGATAGAAAAGCAAACGATAATTTTAAAAAGCTAAATTTTACGTTAAAGCACGTAAATAGGAAATATAAAGCACTATGCAACGTTTCTTAAAGATGTTATCCAATACTAGTGCATCTCGACTTGAATCTCACAGGTAAATAAACTAATTGTTTTAAATTAGCCATTAATTTTGTTTTTACTTAGTATTTTTGTTTTTATTTTTGTTATGTAGGAATACAAAAAGTGATACCATTTAAAAATATATGTCATTATTCGATTTTAACCTTTTGACATAACCCTTTTAAAACAGATTTGAATAATAATTATTTCGTTAATAAATAATACTGTTCATTTATTAAAATATTGGTCCTATGAAACTCATCCACTGAATTAAAATGTAAATTAATCAATAATACCAATATTTTTTATCCCTTTTTAAGCAAGAAAAAAATATTATTGTCCACATGCGCATAGATAATATACAAATTTTTATCACGTAAACAATATCATTGTCTACGCGTAGACAATGACGTCAATTACAGGCACAACCCTGGTAACATGGTCTGAGAATGACAGGCATTATATACGTTGCAGGCAAATAGTTCCTTTAGGAAAATATATTATTCCTGACCAAATATTATCTGCTTGAACAAACATCTTTGCATTTATTTCTATTTAAACACAAATTTTCTTAATAAATATTATTTGGCGGAAACCTTGTTCTACATTATCCTCGATAATAAAATTTATTCTTTCATTATTTTTCCCAAACTAATAGAACAATTCTGAACATTCATCTGTAAAACTGTAAATTCGTAAATCTGTAGGCTACGATAAATCTGTAACTACACAATTTAGAGATTTACAAATTTGGCAATTCTGAGCACATATCTGTAACGAGCCAAGTTAGAGACATATTATTTACGATCTCGTAACGTTTTGATATTTGCGACTAAATTCACAATTTTGTATTTGATGTGGAAAGCTGTCACAGTATTGTGTTTTTCACTAAATAAATAAAAATAATATAGGTATACAAAAATTATTATTGCATTTTAAGGCCAAAATGACTACTAATTATTAATTAATAGACTATTTTATTACCGAAAAATTTATCTGACAATTTTAGAAGACAATTCTGCGTTAAAAAGTAATACCATTAACGTTTCGGCGAGAATGCTGTCTCCAAACTAGTCCAGCGCCTCCTTCAGCCCACATAATTCTTTCCGCCTTTAACGTCTTTTAAAATTCCAAACTTCCTTCTACTTTCTTCCCCGTGCATTTTCCCTTCCTCTTTCTTATTTCTCTCAAAATTCTTCTCTCTTCTCCATTTCATTCCTTTCTCCGTCTTCCTCAACGTCCATGTTTCGCAACACAATATTCCATATAAGGTATTTTGCAAATCTTTATTGATGTGCATTACTGTTTGCAGTTCCTGAATTTTAATGAGAACACTCTTTCCTTGTGTGATTTTCTCTCCTGTTCCTTACTACTGCCATTCTAAGTTACTATACTTTCTTCTACTTCTATAAGATATTTGCAGAAGCTTACTTATTCTACTTTCTCTTTTTCTAACCACATGTTTTCCGATCCTTCCTCCTTAGCTGTTCTCATTAGTTTTGATTTCTTTATGCTTATTCTCCAAATTCGTCCAAATTTATAGGGAATTATAACAGATTTACAATTTCACGTAAACTACTATTTTTGTAAAAAAAAAGTTACTGAAATGACTTTTAATATACGAATTTATTTATTCTCATCATTTTTTAACAAAATATCCAATAAAATAGTAATAGTTATTTCTCATTCACTTTTATTAGAAGTAATCTCTAAGCTTACGGCCAAGGTTTTTTCTCACTGTAAGAATTTACGAGAACTGTAAGCGTTTACAGATTTTCTGTCAGCTACGATGTTACAGGCCATACAAATTTGCTTACATACATATCTTACATAATTAGCATATTAACCTCACCTCAGGATTTGTTGCTTGGAGTTGATGTTGTTGTTATTATTTTTGGGTTTGTGCGAACCCACTAGGTGGGGCACGCATGATTTTATGTATGTATGTAACCTAACCTAACCGAAACGAACCTAAAATCCATACAGGGTCCTGCTTCCTTAATTATTTTATTTAAAAAAGTTTCAAATAAAAGTTATAAAGCTTAAATTGAATCAACAAGTTTTGTAACAGCAGAAATTAAATATGAATATATTGAAAATCACCCTAAAAATAGCGATAGCCATGGAATTGACACAAATCATGAACAAATGTTAACGATTTATCTGTCGAGTTAAGTTAGTTTATTATTATTTGTAATTTCTGTTCAACAATTATCAATTAAAATTAATAGAAATCGTGCAAATTGAACTTTATTTTGAACAAATTATATACTAACTCTGAATGTTAATCAAGATGACAAATAGCATAATGGCATTAACATATAATTAATAAACAATGATAACTTATCGATTATGTTTGTAAAGCATTCTATGAATGCATGTACAGTGCGACGTATGACATAATGGTGAGACTAGTGTTACTGCTGTATGCTACATCCTACATTCTACGAGAAATGGAATGCTAGGCGTTGACTCTGATGTCTTCAGAGCAGATGTGACAGTTCGAAAACAACACTTCACTAAACTACACAACAGTGTCGACGTTTATTACACACTTCACCTAGGAATGTACCCAAATTTCCAACTACGGAATTCCGCGCCAGAACTTCAAATGCGAAGATGATAATCGTACCATTAGCAGGATAACAATGCCAACTTTATACCAAAAAATAATCATTTCTGTTATTTCACTCAGTTGGTAGTTAAATTCTTGAGAAGTTTCGAGCCTGATTCCAACTATAATCTAATGTTTGTATTTGTAATATCTCACTCTTTGAAATAATTACAATGAAGATATTATTGTTTGTTTTCAGGCAGCAGTGTCTGAAAACATCAGAATTTACGAATATTTATACATATTTTAAATTGGCTTCACTATGATGCCTTGCTTTTTCATTAAAAAAAAAACCTAATAATTAATAATGGAAGGAGTATGATGTTAAATTAAGGCTAAAACTAAGTATAACGGTTTCCAGGTTAAAACTGTCGATAAATTAGTTCTCTCCCTTCTTTTTAAGAGTTGTTAGGAACTCTGGCATTGAAATATTGAGTAAACTTGCCTACTCTGTTTATTTTTTCCTAATTTTGTACTACTGATGATGAGAACTTAGTTTTCGAAATACGTATTTAGTTTTTATAAAAATTAATCTTAAGGTTACGGGGTAAATTTATTAGTTTTAAAAAATAACGTGGTTCTTCATTTTTTTAAATTATGATATTTTATGTAGTATCACTTTGTTTTTAATTATTATGAAGTCAATATATTAAAATGTATTATTTGTATTTAAATTTACTTTTATTTTACACTTTTTTGAATTTTAGACAACTCGAATTATTCGAAAACTGAATATACACTTCTAGAGTCATCTTCAAAAGGTTAGTAATCTGGACATTCTGTATTTAAAAGTTATCCAAAGAAAATTGTTCAAACAATGTGACAGAATATTATATACTGCGCCATCAGTTGTAATTATAAAGAAATAAAGGAACAGAGTAAGATTTTTTGCAACAGGATCATTTAGTTTTATTTTCTCTGCGGTGGCTGTGGAGAAATCTTTCCTTTGGCAATTATATGGGGCGTGAGCATTTGCGAAATATAAATAAATATGTTTATCGCTGTGTGCGCCTGTGCCTGTGGAAGTGTTTCGTTTGAAAGTGAACTCCGTTGGTGATATATCATCATAAAACTCTTTCTACGGTACATTAGTATGCGAACCATTCGTTTTAAAAAGTTTTGTTAAATGTGTTATTGTTCGAATGTGCCTCAGACATAAGTTTAGCTGGTCTCCGTGCATGAAATATGCGAAAACACATTTCGCGCATAAAACTGTCCGGATATCGCAGATCAAATTTAAGTAGTTTGAACTAGTTTCCTTTCAACTCTGCGCTTTTTATAAGAACTGTAACTTCGTTTATGAAAAATGTAATTACTAATCATTTCTTCTGAGTTAAGTAAGGAAGTTGAGGGTAAAGTTCGACAGGTAATAAAACAAACTAAACGAATCATTTTGTTTTACGCATTTTTCTTACTTTTGGTGTCGGCGTCTTAGACTTGAGCTTCTGAGCCCTGTGGCCGTTTTCACGGCTGGCTTGTGCTGCCCGTGCTTATACTCTCATCCAGGAGCCTTTTAAAAAGCGACTTTTTCTAAATGTTTTTCTTCCACATCTTCTGTAATAGCTTTTTAACAACTTTTTCCTCTTTCCTTGTTATAATTTCTTTGTACCTTCGATGTCGGTCGGTTATCAATTCAAGCGTTCAAGGAAATGGAGTCGTTCACTTTTCTATTAATTTCAATAACGACTTCTACCTAAAACAATCTGGCACGAACTTTACAAATACAATCATTAAAGTACTTCATAAACTTGTTCTTCTATGACGCATAACAATTCTTTCAAATTTTACCTTTAGCGAAACAAATAAGATTGTACCTACAAGTGCAAACTGCAAATAGCAAATTGCGAATTTCTCCGTGAAACGAACAATATAATAAAAATTACAAAGTTACGTATAGTTTCACTAGGATACAACTTCTGAGTCAGCTTCCATGAAGCCATCGTCAGAAGTCGGCCAGCAGAACAAGTAACCACAGATGCGTTTCGCACTTATTGGTGCTCTTCAGTGTGGTGTAACCCGTGGTCTCTGTCCGGTCCACAGTGAGTGGACTCCTGGAGCAGAGACAATGACTCGTTGTGCTGGCGGTGATTATATGATCATCTACGATGGTAATAACAAAAAAACTGCACAAACTGAATGACTTTATTATTTAACTTACAAAAGGTAACAAATTAAACAACTTCACCCTCATATAAATTACAGTTAAATAACATAATCTGTCCACTGCAAATATCTTTTATTTTTGAAAGTCTAGCTAATATTTTTAAAACATTCTTCTTTTTGTTTATTTTTAATTCTTTGTATGAAATTTTTGTCGTTAATGAAAATAACTTTTATTTCCTGCGCAACCACAATCATCAACATAGTACTGACCAAAATGAATAAAAAAAGCTTAATCAACATAAGTCTGAGCCAACTGTTTATGAGAAAAATGAAAAATCGAAGAAAAACTGATAAAAATAGTCAACAAAATTTTGTCTATGTCAGTAAATAGACTATAAAAAAACAATAATATTTGAAACATTTTTCTCAATTTCTAATAGGTACCAATATGAAAATTAAATATTGGTCACCACAACATTTAATTTAGTATAATTATTTGTTTTAAAAAGACGTGCTACGATGACCTCTGAAAGGTAAACAAAAAGTATCTTTTCATCGAAGTCGTAACTTAGTTTTCGATATAGCAGAAATAAACTCCGTAAAAACTCATTTTTCACTAACTTATATATCAAAAGGACCTATGTTGATCAGGGACGGAAAATGTAACGTAACGATACCCGATAACGTTATAATATCGTTTCATTTTTTTAAATAACGTTATAATTACAAAATAACGTTATGTAACCGTAACATTACAAATAAAGTTTCAATATAAAGGTGTCCAAGTTTACAAATTTTACAAGATTTTTGCCGTTTGAAGATTCGTGATAATTTATTTTGTGTTTTATAATAAATCGATGTCAGTAGTGGTCAAATTCAATTGTTGAACACTTTTTTAGAATAAGATGTGTGTAAGTTTTTTTAATACATTGTTTTTAATTTTAATTTTTAATGAATTATATTACGAACTTGGGAAAAATACGGTTATTGTAATGTTATAATAACGAAACAAAAATAACTTTATTATAACATTACGTAACGTTATTTTGTTTTGTATTAAGTTATTTATAACATTATGCAAGGAATTATTATATTATTTTTATAACGTCATGAAATAACGTAACAATTCTTTAATATTAACCCATCCCTAATGTTGATTAATCTCTATTTACTCAGTTTGGGCAGAGCTATATATATGACCTGTATTTTTGTAGTGATAAAAGATTTGTTTACAAATAAAATTGAGAGTCCATATTGATTTGTATTGAATGAGTATTTTGAAATATGTAATCTAACCTCTATCATAGTATTAATTTACACCAGTATTATGCTCGTCAGTAATTCGAAACTTATTTTGGTTTCAAATTTTTCAGGAAATCTGTTTGTAGACCAATAAACTGCTCCATTAAATATATTGTTTCACATAATTTCATACGTTGTTAAAAATAACGAAGCCAAAACAAACAATAATTGCATATTCTATTAAATTTATAAATGAAAATAAGGGATAATTTCACGAGGTCTGAAGCAAGCACTAAAACCAAATACCCCATTTATGTAGGTTTTACGGTGATTATATTTATGCAAACATGTACAGCTTGTTTAAAACTACGTTTGATATAACAGAAGACAGGACAACACTTTGAGTGGCAGTCCTTTAGCTTCATTAGCATAATTAGAACGTCAGCTAGTAGCTAGACTGTTTTCCATAACGCCTATACCAAGCATCCATTGCAGTGTCTTGATTACCCGTTGTAATCGCTGAGAAAATAACATCATGTTGTAAACGATTCAAATGACTTCGCTTGCGTAACTACAATAGCAGGTAAATGTGTTTATCTCTTATTAAGATTCTCACTCAAACAAATAAAAAATTTAATCAACGCTTCGGTGTGGCAAAAATTATAACTTCGCCAGAGCAATTATACTTTCCGAAGAGAAAGAAAAGGATTGTTTGTTTCAAGATTTGAGCCAGGATGTCATAGATAGCGTCATTAAACTGTTTATGAAGTAGGCATCTAACGTGCACCGACTTATTACGCCCAAAATACTCAATAATGCAAGTTACATAAATGTACACAGTATGGCTACAAAATTCTGGGACTTCCCTCATAATGATTAATAATAGGAGGAGTCTACGATTAAATTATAACTAAAATTAATAAAATTACCCTTTAACGTTAAAATTATAATAATAATAATAAATTTATTACTTTGAGACCCGGTTGTTCCAAGTTCAGATAAAGTAGCAGTTTACTATCTATTAGATAAATGTATTCTACCGCCTTAACTAGAGAATAACATATTTGGGTTGCTCCATATTTTTTTATTCTCCGGATAGCTAACTGGCAGATTGCTATCAGAAAGATTAAAATTGTGTTAGGATAGAGTTATTTTTGAAAAGTTGACAACTTGGCTGTAACAATTTTAATAGAAATTTGGTTACTTTTTCGCTTGTCTGTGTTTTGCTGCAGTTGTAGTTTAAAACACAGTTTGATCGTTTAGAAAAAATGATAAAATTATAGATAAAGATATAGAGAAGTTTATTTTACTATCGCGGAAATAACTAATTTATTTAAATTAGTCGACAAATATAAAAATATAATTGACTCCAGGAAGACAGATTCCGTCCCTTGGAACGAAAAAAGACATCATCTGGAATCAATTGGAAATTATTACACCCTGTTGCATAAAATCGTAAAGCTATCAACAACTGGCCTATCGAAAATACAACGTGATTCGTGATTCAGAAAAACAAATGTAGACAAAGATGTGTTTATTTCTCATATTATGCTTTAAACTTACCTAATAGGTAAGAACTATATTTGGTCTACAGTTTTATCTAACAAATAAAGAACTGTATTCTTTGACATTCGAAACCTCAAAAAATTCTGAACATTTTCCAAAATTATTACATCTTTCTCGTACTGTATACTGTTTTCGAAAATTAATATTTTCAAAAATGAAATCCAATACTTCATCATCACTGTTGTACTGATTTATTATAATAATTATCAATATTAACAAACAGCTAATATCATCAAAACAACACAAACGTTCCATACCATATGTTTCGTTTCTCTTCACTTCGTGTTTCCATTCGTGTGCACTCGGTACGATATTCTTTGGATAAAACTCTTAACTGACTGTTAGTTATCTTGCCGTTAACGAAAATTTATCGAACTGGTAACTTTTGCTTTTAACCATAAGTGGAACAACGCAAACTGAAGTTATCAATAGAATAAATTTTAACCGAATGTTTAACTATAAATGGAACAACCGGCCCTAAAAGGTTTATAACCCATGATAAGTAAATGAATGAATTACAGTGAACATTAATACGGTTTACAAATTGGTGATTTGTACAACACATTTGAATTATACAGAGAAAGATACAAGTTTTCAATATAGCGTGAAGACAATCTCGGTACGCGAAAATAAAGTTTTGTTAATAAATCTGGACTATTAACCTTGTAGCGAATTATTTTGAATAATCCAATGTAATAAATTAAAATGTGAATGTAATTGATTCAAAATTAAATGTTCTAAATAAGGAATCAGTAGGCGTATTTTGTTCAGGATATTGAAAACACTTAAACCAAAAATACTTTATCATTTTACGTTGTTACTTTTCAAATCTCGCTATGTGAGTTTCGTATACCCGATATCAAATAATTATAGAATATTCTATCTTAGATAGAAATAAAAGCATAATATAAGACTCGCAATGTATTAATATTAGAAAAATTATAATATAAATTATATACGTTTTTCGAAAACTATAAGTTCTCATCATCAGTAGTACAAATTAAAACAGAGTAGTTAAGATTACTCAATGCCAGAGGTCGTAACAATGGAGACTTCCCTCAAAACAAAAAATAAATGTTAAGAAATTGTTTATTTCTGCCGCCAACCAAAAATCGGAAATCGCCCACTAGTGGGCCGTTCCGGCAACTTTGAGATATCCTGCTTTAGATAATTTATCTCTATTTACAAGTTAAGCAAATATCTTAAAATTTATTATCTGAGTTTAAATTAGAGTAGCAGAGTAGTAGATAAAATGGTGCTGTCTGTATTGAACTCTAGTGTATATTTATTTTTTATTTATATTTATTTGGCGTCTCGTGGATGTGTGTCTAAGTGTCTTGTCGCGAATTTGGAGACACGGGTTCGATCCCGACCGACGCCAAAAATTACTTCGAATTTTAATGACCCTAAATTGACCCCTGTGCTGCACTCTCTACGCCAGCATTGAATGCCAGTGAGGTGATGCCATGATGATTTATTTCATTTATTTATTTTTATTTCAATCATACAGGTTTTTGAGTCCATCTCGTTAATACAACTCATAAAATATTTGAAATCTGTTGGTTATTTTTCCAAATAGAAATAAACTCGAGAGTTTACTTTAGAAATTACGTGCTAATCATTGGTCCAAAATTATTCGAAATATATTTGCGTTGCCATCGAAATATTTCAAATTGAAAATAAGGGCTGTCGATAAATTTATTTTATCAAGCACGTGTTTACAAGTTACAACCAGTTTGAACTGAAAAGTTTGTTGTTCCACATTTGGGAAAAAGTGATCGGTCAGTTTAAATTTAATAAAACGTTTACAAAATGCCAAACAACTGACCTAAAATTTAACCCTGGAATTTATTGATTTAGTGATTTCCCAGAAAAAATGTTGACATGTGTAAATTTTATCAAAACCGGCCCTTCGGGCTTTTGTGAAATTCTCCAAATCTCCAGATGGACAATCTAAGCACCAGTGTTTGAGTATCGGATATTGTTTGTTTTTTTAAATTGATTTCTGTAGTTTTATTTGGCCAAATGAAATATGCAACGAGGGGGAGCTTTATGTTTTGCAAATTTGTCATAAACAACACAATTACGAAAGCAAATATGGCAAAACATTTTACCCACATTGTACAAAATAAATAAATCAGTAAAATATTTATTTAGTTTATTTATTTGATATTATTACTATTTGGTTACCGCGAACAATATCTATAGTATGTAACTAAAAGTTATCAGTTACATGACAATCTAAAATTTCTACTTTTGTCCTTCTGAAAATCCCTACATAAATTAGAATATTAACTACTTAAATACAAAAAAATGTTAATATCAAAAATACGACAATAACAACAGTCTATTGTCGAAATTGATTATAGGTAGATAAATTCGCTCTATAATCTGTGCTGACACCTACTCGGAAACTATCTTTTCAAGAAACGCACATGAAACAAGACCATTATTCTATCTTTTTTCGATAATTTTTTATGGCATTATTGACAAATCACATCAATACGAGAAACAACAATGCTAATATACACGCCAATATATACGAAATATGTTGACAGTTCCAAATTATTTTCTGAGTAGAGTTACGACATATGTCGCCTTATGAACAGATTCTATAACCTGTAAAAAGAAATTATTTCAATTACGTGTATGTCTTCAACAATCAAACTTTTTATTGGGCAAGAAGACTATATGTGCTTTTTTGACTTTAGTACGTATTTTGTGTACATAATACTACATAATTTTTTGTAAGATGTTACTCAGATGAAGGTACAAGAATGTATCGAGACCAGGGGCGCTCAAGCACAGGATACGATGTGTACGTCGCACACTTAGGGTCAATGTATATTCCAATACAACTTTTTTTTATTTATTTCTCTTAAATAAAAGAATTTCTTTGTCGCAGACAGACAAACATTTATTGTCGTCCTCAGTATTACATTTAATATGATGAATAATACGAAGACAAGGAAAAAAAAAAAAAAAGTCTCAAATCTGTCATATATGCCAGAAACAACAAAAATAAATTTTTGTTTTATTTTTCATGAACGCCTTAAATCGTGTATTTTCTTTTGCTTCTCTCTCGTATATAAGAAACAATTGAACATTTTTCTTCATTACACATTTGTTCTGAAATTAATAGGTAAAGAGAAATTGCCAAATCAAAATTTTAACATTGAATATCCTATGTTCGGAAAAAAGTAGACTATCGATATATACATTGTATATTATGTATGTCTATAGTTAGCACATGCGCATCAATACTTGGTACACAAAAATAGATTCACTGTGACGAAAAATTAAATTATATTGATTTTTTTTCTTTTATATTGTAATATATGTATACAGGTGAACGCGAGAAAACATGACAGGCGTTTAACATGAGCAAACAGTTTTTTGTTTATCTGTCCCGTAAAACATTATGTAATGCATTATACACAGTCCTGCCATAAATATTGTCACATGGTTTATTGGCTGCTAAAAATTTGTAAAAATAATGATACATTTTGGTATTGCAAGTAATTTTTGGCTTTAACGCAAGCCTAAGACGGTCTAGCCATTCTGCTCTGACAGCACGGACCATATTTATTGGTAATTCTCTCTGTGAAGGTGTACCAAAAGAACGTTCTAGATGAAGTTGTGAAATTCCTGAACAACATATTCTTTTCTGGCAAACACTATGGGTCTTCCAGCAGTATTCAGTCCCAGCACACAAGGCCAGAACGACGCAATGTTCCAGCCTTCATTGCTGCCGAAGACTGGTCCTTTGGTAGTTAAGATTTGAATCCTTTGGACTACAATTTATGGTCAGTGTTAAAAGAGAAAACATGTGATAAACCCCACCGAAATTTGGACCAGCTAAACAGTTATAGAGAAGTTTGGAGAAGACAGTGGGGGAAGTACAGATAGATAGGGTACGGTCCGTCCTGCCATGGCTAGACCGTCTTAAGCTGCTTTCAGAACCAAATAATTTCATTTTCCAATTTGAATTTCTACTTTGTAATTTGTACTTTGAATTTGATGCATTCACAACAGCATATATTTTCGATTTGACGCTTACGCAAACTATTAGATGCTTCACAATAACCTCCGCATAATGACAACTGAGCTTGACATCTGACGTTTGGCAACACTATGCGCATGCGTTACTTCAAATTGGAATAGAAAAGTTTGAACCTTCCAAGGTTAGAATTGGAAATTGAAATTGGAAAGTGAAATTATGTTGTTGTGAACGCATATATTCAGATACATGTTTCAAGCATTGACGCAAAGTAGAAATTCAAATCGGAAATTAAAATAACTTCGTTGTGAACGCCGCTTTAGGCTTACGTTAAAAGCAAAGGCGGTCATTTTAGATATATTATTTTTACTACTGCAATACTCGAGCCAATAAATTACAATACAAAATGCATTATTATATTTACAAATTTTTAGTAACACCATGTGACAGTATTTATGGCAGGACTATATACAGGATGTATCACGAAATGTGAAACATAGGCGTTTAACATGGGAAATCAGTTTTTCCGTGCGCATTGCTCCCCTAATTATTTTACACAAAAAGTTTCAAATGGATATTGTAAAGCAAAAATCTCTACATCCGAATCAATGAAAAAAAATCATTTTGGCTACTTCATAACTGCAGAAATAAAATTTGAAATTTGACTATTAGCCATGGAATTAGAAACAAGAGACGAACAAAAGCGTAACGTTTTATTACGTCACTGTCAGAATAATGATTGCCAAAATAAATAATAATAATTTGGCGTTTAAAACGTTATGCTTTTGTTCGTCTCTTGTTTTTAATTCCATGGCTAATACTACTAAATTGTAGTTCCGTAAATTTTCAAATTTTATTTCTGCAGTTATGAAGCAGCCAAAATTATTTTTTTTATTGATCCGGATGTAAAAATGTTTGTTTTACAACATCCATTTGAAACTTTTTGTATAAATTAATTAGGCGAGCAATGCGCACGGAAAACTGATTTCTCATGTTAAACGCCCATGTTTCACTTTCCGTGATTCAACCTGTATATAAAGATTTAGACAATAAAATTTTGAATTTTTAGATGTCAAACAATATTAGCATTGGTACACGGGCGACAAAATGACACAGCGCGTCCCTGATCGAAACGTAAGTAAGAGAATAAATTTCCCAAAGAAACCAAATTTACCTACCTACTTAATTGTTTTGTGAAAAATTGATGGTTTTAGAAAAATATAAAGAAAATCAGATTGTTACATTCATACGAGTTAAATTTCTATAAACAAGAAACGTGCGTTGTGTTGCTAGACAACCAGTTTTCTCATCAATCTTATAAGACAGTATATCTATAGAGCATGAAAGAAAAAAATGATTGTCATAGCGCCGCAGCAACAGCAAGCACAGAAGACTGAAGCTGAGCATGGGCATGTTCTAAGGCTTAGCCCATTTTGATTTATTGTTATTTTATCCTGTGCGTTTCAAACCAAATCCCGGACACGGAAATATGTTGCAGCAGCTCTTTGTCTCGAAACACTGCACTGTTCGTGTTCGACCCATACACGAGGTCCTGGCTCCCGGCTTAGTTTATACGACTATCGTATAAGATACAACACACAAAGGGATATTGTCCTTATTGAACATATTACTCAAAACGATATATTCTTCTATTTAGTATTATAAATATTCTAATAGGCTGTGGTACACTCTCCACGCCAGCAGTAAGTGACGCCTGATAAACGCTCACACGATACGAATATATCATCATCAGCCGTGTTCCTTCGGGCTGTGATTGAATCCTGATTAGTTTAATCGTGATCCTTTTGAAACGTAATTTAAAAATTATATCAAGAAAACAGCTTGAATAATATAAACACCATCTAGCGTCAAATATCATATGCAGACCAATGCAGACTAATTTATTTTATTTTATAAATAATCTACTGTCGAGTGTTATAGTCAGCACATTAAAAATGGATCATATAGAAGTAAAAAAAAATGTTCTTGATAACATATGAAATATGTTTACTTAAAACAAATCTTTTATGTAACATATTTGCTTTTGTAGAAAAATCATATTTCTCTTGATGCAAAAAACCCCACATTGATAAATTTCTACGCTCGAAAACCTATTGTCGGCAGCCATTTTTAAATTTGCTCTGAAAAAGGCTGATTCAGAAGGGAAAGGGGAACGGTGTCTAGTGATCACAAAATGAAAAAGTGGGGATAACGAATAGGAAACGAAAAAACATACTTCTTAATTATGATCACTTTGATGATTTAGATTGCGAATCACGGTTATTATCGGCATCATCTTTTAATAAGTGATTCTCAAAGTGGGCGATATGACCCCCTTCTGGACGCTGGATAGATCCAGAAGGGCGATGGTGAAATGGGCAAAATCAAAACGCTCAAAATTTGACCAACTAAAATATTTTTCTTCTTGAATGTATAGATACCTCGACCTTTATTTTTGACCCCCAAGTGTGTTACCTGATTCTCAAGTTGATACCCTTTAAGATTTTTTATGTATTTATTTTATTTGTATATTAATAAATCGATCGAACATGATTCAAGATCCCAATTACAGGACGATCATATGACATACAAATACAGAAACGAATGAGTTGAACAGTAAGTACATATAAAAAAATTAACAAGTGACTTAATACAAAAAATACTTTGTTTATATATTCTTAAATTTAGATAAAGAGTCGCCAAATATGTCAATGTCAATAGTACATGATACACTGTTATATGCTACACAGAGTTGTCTTATTGGAGATTTCAATTCATAATTAGTCCTATAGCTGTTTAACAATGCAATGGTACTTTATTTCTTGAAGTGACGCGTGGAAAGTGAAATGGTATTAGCTCAAGACTACATGGGTCATCACTACAATTATTAATTCATTTGTATAAGTAAAGAGATAATTGTAAATTTCTTCTGCTACTTAATGGCACCAAGTTCACTTCAGGCAATAAAACAGAATAATCATGGGTAAAGATAGGATATTGTCTATGTATTTTAAAATAACAATATTTGATGAATTTATGCTGGACAGACTCAATCTTAGATATATATATTTATGATATATTGGATTCCAGACTTGTAGACAATATTCTAGCTTAGAGCGGACAAATGCATAATACAAGCTTTTGAGTGTAGTTGTTTTACAGAAAGACCGACAATTTCTAATTACAAATCCAAGATTTTTATAGGATGATCTTACGGTAGTCTCAATGTGTACATTAAATGTTAGTTTTGTGTCAAATATAATCCCAAGATCCTTAAACTGAGTTACTTTCTCAAGCGAATTAGTTTCCATGTGATATGCATTAGTGTAAACGTATTTTTTAATAAAGTAACTCATTATTTTACATTTGCTGCAAATAAAGAACAATTTTGAGTTGTGGGACTATAAACAAAACAAATAAAATCCGCCATTTTATATAAAACATTGTCCTGCGTCGAGTACCTCTGGTAGAAAAACACTGCTATACAGTCCCAAGGTGTCTAATTTAACTAAACATTTATATTTTTTCACATAATTGTTTTTTTGTTTTTGATAGGACATTTGTCCAGCCACTTTAATTTTAAAAAATTTCTGTACTGTAAAATTAGTAAAAGGTAAGTAGTGTCTTTTTTAAAACAATCAATTCAACTAGTTATATACATTCAAAATGGCAAATGCTAAAGTAAAATCATAATATTTTCATTTAATTATATCTTGTTATGTAGCGAAACAAACTAGAAAATTTATAGGCTATGCCTAATACGGGGCAGTTTACAAATCATGCAACCTAAACCTAACCTGTATTGTTTAATGACCTCTAATAACAAAGCGTGGTGAACGCGTTATAAGTATCGACGTTTCCATTTCCGCTTGCACTTCGCGCGGAATACAATTTCGCTTTTTATTGCGTGATGGCAATCAGAGATGGTTCGCTCGTACTAACTTCATTTACAACTGGAAACAATACGCGGGCCACCAACACAATTCTTTGTATTCTGTAGTAGTAGTTGTTTTATTCGAACATCCACCTAAATGTACAAGCACGGATTCAAGATATTTATTAGACAGACACTAGAACGCATAAAGAAATGGGTACCTACTACAAGAAATAGAAACAAAAATTATTTTTTATACCAGTGAATATTTTTATACAGGGAGATATATAAGTAAGTGTACAACGCTTACCTGATAATAGAACTAATCACATAGATAGTAAATCTGACAATTTTTATTTTCTATACGAACTGGAGCCATTTAAAACTAGGGATGCACAAAATTATTAAAACATCGATCGATTTTTTTAAAAAAAAAACATACTTATCTTCGACTTATTTATTCTTTAAACATGAAATTTTAAATAATAAAATTGGAAAATGTAATATAAATTACAATATGAAAATAATAATTATATACTTAAAAATAAGTTTCCATATTTTATGAATAGTAAAACAATGTAAATATAGGTATATAACATACTATACAAAAATTAAAATAACTTCGAATTGCAACTATGTAAAAATAATAATTTTGACAATCGCTTTTCTTTCAATTTATTACGTTTGTTTGTTAAAATTAGTCCCGCGTTAGAAAATATCCTTTCCGAAGGCACCGATGTAGTGACTACACGTAAATATTTTGTGGTTATTTTGTCCAAAGTGGGCTAAACGCCCTTCATGTTTTCCCACAGCATCAAAGGATGTTTATCAAATTTCCGCAGAGGGCACTAAAGATATTGTGTTATTTCTGAAGATGTATCCGCACCTTAGAAATATATTTTTAAAAACAGCGATAGAAAACATCGAAAGTAAATATCGATGTCGACCGATGTTATCGAAAAAAATAAAATCGAGGTAAACATCGAACATCGAAAGCGAAATATCGATGTTTGCAAAACATCGATATATCGTTCGCATCCCTTCTTAAAACTGACTAATTACATCAAAGTTCAAAATTTTGTAAAAAAGTAAAAATCAGTATGTTCTCTGCAAAAAATGTCACGCCTGCCACAATTGACATATAAGATCACTTCAGAATTTCATAATGAAAAATTACATGTTTATATGCATGTCTGCATACTCTTGGTTGGTGAAGATAATTGGTATTTTGAGATTATCAACTAAACAGAATACAAATTGTACGCCTACGCAAAAAAACGTTTAATGTCAATGTTGACAATCAACTTTTTTTTCAGAGAACAAACTATGACGTAATTGGTCAGTTTTAAGGGGCTCCAATTATTGTAGAAAGCATGTAAAACAAAAATTATTGCGAGATTTACTATCTATGGAGTTACTTAAATAACACCTTAAATAACACCCTGTATACTCCATCTCGCAATAAAAGAAAACAATGAACACATATTAATATTTTCTTTAGCTGATTCTGATGAAATATGACTAATTAAATATACATAACAATGATAGTTATTTCCATATTTTTGCTGTAATTATTTCCATGACGAAAAGCAAAATATAGCTTAGAAAATACAATGCTGAAGCTATCCTAATATTTATTTACATTTTTATACTACCTTTTAAATACTTCCGTCTATTAAAGTGGATAAAATTTAACTAATGTATTAACCAGCGCGATAATTTTGTAATAAAAAAATTAAAAACTTGTAAATTTCTTGAAAAATTTGCTCATTATAAATGGAATTTTTATTAAAACATTAAGCGTGAAAATTAAAAATTATTTTCCAACAAATACAAAGAAACCAATGTATATAAAATGACATTTTTACGTATAAAAATTTAGTAAGAAATATTTTTAATATTTTATAATAAATGTTCATTTCCGTAAAGTAGTTTACACAAACTTTTTTTTAAGTAAACAAATATTAAATACGTAATAATGAGGACTAAAAAAGTTTCATTTGGTAGAAAACTTTTATCACAAAGCTGTGTACCTAACCTAGATTTTATATTTAAATTTAATTTCTTTTCTGAGTATGTTTACATATTTAACATTGTTTTTTTTTTATTCTTAACGACTAAAATTAAACTTTCTTCTTCATTTCTTATTGACAATCTTGAAAACGCAGTACGTTTATTTGATACTAAATTTTTTTATTATACTTGTTAACGATGAAAATATGTTAAAATTACCAAGCTGTAACTGTTATTGTAACTTGTAACACTAGTCGTAAAAATAATAATGTTGTTTACAAAACCAAAATTGTATCCATAACATTTTTCTCATTCTTTACGACTTTGAGTAAAACAAACGTTTACAATTTCGCAGAGTTATAGTTCGCATTATCAGCAAAGAAATAAATTATACTACAGCAAAGAACATACTATACTACTCGAATTTTCAATCAACAAAAAAAAAAAATCCTGGAGCAAACATTTGTCTATACAGATAGTAATATAAATTACATACTGTGCCTATATAATTTTCCAATATTTATAAATGATAAAATAGTACTAAAAAATAATATTGTACAAAGTAGAATTATTGCCATACTTGGTGAAACTGTTCTAATATAATATTAAATATAATATTTAAATTACACTTGGCACGTTTCACAAGATTACTGTCTCTGAATCAACCTCTCGGTTATTTATCAGAGACTGACTCACTCAACCAGAACCACATACGCGTTTCGCTCTTATTGGAGCTCATTAGTGTGGCGCACTGAAGCCTCTAGGAGGCACTGAGAAGGTTGAGCGGACGGATGATAAACATCCCACAAAGATATGAAGCCTACAAATATTATATTTAAATATTATGATAAATAATACATTTAAAAAACAAGTATCATAAGGCAATCTGTTACCGTACGAGTCCAAGTTTGGAAAACGAGCCGCTTGGCGAGTTTTACAAAGGACTAGTGCGTTAACAGGTATTATGAAACATGTTTTTTATACTATATTTCCTATTGAGGTAATTTAACAATTTTTAAAAAATAAATACATTGTATCAAACAGTGCGCTTATAGATCTTCTAAACGACGTGTTTGCAGTGCTTTTATAGTCCTATAAGAACACCCAAATAGAGAAACAAAGTTATTTTATCTGTCAAAAAATGGAAAACAAATTAGAAAGATTTATTTTTGGTTGCTGAGTTAACAAATTTAAGAGAGAAAGATTCCAACGATGCCTTAATAAATTGACACGTAAATAACAGTTAAAATAAAAATACTGTATGTGGTCTTTCAACCTCTATATACAATTGTGCAAAATAAAGTGCAACTATCTTCCTGTAAAAGTTAGGTCATGTCTGTTTCAACGTCAAATATAATGTTCGACGGACGCTATTCCTAGACAAATAAAGGTTTAACGCTATAATATTGTGAAAACTTACTTACGCATGTGCAGAGAAGCCAAAATGAGCTTTAACGTACACGTTATTTATTTTGACGTTATGTGAAACTCTCTACAAACTGGTAACCAACTAAAACTGTTATATTGCTGTTTTAAATAGTTCAGAACTCACTATAAACTCGAGGTCGGCTAAAAACCTACTACGTGAAAATAGAAACCAAAATTGTCAATGAAACTCGTGAAATCCTATCTCCATGATATGAATGTGAAACAGGAGTAGAAAAAATTAATCCGTGATATTTCCTAAAGGTATTTCGTTTTCACACAAATGCGTAGGTATCAGAGAAAAATTGTATACGAAATGGATATAGCGTTTTAGGAATCATAAATATAGACAAATATAAAATGTGTCGCGAATGAAGCTGTTGGAAGAGGAAAGTTATTGAATGGGCCGGAGTAAATGTTGACTAAGTACAGAGCCGGGTAAAAGCAAATGGAAAAGATGAACGAAAATATTGGAAGCATTATATATTCCCACCCTATTTCCTAACCTAAAAACACAGTTTTATTTTTTGTGAAAAATCACTAGAAGCATGCGCAAAAATGTGGATATGGATAATGCAGACGAGGTAGGATAAAAAATGAAAGTGTTTTATGAGGAATACGAGATTGAAAAGAATGTGACGAAGAAGTAGGACAGAGTCTGATGACATAGTTTGAGCATGTAGAAAGAATAAATAATGAGAGAACGACAAAGGAAATAGTGTAGGTGTAGTAAGATGATCGTAAGGATTTTGATGATACAGCGGCAACATGACTAAATCAGCAGACGTGAGATTCCCGCACTTTCTCACACCGAGAACCATTTTCACCGCGAAATATCCGCACAGACAATGTTGTTTAACAAATGCATTTGCTCAGCAAATATTTCCCAGCTAACTGCTGTAACTTGCAATTTGCATTAAGGGCCGGTTGTTTCATCTACAGTTCAACATTCGGTTAAAATTTATTATATTGATAACCTTAGTTATCAGTAAGATAAATTTTCGTTAACGGCAATATAGCTAACAGTTAGTCAAACTACCAGTTAAGAGTTTTACCCAAAGAATATCGTATTAGTGGACATGAATGAAAACACGAAGTGAAGGGAAGCAGGGAATGCTTGTGTTGTTTTGATGATATAATCTATTTCATATTATTAATAATTATTATTATATCGAACTAGTACAGCAATGATGATGAATTGGATTACATTTTTGATAATATTAATCTTCGAAAACAGTATACAGTACGACAAAGATAATTTTGAAAATTGGGATGATTTAGAATTTTTTATAAGACTTCGAATATCAAAGAATACAGTTCTTTATTTGTTATTTGAGAAATAACACTTATTTATCTACATTTGTTTTTATGGATCACTTTGTACCTCCGATATGCAATTAATATTTTATTAAAGTGTATGATAATCTTTACTGTATATAAACTTGTACAGATATTACAATTGGTAATATATATATGGGGATGAGTCAGTTTATTTCATTATATTTATTTTTTAATATTACACTTGTTCACGCTGTGTTTATTAAGATGCGATGAAAGAACAGTCACAAACATGCAAGCCCCTGGTGGGAATCGAACCCACGACTCAGAATCCGAGCGGCTGATAATATATAGGTGATTTTGGAAGTATTAATAAATCGACCGTATACAGAATAATACGTGTTTCTTTTTTATTTCGTGGATACTACACTGAGAAAAATGTATATTTGAAATTGTATATTTATTTATTTGTACTTAATACAAATTAACAGATATGTATATCTAGAAAATATATTTTAAATACAATGAAATTAAATATTAGAAAATAGTTATTTAGGATACTTAACAAAAATATATTTAGATTAAATATAAATATACTAAATATATTGTGCAGCATAAAATATATTTAAGTTTAGTACATATGTATACTCAAAAGATGAGTAAAGAGATAAAAACTGTAAATTTAAATAAAACGCATATTAATTTTTAATATTTTTTTCATTTAATATAAAGAAATTATTTTATGAAAAATAAATTATTTATATTTTTATGCTTAGAATACGTATATTTAAATTGGGTAGAAAATTGTTTTATAAGAAGAATATAATATATTTATTTCAAATATCCGATATTCCACAAACCTCATGTTACTACGCAGTTACCTATCTAGTTTAGTAACACGGGGAAGAACATACAAGTCGTTACTTGTTGAGTGAATGCTTGGTGCTGTGGTAAATGTACATACGAATGTGTGTAAGTGGATCATGGATCAATTTGTGCAAAATATTTTAAAAGATTAGGGGTTAGAAGTATTGGAGGAGAAATTTAAAAGTAAGTCAAATGTTTGTTTTAATTAAATGAACATGAACTAGCTTGTTGTTATTGTAGGTGAAGGAATAGACGAAGATGCATTCAAATTATTGGATGAAACAACAATAAAGGAGCTAATACCACAAATTTGTTTACGTCTAAAATTTACAACGAAATATAAAACCATTTTTCTAGAAAAGGTTATGTATTAATATTTACTTTAGTTATAACATAAATATGGATGGAAATTTATACGTGAAATATTAATATTAATTTATTGTATTGCAAATACATACATAAAATAAAAATTGTACGCCACGTATAAAGAATACATAGTACATATAATGCATGTTGCATTAAAAATTCTAACAGTAATTTCATTTTAGACTAATGAATCGGTAGAAGATACATCTTCGGCCTCAGATTCAACAGTTAGTTTGGAAAAGGAGAATATTAGAATTGATCGATGAAGCATCAAACAATATTTTAGTTTTTGCTAATGACGATGTAATTGAGCAAAGACCAAATTTAATTTTAGAACCGTTACCAGGGCATTCTGTGTTTTCTAATGTAAGTAGATATACTTTTTTAAGGTACCTATGTAAAATTTATATTTATTATTAGTGTGTAAGACATATATACTTCTACGCTTGAACTTTAATTAAATTATTCGATTTATGGCCGAATGCACTAATATTTTAATTAGGAATTAAATACACAAACATTTATGTAATATATTTTATACGTATATAAACATTGAATTTAATTTAATTTTTGTATAATACCCAATTAAATATTGGTGCCACCGGCCATTTATAAAATTTAATTTTATTTTTTCTTCATTTATGTACAATTTATTTCATCATCTTTAGGATTTAGACGATTTTCTAAACAAAACAGTGGATGGAAAATCATTATTCCGAAAGAAGAATGACATACTTAGTTTCACAGACAGACAAAACATAGCTTCCGTAACTGTGGATCATCTGTTCCATAAAAATAAAGATCACAAATAAGATATTTTGCAGTGCCTATTGTATTCCCTTATATATTAATTAAAAGTAATCATCTGTTTTTTATAAATTTACATTAAGATTTTTTTATATTTCAACGAATATTACTTTGTTTTTTTTATACATATTTTTGTACACAGTATTTGTATAAGTGTATATAATAATATTTATTTTAATAAATATTTTTTATATGAATCTCACTGTGTTTTAATATATCTACCTTTTATATTAAAAACCGTATTCTTTTACAATAAATATACAATATGGAAGATTTAATACCCTTATTTCTTGAATTAAATATATTTGTATTAAGATATAAAATATATATTTTTTGAATTAAAAAAATTTCACTTTTATTTTACCTGCAAAATATATTTATTTTTAAATTTACAAATATTTAATTTAAATATCTTACATATGTAATTTTAGAGTACATTTAACATTCGCATAAATTTATTTATTTTTTTAAACTAAAACTGCTATTTATTAATAAATAAAATACTGTATATTAAATTTAGAAGTATCATATAATGAATTTTATAATATTGTATATTAAGGATTAACATAATTTTAAGTACATGTTCTATTACTATGTAACACAAAATATATTAAAAGTTAGTATACGCATTTGTGTTTTAAAGATATTTTTTTAAATATACTTATTTTATATATTTAAATATGCAAGTGTATTTGTCACTTTTTTTAGTAGATTTATTTTTGTATTAAGTATATTTACACTTGCTACAAATATACATTTCTCTCAGTGTAGCTAACCACAACTAAAATTACAATAATTTTCTAATTGATTCCAGATGTATTTTTATTTCCAAAATACGGAATCTGTCTTATTGGACTCAATTATATTTTTATTGTATTTGTCGTCTAATTTAATTAGATTAGTTATTTTCGCACTGGTAAAATTAACCGTTCTTTCTCTCTTTCTATTTTTTCACTCATTTTTTGCAAATTGTGTTGATGCCTCTTATAAATGTTTAAACTACAACTGCACTAAAATACAAAAAAGCGAAGAAATAACCAAACTTTTATTAAAATTGTGATAGCCAAGTTGTCAGCTTTTCAAAATTAACTCTAACACAATATTAAGCTATCTGATAGCTATCTGCTAGTTAGATATCGGGAGAATAAAACATCATAAAAAAACCCAAAAAAATTATACTCTGGTTTAGACGGTAGAATAAATTTATCTAATATATAGTAAACTGTTACTTTATGTGAACTTGGAACAACTAGACCTAAGAGTAAAATATTTGAGAATGGAAGAGATCAGTTTTTTTAAAGAGTCTTTTCATTGCTCCATTTACGAAGAGGTCTTAAGAAACTACTGGAGGGATTACTGTACTTGAAATGGTATTTACATGTTTCGGTATACATTCAAGTTCATATAAATTGCACTAGTGCAACTAAAACTTACACCGTGTAAACTCCGAGTAACTTTTCCTTACTATATAATCTTTCTGTTAATTAGCTAACAAATGAAACTACGCATACTTTAAGCAAACGGCTTTTGGGATAATTTATAGCAACCTGTGTTACTTATTTAAAGTCTACTTTATCTTGATGTAGTCAGAGTTTCAAATCATGCAATAATCTTGTAGTATTCTCCACGTAAGAATAATAACAAGTGTATAGAATTTGTTGATAAGGCGGCATATGTCGTTACTCTATTCAGTAAATAATTTGAAATTGTCAACATTGTTTGTATGTGCATTTTTAATGCAGAAAAAAAGTTTCCAAGTAGGTGTCAGCATAGAGCAAATTGAAATATTTCTACTGTCATTTTAAAAAATGGTCAAATCATTTGATAAAAAAATATGAAATGGTTTCAGTTTATTATTTTCTCTTTCAAATAAGATAAAATATCTATTTATCCATTAATATGCTATGCAAGATTGATATTTTAGAAAGCATATTGATTCGAAATGTAACACCTCAGATCGAAATGTTGCAGCATAATGTAGAATGGGCTGTAACAAGCTCAACCCCCGTTTTGCGCTAACGTTAACAAGAAGGTTTTCTTGATTTATAGCTAGGTTTAATATTTGAAATCAGTAATTTTTGTAGCTAATTACAAAAATGTACAACACAAATGATTTATTGAACTGATGTTATTTCGAGCACACTAATTGACGCTAATGGATTAATAAATAATATAGTTAACGCGAAATTCTAGAGCTATATTACGTTGTTGTTATTAATTCGCTATATATTTCACAATTTACTGGATTATATGTCAGATTACAATTAAAATATGATAATTTGAACTATGAGGAATATTTTTTATGAAATATTCTTTATTTTATTTATTCAGAATTTTGATTTACAAATAATTTACAATAATACCTGTTTGTATGGGATTTTAATAACCACACTTAGCAAATTCCGTATATTTTTATTATATTTATTTTATTTGGTAATAATGTTATCGAATTAAATATCACCATGAGTCAAAATTTACCGTTAAATTTACCCTGATTGGCCCCTTATAGGAACTATAGGCCTCCAAAGTTGCCCAATCGGTAGTAGTTTGTAATTATGGTGAATACGGCTGACAAGTATTACCTCATGCTCCCTATAGTACAGGCATGAGTCCACCAGACTTAGACCTATTCCTAAAGCTGAAACAACATATGCGTGGAAATCGTTTTCCGCCTCTGGAAAGGTCCATGCTGCCGTTACCCACGCCATTCAACAGATAAAAGAGATGGTGTCTTGGATGTAATAGTAAAGCTTCCCAGACGTTGGGACTCGGTCATTGACAAGCAGGGAGACAATATTAAAGGATTGTAAAGAGATAGTGTAATAAAAATAAACAATAACCCCCGTATATTAAACAATATTTGGGTATAATTCTGTTCAATTTTATTAGAAAAACGACGTTTCAACAGTGAGGTAAAAATAAACGAATAAATAAAACAATATTTCGTAACTATAGTAATTATACTAACATTGTTACTATTGTAACTAATCACTGTCTACCTAAGACCACTGTCTACCTAAAAACCACTGCCTATCTAATTCACTTTCTACCTACTTCACTTTCTACCTAAAACCACTGTCTACCTAAATCTACTATATAGATGAAGGTAACAATTCGCTGTAGAAACGTTGTTTTTCTAAACAAATTGAACAGAACTCTGCCCAAATATTGTTTTATTTATTCGTTTGTCTTTACTCGAATAATAAAGAAGACAGCGAAGTAAAAATAAACGAATAAATAAAACAATATTTTGTAACTATAGTAATTATACTAAAATTGTTACTATGGTAACTAATTACTGTCTACCTAAGACCACGGTCTACCTAAAAACCACTGCCTATCTAATTTACTGTCTACCTAAAACCACTATCTACCTACTTCACTGTCTACCTAAAACCACTGTCTACCTAAATCTACTGTATTGATGAAGGCAACAATTCGCTATAGAAACGTTGTTTTTCTAATAAAATGGAACAGAACTCTGCCCAAATATTGTTTTATTTATTCGTTTATCTTTACTCGATTAGTAAAGAACAACTAAATATTCGAGTAAATTATCTCATTTGTATCGATAGTAATAGGAAGCTATAGTACAAAGCAAAATCGTAATCAAATATCTGTGCAAATGAGTTTCTCAGGATCAATTTAATTTCGGTTTTGAGAACTCCCTCATGAGTAAATTTCCCAGGTTCTGCACTGTGATAATTACCTAAGAAACAGCAGTGTTGCAAATGTTCCACTTCGTAGCGTATGGATAGCGGTAGTCGCTAGTCTGTGTAGAGTAGACTATACATATAAATCACATTTCCGACTCGCAGAAATGCTGCTAGACTACGGCCAACACTCTTGTCAACTTGCATCCAAGTGGCCTCATTTAAAGAACACGTGCATACATACTTTGCACTTCTTAATGACTCATATGATTATCTTAGAGAGGAATATAAATATACCCAGGCATATTTTGCCTACCTCGAATTGCATTAGGATAGTTTATATGACACCGTATATCATTTTAATTATATGATGATACATGAATACGTAATTGAGTTGTTTATTTTTAGATTCGCGTTATCATTAAAATAAATATTATGAATTCATTAGTGGTGTTCCAAATCTGTTTGTGAGTGAAGAAAATAATTTACTTACATTTTATTAGAATACGTTCTGTAAATTATTACTGTGGATTCCAAATCAAACTGGTAAACCATATTAGATGTGATAATAAATTAATCATTTTTTTAAATAAAATCTTACAAAAATTACTTACTATTAAACAATTAAATTAAATATTATTTAATATTATTACAACTGTTTTCACAACCTGCCCAATATCATGGCTTAGCATAGCAGATTTATTATTCATAATATTCTCTTACGTTTTTGTAATTTATTTCCTCAATAAAACTATAAACATATTTTTGAATTCGTAATTTTATGTAGATTCCAAATATATAAAACTATATAGGATGCCCCATTTGAAATATGAACGTTACCGTCACTTTCGGTTAAACCGGAAGCGCTACCATCATGACAAATACCATGATTTGTGAGCGCCTAAGCCTAGTTTACAAATATATCAAATATATATATATATATATATATATATATATATATATATATATATATATATATATATATATATATATGCAGGGTGTTTCCTTTAAAACAACCAGCGCTTTTTTGGGCGAACTAATAACTTTACAGAAAAATATTATATACAAAAAATTACCAAGAAAAAGGGCTAAATTATGAGGAATAATAAATAAAAAATTCAACCAGTGGTTCTCAAACGGTAGAATAAAATTATATTCTTTTAAATGGCAACCTATATAAATTTTTTGTCCATTAGATAGAGAATTTTTTTCTGATTTCAACGATATAAATATGATATGGGGTTGTATAACAATTATTTCGAGAAAAATGATATTAAAAATCAGAAATAATTCTACAATATTGAAGTAGGCTATGCAATAAACAAATGCAAACAAATAAATTTCTTAGTAAAACAAGTTATTTTAGATATAAGAAAATAATATACTATCGTAACCTAGGCAATAGTCGTATTAATAGTTGTTTATTGCATAGCCTACTTCAATATTGTAAAATTATTTCTGATTTTTAATATCATTTTTCTGGAAATAATTGTTATACAACCCCATATCATATTTATATCGTTGAAATCAGAAAAAAACTCTCTATCTAATGGACAAAAAATTTATATAGGTTGCCATTTAAAAAAATATAATTTTATTCTACCGTTTGAGAACCACTGGTTGAATTTTTTATTTATCATTCCTCATAAATTAAGCCCTTTTTCCTGGTAATTTTTTGTATATAACATTTTTCTCTAAAGTCATTAGTTCGCCCAAAAAAGCGCTGGTTGTTTTAAAGGAAACACCCTGTATATATATATATATATATATATATATATATATATATATATATATATATATATATATATTATATATTAATATATATATATATATATTATTTTGAGTTTAAAACTAAAGTGTAAAACAAAAAAATGTTCAGAATTAAAAATTGCATCAAATGAGTCTAAATTTATTGACAAAATAAAATATCCGTTTTTAAGCTTTTTACAGAGTGCCACATACATTACAAATAGTCGTATTGTTTGACTTTGACAGATAAAAGTTTATTAATTGATATTTAATTATTCCGTTGAATTTTTTTGCGATGGTAAATGTATCCATGATAATAAATAAATTAATGAATTCAATACTTTTAAAACCTTATGACAGATGTCATCTGCCAAACTCAAGCAATACTGTTTACATTTTGTGCTATTGCTTATGGCACTCTTGTAAATAGTTAAAAATTATTACTTTTATTTTGCCTCTCTTTTGCAAACGAAACGCATGTAAACAATAATTTGGGCTTATTAGATGCAGCTTCTAATTCTGAACATTTTTTTTGTATTTACGCTGTTGTTATAAAATTAATAAGGCAGAATTTACAGAAATATGAAAATTTTATCATTGTATTTCCTATGGTCAACAAAAAAAAGTAGACACCGGTATATATATATATATATATATATATATATATATATATATATATATATATATATATATATATATATGTTTTTCGAACAGATTTAAGAGTCCATTTTAAAATGATATTTATGGTTTATAGGCCGACAATAATAATCTGAATCTGTTAATAAAGGATGGCATGATTTGGTCTGAGAATATGGCAATTTAAAGGCAATGAAATGGGGAACATGGCTTGGCTTTACGATGAAATATTTAGCATAGGATTATTGAGAGATTTAACAATGTAATAAGTAATGATAAAGTGCTTGTGATCGAGATTTGAATCCTGTATGGTACAGATAGGCTATTTAAATCCGCGTTGCAATGCAAATGAATTCAGAATATCTAACAAGGAGAAGTTAAAGTCTTATAATGCGCACCTTAGATCATGAGCTGACCTAAATTCTCGTTATAAACCCAATCCTGCAATCCGGGTCCAGGGTAGAACTCCAACTCAGCTATCTCAGTTTTTGCCAGGAGATGCGCTGTTGATGTATTCCAAGAGGTGGAGGGGACCATTCGAAATTTATACATCGATGAACACACAGACATACATTCCGTCTTCAATTTTTTCTCTTATCCTTTCCTTTTTTTCCGCGTTTACAGACATTTCTATTGCTATGGGCTAACTCCGGGATATATGCTAAACAAAATTTTAGAAGGCTATAATTTCTATTTAAATTTAATTGATTAAAAAATAAAAACGCTATTGTAGTCTATTTTTTATGACCCATATAAGAAATACAATTGTAAAATTTTTATATAGTTGTAATTTTGCACTATTCAAAAAAAGTGTAATGTGTAGAATTATTGTGTACATAGGTTTCGTTCACGAAAGACAAACGAAATAAATTATAATTTTTAGCTATATACAGAGTGTCATGAGCAATAGCAGATAATATTAAACTGTAATACTTGAGTTTGGCAGAAGAAAGATAACATCTGTCATAAAGTTTTAAAAATTATTGATTACATTAAAATATCAGTCATCATGAATACATTTACCATCGCACAAGAAACTCAGTGTAATAATATGTATTAACAATTAAATATAAATCAATAAACTTCAACCTGTCAAAGTCAAAGAATACGACTATTTTAATTGTATGTTTTGCCTTGCATGGCACTCTGTAAAAAGCTTAAAGATGGATGGATCTATAAATTGAGGCCCATATAATGCAATTTTTTAACCCTAAACAATTGATGTCTTTACACTTTTGTTCTAAAATCAATAGGGCAAAAATTACAACCATATGAAAATTTTACCATTGTATTTGCTATGGTCCATAAAAAAGTAGTCACCCGTATATCTTTCAAACATAAATGATAAGTTATATTATTTTAATCAATAAATATAAAAAGGTAAGTTTGATTTTTTTATTATTTCACCATCCCACGTCATACCACCATGGGAGAGTTGGTAAATAATGTATATTAAAAGTCAAAATCCAGAGCTTCATTTTCCTATATCGCACTTACTTTATATAAGAATATTTCTGAATCCCTGAATTATCTATCGTTAACTGCTTTCAAATTCAAAGTGAAAAAGGTATCATCTGTCTATTGCAATATAGTAATATTTTAATATTAATAATTTATAATATTATTAATTTCACCTTGAACATATGTAATATACCAACAATTCTGAACAGACATAAAATTATTTGTCTGCATTTTCTGTATAAATTGCTACATAACGAATACGATTCCCCGGATCTCCTATGTTCTCTTTACTTTGGGATACCTAGAGTAAATAGTAGACAACATCAATTATTCCACATTCCAAAATGTCGTACAAATGTGTTATGTAAATCACCAATTGTTACTTTATGTAACTATTACAATAAAATATGTACTCAATGTGATATATTCGACTGCACATTCAATGACATTCATCGTGTTATTCAATAATAACTTGTATTACTTTTCTTGTCATATTCATGTAACTTTTTACTTTGTAATTGGGATTTATCCTGTAAAGTAAATAAACTATTATTATTATTATTATTATTATTATTATTATTATTATTATTATTATTATTATTATTATTATTATTATTATTATTTTTATTATTATTATTTTTATTATTATTATTATTATTATTATTATTATTATTATTAGGTATCGTTTCTGTCAGCTGTTTTTATAAAAGTTGCACACCCATGTATGTATAAATAGCCAACTGCGTATACATACTGTATGTGTAAATAGCCACATCCTACTTTTCTCCACACCTAGAAACAAGAAATAATGATAAAATTTGAGGACGAGTGATACGAATTTCTTTAACTTTTTCCCCATCATAAGCATTTAATCACAATTTAGTATTATGCACAGAACTAGCGCGTAACTTGGAATACACATGTATAGCAACCAGAGCTATGTAACAGCTAGTGGCGAAATTAAAAGCATTCATCGTCTCACCCACTATCACCAACTCTCCCGAAGTTACCCTACGAGATTTATCAAGGGAAAATTATATTTTCACCCTCTATAAGTTTTTGTATCCCGTTTTAAGCATTAAAAATATATCACGAGGCAAAGTTTGCGCTAAAACGTACTTTTTGTTATGGTTTGTTTTACAATATTGTTTTTGCGAGCAGTCAATCTACCTCAAAGAAATCTGACAGTTCTTTTAACCAGACGGGTTTGTCGAAAGCACAAAATTGTTCAAAACTGAATGAATGGCATTCAACATGTCACAAGTCTGCGACTGTTTTATTTGTACGGGTGCTATATGGTCTTTTAAAACTAAAAATGCGAAAAGAAGTTTTTAGAAACAACTTGAAAGTTCCTAACTCTTGTATTTTTGATGTCGTCTGTGATATATTAGTAGTTCAGCGTTCCACGTATATTTGTTTACATATTTCTTACCGGACACTGCTCAATATATTTCCAAATAACTTCAAGTATGTATCGATCCGTCGTATTTTTAAATTATTTTCTTTGAAGAATTAGAAAAAAGTGAATTTATTAGCGTTTATTTTTCTGATATCAGATATTCTATTTTCGTTTCTGCATGACCAACTAGCGACTTCATTCAAAGTATTTTTAATAGAGAACTGCGTAAAGAGGTCATAAGTTGTAATATTATGTACATAATTTAAACATAAATTTCTACCATTTATTCATATGGAAATTTTTTACATGCTTACGTACTAGAAATACATACAGTGAGTGCTATTTAAAACGAATTTTAAATTTCCTTTGTTCGTTTCATTGACTGATTATAATGTACAAAGACATTACAGTGTTATCAGATCTGTAAATAGTAAAACTATTAATTTAATATTATAAAAATCATTTACATTTGAAATGTAATCGATGCATATTTTAGCACTTGAAGTAATCATTGTGATTGTGTATATTACTATAATACAAGTATTTATAAGTAAATTAAATTGTGTATATAAAGTCGCAAATCCCAAAAGGACAATGTACAAAATTTTAACTAAAGTCTGAGAACAAGACTATAAGTTTTAGAAGTCTTAGAAGTTTACCCATGCTCGGGTAAATACTGTTCAAAGGGTCTAGTTACACGTTTTAGATACTAAATTTAATCCAAGCACAATAATTGAAAAAAATGACTAATGACCTTTTGTCTGGACAGTAGTGAAACATGCATTGATTACTGTTTGAAAATTGGAGAAATGGAGAAATGTTTTTAATTTTAATATTTGACGTCGGTTGGATTCGACGCCGGGCTGTGAGAATCGCAATTGATCATCTAAGGCATAATGTCTTTAACTAATAGTTCACACACTTCTGTGTGTTCCACGAACCCAAACCCATAATAATTCGGCCGTTTTACAATTTCAAGAAATTATATAATCTACAAAAATGGTTAGAAATTTCTACAAAATTCTTACAGCTACTGTAAATACAGACTTAAAACTTTAAGAAACTGTGGGACAAATGACTGGTAATAATAGTTCGACCGGTATTTTAAGGGTTATCTTCTAGTCTGGATTTAGCTTCTATCCAGACCCTTTACTTTTAGCACAATGGTCACATTCAGCTGGGATAGCGCTAACCTAGCAAAAATTAACACTATTTGTTATTGCGTACTGAACGGTATTAAACTTAGCGTGCAAGCGCTATTTAAAGTAAGAAAATAATTGACAGTTCTATCTGTATAGTATTGAAATTTCGCAAACTTCATTTTGAAATGGAAATTATTTCTTGAACTGTTAGAAGATGCACCAGAAATAAATATTATTAACCGGGTAGTAACTTAGTTACAAAGTGACGTTCTTTGCAACCAAAAATGACGCATTCAGCGCTAAATGTTTCTCGCTAGCTATTTCTTCTAGCCCTATATCAGCGATAGATTATAGCGAACAATTATTTTGTTAGTCTCTCGCTGGTCCGGCTGAACGCGAGCAATGAAAGACAAATCGTAACAATCCTGTACGTACAGTAAAATTTATCTTGCGACAATATTCATAGAAAAATGTGCAGGGCATAGGGATGCAATGCCTAATAGAATTAAAGCTGATATTATTAATATAGGTGATGTAACCTAATATTAAATGGCGGAATACTTAAATAATAATTTAGTTTTTGTAAGTTTAAAATATATATTTTAAACTAGTCAAAAGAAATTTGTAGAGATTTCTTACCATTTGCGTAGATTTTATAATTTGTTTGAGCTCGTCTATATACGAAAATTAAATTTAGTCTACGAAGTAATATCTTAAAGAGAATAGCATGCCAGAATTTTTTGGAAGTAATCAATATAAATTAATTGAATCTGAAATGATAATGGATGTTCGATGTTCTTATAATAGATTACTATGGATTCTACTACTACTACTTCCATTCTAAATTATAATGTAATGGTTTCAAATATTAATAACTTCCTTGATATAATTAATAAGTGTTTGAATCTAGGTAATTGATTTAATTTATTAATATATAGCTGGTATATTTAGAGTTTGATAATTAAAAATTATAAAAGTCTAAGTATGAAACGTAGAACAATTTTCGTGCTAAGCAAAAATGTTCTTTGTTTTGTGTGCGCCTCTGAAGTGGCGGGATTTCGCAGAGAGAGAGGCAGTACGAAGTAGGGCACTGCCGCTGCCTCTTTCATAATTAAATTATGTTTCGGGTAGTGCAAGTTGCTTGCGACGCATACACGTTATGGCTACAGCCGCTGCTAATAAACTAGAACCTCTTCCTTACTAGAAGTTGGATTACGTGAATGCTTATGCCAATTAACACCAACAAAAAATTCTTCACTTATTTTTAGCTTCCCTACTGCAAGTAATTGTCTATTAGAAAATAATTGCTGTATTCGTTTTGGCCAAAATCTCAGATCAACTCAGCTCACTTTAGATGAACTCAGTAAATTGTTGTCCTTTTTGTCCTAAATGAGCCTAACAGTACTGATTATACTCATATCCCCCCTTACAGAATCTGGATCATCTTGAAATAAACTCAAAATAATCTGACCCGTTCAGTTTATTAGAAGGGATAATGTTGTGAGAATGAATGTCAATTTGTTATAAATATACGAGTCGTATTCCCAAACTAAGGTCCGTTTGGACATAAAAAAATAAGCTCATGAGAAAAGGTTTTTATTGACAGTAATGTTTTATTACATATCTACTTTACTTTTCCATATAATCGCCGTTTACATCTATACACTTTCTGTAACGGTGCACCAGCTTCTTTAACCCCTCTGCATAGAAATCTGCCGCCTGGAAATTGAACCAGTTGGTAACGCCAGTCTTGAGTTCATCGTCGGTTTGAAATCGTTGTCCACTCAGCCACTGTCTCAAAGAAGAGGAAATAGTCGCTTGGTGCAAGGTCGGGACTGTACGGAGGGGGATGAAAAAGTTACCAACGAAAATCTTTGCTCTTTGTGCTGACCAGAGTGCATCTTTGGCACCCACCTCGCACAAAGTTTCTGATATCCAAGCTGTTCAGCGACAATCCTGTAAATTGAGGTTCGAGCAACATTTGGGAATTCATTAGCCAGACCACTAATCGTCAATCGCCGATCACTTCGAAGTTTTTGGTTCACTTTATCAACGATGTCGTCGGTCCGAATACTGGGCCTACCGCTTCGCTGTTCATCGTGCACATTTGTGCGGCCATTTCAAAATTTTCGAACTTGTTTGTCACTCATTACTTCAGGTCCATATATTAGGCATAACTCGCGATGGATTTCAGCAGCAGAAGATCTTTTTGCCAGCAAAAATCTAATCACACCGCGCACTTCACATCTGGCGGGATCTACGATTATCAGCCATTGCGATCTGCTCTCACAGACTGGCAAACGACTACTGAATCAAACCAGCACTGCAGTAGTTTCCTAAAGAATCGGTAGACAGCGCTGCATTCGTGAAACTTCATTCAGGCTCACCGGACCTTAGTTTTGGAATACACCTCGTATTATGAAAGTTGTCTTAATAATTTCATATACGATATATTATATATGGGACACGTTCTTTACATATTCGAGGGTCATTCAATAAGTAAAGAGACAAATGGCTATAGCTCAAAAACGGTTTATTTCAATCTTTCAAAATTAAGGCTATTTTTCAACATAATCACCCCCCACAGTTATGCACTTGTCCCATCTTTCTTGCAGCTTCCTAATTCCCTTGGCGAAGAATTCTTTCGATTTACCCCGAAGCCATTTTTGCACCGCTTCCTTAACTTCCTCATTGTTAGCAAATCTTTTTCCACGTAGGGCGTCTTTGAGTGGTCCATACAGGTAAAAATCAGATGGGGCGAGGTCGGGACTGTAGGCAAGATGAGGTAAGATCTCCCAACCCAATTCTTGAAGCTTATCACGGGTCAGCTGGGCTGTATGAGGGCGGGCGTTATCGTACTGAAGAATGACTCCTTTTGACAAGAGTCCACGGCGTTTGCTCCTGATAGCTGGTCTAACTTTGTGTTCTAGCATCTCAGAGTAGTATTGGCTATTGAAAGTTCGCTGATCTTCAAGGAAATCGCAATAGACTGGACCCTGTGAGTCCCAAAAGATGGTCAGCATCACTGGACGTCCACATCGGGGTTCATCACCTACACTTGTTCGGCCACTTTTAAACCGATCAACCCACTTGTAAAAATTTGCACGGTTCATACAACTTTTACCGTACTGTATTAACATTCTAGAAAAAATTTCACTTCACTTCACTTCACTGCAATCTTCTAGTGGACTTGCCATGGTGAACTGAAAATTTTGAGGTTATGTTGACATAAAATGATGAAACAGCTGATCAGAGCATATCCCAAGGTTGCTAACTAACAGCCCTGAAAAGATTGTACACATTCATTGAATAGTTTTAAAATTATAGAATTTGTCTCTTTACTTATTGAATGACCCTCGTACATCTCAATTCATCTCAATTCACTTTTCAACGGATCTGAGCAAAATTATTCCAAAAAGAATACAACTAATAATAGTGCCAAGTCGCGAATCTGGGGAACCGGGTTCAATCCCGAGCGACGCCAAATATTTACAAATTTTAAATGGCACAAAATTGGCTCCTGTGGTGCACTCTTCACGCCAGCAATGAGTGCCCGTGTGGTGATTCCTAGTAAACGCCCGCACGGTATAAATATGTCTTCATCATTACAGAAATCCGTATACAAAGATTGGCACAACCAGCAATGCCGTGATGATATATTTTATTTACATTAAATTGCTTTGTTTAGAATTACATTTAATTGAGGAAATTAATTTCTTACCCTATTATTTGCATCGTTGCATCTAATACTAACCATTCACGATCAGTCATTTACGCAATTCTCTATTAATTATAGTCCTAAAGAGATTCTTGACTGTTGGAATGCAAGTAAAGCTTGTTAAGGAACAGGCGAAATTCCAGTCTTTTGTTTACATACAGTTTGTGGGATCTATTGTAGGTAGTTACTTTAAAGGCTGTGGCACACTATTCGGAATAGAACGGAACCGATCGGCAGAAATTTAGAAACTATTTCTGCAGATAAGCGCACTGCTGGTCGGTTCTTAACAGTGTGCAATGGCGTTAAAGATAAATTCCTCTTACTTTAGAGCAGTGTTTCTCAAAGTGTGGTCCGCGGACCCTTGGGGGTTCCTGAGTCCTTCTGAAGGGGTCCGCCGACCCTTTTCATAATGATCAAAAATTATCTAGATTTATTTGCCTAAGTTAAATACTATTTTAAAAACTAATAATCTACAATAATCACGGTTTGTTTGAATTTGGCGCGAAATATTTCAGGATATTAAACAAATTTTGCTTGCTTTCATATTTACTGGAATTCGTTGTTCTTCCTTGTCAAAAAAGTTTGATAAACGCTGCTTTTAAAGGAAAGAAATCCAATTAAAATATTAATAAACTTATTATTTGCTTTAGTTCTTTATGTAATATTATTAAAATATTCTAATATTTTGGTAAATTAAATAAATTCGAATCCGAAAAAAATATTGAAATGCTTAATATTCATTTTATACAACTATCCACATTTGTATTTGTTAGTATCTTCCGCGGGTTAGTATTTATTAGAAGACAACATCTCTAAACTAACTAGAATGATTTGATCTTGGTGAGAATCCTTCGACCATGTTATTCCAGGCTGTGTCAGCATTCAGACCAGCAGCAAACCAAACCAAGACTACGCCCATTTTGCCGGTTTCTTTCTTTCACAAATAACGCCCGCTCGCGTCCCTACTGCACTTCAGCGCTCCGGCTCCGGGAAAGAAGCCCAGCGGATCGGAACTCGGAAGTATTACACGTTTTCGTTAATATTTTATCCGTTTAAAAACGGTATTTTTTTCCTCCATATTCTCAGACTTTTTACCGCATTCTGGATCCGTTTTTCCTGAATGCAAAACAAAGAGGATGAAAAGGATAGTTAAATTCTACTCATATGATGTAAGAAAATATACAGTGTTTTAATTAAAAAAGAGGGCCATTATGCGTTTAACATGGGCGAAACTTTCCAATTAATTTTCGACAAAAATGTTTCAAATCAAAGCTGTACGTAATTTAATTCTACACCTAAACCAGTAGACTGATTTTGTTTTACACGTTTTGTACCCTGAAAATCATATTTGAAATTTTATAAATATTGATCATTTGTAGAAATCAGGGCATCGAACCCGAACCTGAACCGAAACCAAACCGTAACATTTTAGCGAACCCAAACCCAGAACCGAACCTCAGATATATTTTTTAATTGAACCTGAGTCGGAACCGAACTGGGTATCAAAATTCTGGTTCAGGCTGAATTTCAGATCGAAACGTAATCGTAACACTTATAACCGATCATTGACGATCGACGCCTTCTGCGTCTGCGTCGCTGTATGTGTTGATTATTCATGAAAAATGTGTTCATGTTCTTATCTTGCGTTGCATTAATTATAAATTCTGACACGCATTTTAAATTATTTATATATAAAGACTGTTATTCAAAAAATATTAATTCAATTTTAGTAAGTCGAACCGAACCTGAACCCGGAACAAAACCGCAAATTTTATTAATGCTTGAACCAGAACCGCACACGACCCTATTTTTCAAAAAACTAATTAACCTGAACCGAACCCAGTTTTTGGTGAGTTCGATGCCTTGGTAGAAATGCATATCATCTGAACAGTCAGAAATTTGGGTTTCAAATAAGTCACATATAATTAACTCCTGCAGCTAATTCACTGAACAGATTTTATTTTATGTATTTTACCTAATCCGTAAAATCTAATTTCTGACAGTATAATTATAGCATTGTTATACTTTTTATGGGGCTTATAGAAAAATGAAAAGAGAACACAGAGATACTGATAATAATATTATAATGACCATAACAACAGCCAGACATTACAAGTAATTTCAAATGTTGGATATGTTTATGTTTAAAATAATATAGAGGGTGTTGACTGCGAAACTGGAAAATAAGATAAATTTAAAATCATACTTTCGTAATTTCCCGCTTCCCTAATTATTTTAGGTAAAAAAAGCAAATAATTGTTGTAAAGCGTAGAGCATAAAATTCTACATTAGGATCAATAAACAAACTTAATTTCGCATGCTCTATAACGGCACAGATATGAAAATGTCGAAAATCACCCCAAAAATAGGAATAACCATGGAATTGAAACTAAAAATTAACAAATATTACCGATTTATCGGTCAAGCTAAGTTATTTTATTTTTATTATTAGGTAGATATTTGTAATATCTATTAAATAGAAAAAAAAATTAATTAATAGATAACTATTTATTTGAACAGAAAAAAAATAAAAATTAGGTGGCGCAATCTGCTTTGTACACAGATTTAAGTAATGATGATAATATATTTGTACCGTGTTGGCGTTTACCAGGCGTCACCTAACGGGCACTCATTGCTGGGATGGAGAGTGCCCACAGGGGTCAATTTTGTGCCATTTAAAATTCTAAATATTTGGCGTTGGTTGGGATCGAACAGATATTAGAAATAATACCTAATAAAAATATATTAACCTAGCCTGACAGGTAAAATGTCAAACCACGTCAAACTTTGGTTAATTTATTTGTTTCATTTGCATGTCTATCGCTATGTTTGAGGTGATTTTCGTCATTTTAATACCTAATATCTGCCGTTACAAAGCATGTAAAATTAATTTTGCGTATTGATTCAAGTGCAGAATTTTAAGCTCTACAAGTATTTGAAGCATTTTAACCTAAAATAATTAGGGAAGCAGGAAATTCCGAAAATACGATTTTACATGTTAAAGTTCTATTAATTGTGTTGGCATGTATACTTACGGTTAACAATAAATAGATTATATTTAATAATTCACTGACATTTTCGAATAATTGTAGTTCTTAGAACATATATAACTTCCCCACATCTTAAGGTTTCAGTAAGATAGATTAGTAACTATATCTATGTATAATGTTTCATACAGTATAACTGCACTAGTAAAGCTTCAAGTAAACCTATCAGTGTATTGTATTCATTTGATGTTATATTCATTTTTATAAAAACATTCGCTTGGTATTTTGAAGTCATGTAGAAACGTACCGGTTTGTATTTGCGGAAAATGAATTTAAAATATACGTGTTTATTTTTACGAAATGAAATATTAAGGTCACGGATCAAAAACAAAATGATTTTGAATTTATTTTACAAATAAATTTAAAATTCTGACAAGGAAAAACTAGCTTAATTCATATTACATTTTTCAATTAAAGGGATTACATATTTTTCTTTTATTATAAAAATAAAATATGTTATAATCCGAAGCAGGTGCAATTTACAGGTAAAACAGCTAAACGAGGTACTTCAAAAAAATTCTATATTATTAATGATAAAAAAAATACTGTAAGACAATCTTATAGAAGACCAAAGGGGACATCTGAATAGAGAAGAAAGTATTTTTTTTAAACTATAGTTGTTCTTAAGTTACAACACAAAATTATATTATTTAAATGGGATGGTATGTATTTTTTCGTCCATTCGATAGAGTATATTTTTCTGAATTCATATCCTAACATAACAAAAATATTGAGAAACATTCACTTGAAATTTAAATAAATTTCATTTTTGTTGTTGTTTTCCAGCAGGTTATGTATGAAAAACAAATGAACTCAAATTAAAATGAAACATAGACAGTGTGTTCTATTTGATTTCCACCCTAAATAATTCTAATTGACAGAAAACAGTTTTTGTTTTTCATACATAGCCTACTGAAAAATTGCTATGAAAATCAAATTTATTTAAATTTCAATTGATTTTTTCTCAATATTTTAGTCATGTTAGGATATAAAATAATTACATGGTTGAATTCAGAAAAAAATACTCTATCGAATAGGCCTAAATCATCCCATTTAAAAAATAAATGAACATCATCATGGTATATTACCCATCGCTGGGTGTGCCAATCTGCTTTGTACACTTCAATAACAATAGTGAAATATTTGTACCGTGCGGGCGCTTACCAGGCGTCGCCTCACGGGCACTCATTGCTGGCGTGTAGAGTGCAACACAAGTCAGTTTTGTGCCATTTAAAATTCGAAATATTTGGCATCGGTCGGGATCGACCAGACACGCGACCACGAGACCCCAATATTGTCCTATAGTATTTTATTGTATCTTTAATAATATAGAAAGGATTTGAGGTAGCTCGTTAGCTGTTACACCATGTATTAAATTAATTTGCACAATCCTGAAAATATTTTTCAATTTAAATACAACAGCCTAGATACGTCTTCGATATTCGTTTGCTATAAATATAACTTTTAATCTGATAATTTACGGTAAAATTTGGTAATTTATTTAGCGATTTATCCGATAATTTACACATGTTCATTCCTGGTAAAATAACAATTTTTGTTTTAAATGAAATCTTTAAAGGAGAAATTGTAGGGCACGAATGCATTTACTTTCCTTTACATTTTCTCGCGATTTGTTGAGTTGATTGTTCAGCGAATTAGTCAGAGCCTGTCGAGTTCCTATTTACATCCTTGTGGTTTATTAAAGACGGCACTTAATTGATCATAGTAGCTGTGGGACAGGAGGGTACGGCGAGGGCGAGAGAAATTTACTTTACAGCCACGAGATGTTTCCGCTATTCTAAAACACTTTTTCCCCTGCTCTATTATTATGCTCTAGATGATGTTTATAATAAATTCTTTCTCTGCAGCTTTCCTCCACTCGGATGAGCCGAAAAAATCGTCTGTGATCTTTCTTTGAAATGTTTATCAATATGTGCGGAATATTGTGGTTTCGTATATTTGCAGAATATTTTATTTATTCTAATGGGACCTCCAGGAATTTTAGGTAGACGGTACATATATCTGCTGGTTTATTTTTTATAATCTGGAAGATCTCTGGATGATTTGGAAATAATGAAACATGTTTTATTCATGTAGGAAAGACCTACTGTACAAATGTTTACAAAAAGCATTGGACATAATAATTTTTAAATAACTAAATGTAGCTTCAGCTTTCCCCTCCATATTTTATGAATATATTCTGATGATAAAGATTTTCAAGTAAACGGTATATTTTATATGTGTTTAACTTTTTTTTTAATCTCAAAAGATTGGCTTAAAACTACCGGTTGTAACATCTAAACGAGCTACCCCAAATAATTAATAACCTATTATGGAATCTCATGGCTGCGTGCTTAAGTGTTTGGTCGCGAATCTGGGGAACCGGGTTCGATCCAAATATTTCAAATTTTAAATGGCACAAAAAAGACTCCTGTGGTGCACTCTCCACGCCAGTAATGAGTGCCCGTGAGGTGACGTCTGGTAAACGTCCGCACGGTACAAATATGTCATCATCTTACCGAAATCTGTGTACAAAGCAGATTGGCACACCCAGCAATGGATAATATGCCGTGATGATATTTTTATACATATTTATTTTATTTATTAAAGATACAATAAAATCCGACTAGAGAAGAAAATATTTTTTTAATCCAGTGGTTCTCAAGATATAATACAATGTTATATTTTCTTAAATGGGATTGTGTAGATTTTTTAAGCCCATTCGATAGAGTATTTCTGCATCAAATGACATCAAATATCAAATTATTAAATTTATTTTATACAAAAAGATAAACAAATGTTTAACATGTTATCGTCAGAATTTGTTAGCTATAATATTTTGTCTAATTTTCTTTTTAATGTTTTATAACAGATTAGAAAATGCTTGACAAAAATTAAATTAATAAAATTTGCACAAGTTATAGGTTATAACAAATTTTGACACAAAATTTCAAACATTTTTTTATCTTTTTATTCAAATGTCATCACTATTACTATTAAAATGAAATTTAATAATTAATTTATGGGCCTAAAATAACACATATTTACATGTATTTGCAAATAAAATAACCATTTAGCATTTTTAAATTACAGTTACGAGGAATAAGAAATTTTCTGTTTGTGGACATATGGTAAAATTAAGATTTTACGTTTTTGCTTACAATCTTTCTAAACATAATATAACCTAATTTAACCCAAACAACCCATGCCTGTTAAATTTAGACCGAGTTTTGTGCGTTAGGTTAGGTTATGTAAGGTATATTTAGAGAAATATTCAACTTATGTCCAGTTGCATCACTAACACTTAAAATTTAAACTTGGTTTTATTCAGTTAGTCAATTCAATTTTACACAGTAATTAAGAATTATTCAATAGGAATTAACATCAATTTATTTGGCTAACTGAATAAAATTAAGTTTAAATTTTAAGTGTCAGTTGCACCAACTGGGTATTAATGGCCTTTGGTTTATTATAATTATTATAAACGCTTTTACAATATTGATAGTGTCGTTAGAATATAAAAAGTGTGAGCGAGCTGCGGTTGAACTGCTCCTACACAGAGGTCACTTGTAGCCCAATCAAGGTAAAAGCTTGTCGTGATGCATGATCCCGGTAGATGCATCGCTTCCCTGCGACTAAGCGACGTAATATGAGACTCACTATCACGTTGAGGACCTGAATCCAGGCTAAAGAGAGGATTGTTTATCTCAACACCTGTGGTTGTAAAGAGCTTTTCATGGGAATTAAATTTAATAGCTCTCCAGATAGTTTGACATGATAGCCGATAAATATCGTGTGATTTTTACTCGAATAAGATTACTCCTTTAGCGACAAGTGCTTTACTTTTCCACTTTTATTTTATCAAATATCATCCTAAAATAATACAATAGTAATTATTTTATGGAAAATAGCTAATATAAATTGAATACATACTGCTATTTGTATTAAATAAGTTTTCCGGATTTTCGAAACGAGTTTAACCTTATTCTCGTTTCGATATTTCGAGACGAGACGAGGGTAATGCTCTCGAGATTTGCTCGAGAAGACAGTAAAAATTCGAGATCTCGATTGTATGATTTTTTATATTATCTAATTAAAATATGCAAAATATTTATCGGTATAAATAAATATTTGAATTACCTCTTCATTTACATTCATGTTTATTATCCATTTTAGATTTATTGCAGAAATGCAGAAAAGTGACACCTATGGTATACTCTTAACGCCAGCTTCAAGTGCCCACACTAAACGAATATATAATTATCATTGCCAAAATGGAAAAATCTGCATACAAAACACAAAAGAGATTAACAATAATTGACACACCCAGCAACCGGTAATAAGCCATGATATTATTGAGTATTTTTATATCTACCATTTAAACACCAGACTAAGGCCCGGTTGTTCCAAGTCCAGATAAAGTAGCAGTTTACTATCTATTAGATAAATTTATTCTACCGTCTTAACTAGAAAATAAGATTTTTGGGTTGCTCCATGATGTTTTATTCTCCAGATAGCTAACTGGCAGATTGCTATCAGAAAGATTAAAATTGTTTTAGGGTAGAGTTATTTTTGAAAAGTTGGCAACTTGGCTGTAACAATTTTAATAGATATTTGGTTACTTTATCGCTTGTCTCTGTTTTGGTGCAGTTGTAGTTTGTTTAAACCACAGTTTGAACGTTTAGAAAAAAAGATAAATACGACTTGCAAAAATGACTGGTGAAAATTATAGATAAACAGAAAGAGCAGTTTATTTTACTACCGCAGAAATAACTAATTTAATTAAATTAGTCGAAAAATATAAAAATATAATTGAGTCCAGGAAGACAGATTCCGTCTCTTGGAAAGAAAAAAGACATCATCTGGAATCAATTAGAAATTATTTTAGCTTTAGTTGTGGCCAGTATCCACGATATACTCCCTGTTGCATAAAATCGTAAAACTGTCAACAACTGGCATATCAAAGATACAGCGTGGCTCAGAAAAACAAATGTAGACAAATAAGTGTTTATTTCTCAAATTATGCTTTCTTTAAACTTACTTAATAGATAAAACAATATTTGGTCTTCAATTTTATCTAACAAATAAAGAACTGTATTCTTTCACATTCGAATCATCCCGGTTTTCAAAATTATTACGTCTTTCTTGTACTGTATACTGTTTTCGAAAATTAATATTATCAAAAATGAAATCCAGTACGTCATCATCACTGTTGTACTGATTTATTATAATAATTATTAATATTAACAAACAGCTAATATCATCAAAACAACACAAACTTTCCATACCATATATTCCGTTTCTCTTCAATTCGTGTTTCCATGCGTGTGCACTCGGTACGATATTTTTTGGATAAAACTCTTAACTGGTAGTTTGACTGACTGTTGGTTATCTTGCCGTTAACGAAAATTTATCTTACTGGTAACTTTTAACCATAAGTGGAACAACGCAAACTGAAGTTATCAATAAAATAAAATTTAACCGACTGTTTAACTATAGACGGAACAACCGGCCCTTAGTAAAATAATCAGTTTTAATCAGCGGTACTCATTTATTAAATGCATGTTCTTTGTAATGTTAATTTATTTACCATAGTTAATTATATATTAAAGATATTCGAAACTCTCGACTCGAGATCAAGAGAAATCAAGAAAGAGTATAAAGAAATGAGATTCAGAGAAATCTTGAGAGTGGATTGTTTCTCGCCGTTTCTCGTCTTGTGGCATCACTAATTGTATATAAAATTGTCTATAAGGGAGTCAAAATTTTGTTACATATAAGTGTTTATCCAAGCAGGAACATAAATGTATAAAAGAGCGTATTGTGCATATAAAGATACAAGTGCTGAATTTGCAAGTGTGGAACAAATTCTCGAAGTCGGTGAAGCTTAGAGCGAGTATCGCGAAATAAGGAAAAGTATGCGGCACTATGCAACACTAACACGTAACCGAGAAACCAACGATTAACTCAACACTCGACATCAACAATAGAAAAGAAAGAAAAGATTGCGGTTTATTTTAATGTAAAAGAAATAGAAAACACGCCACCACAAGAACAGATACACGTTTATCATCTAATCAATTATAAAAATATTTAAATTTTATACGGATAAACGTTTTTTTGTAGGTTGTAATTTTTTGGAACACGCAAACTCGAGCTTGAACTACCTTAGTTATGTGAAAGGCGAACAGGCAATTTATTTCTATATACTCAGCGTTGATACACAAATGAAAATGATTTTCCGTGGGTCCGGATATTAAAGAACCAGCTCTTGGGTCACGCATATTTATATAAAAATATTACACAACAGAGACGAGGATATTGCCTAATATGTGCAAGCCGATCACAAAAAATATCATTTTCGCCTAGTAAACTTCGATCAGGCCAGTATGCTAGCAATCACCAGAAGGTCTCCGAATCCGACAACTAAAATACTTCCTCAGTCAAAGAATTTTATAATATGCAACAGGTTAATGACCTATTATCAATACAATTGTCAATTTATTTATTTTTATTTATTTATTTACAAACAAAACACTAACAAAATTAAACATTACATATTATTAAAACGAGGCCAATTTGTGAAACAAACAATTTCTTAATAATGTTGTGTACAACAGTGGTAAGAAAACAAAAATAAAAATAAATGGAAATCAGTACTAATTAGTACGCAAATGATGGAGATATATTTTAACAAATATTTTGAATGTACGTACAACAAAATAAATCTGGTACATAGGTACAGAAGCTATTCTCCGAAGAGAAAATTTATTTAAAATAACAGGATTGTCTATATAATTATTTAATATTTTAAATAAAAAAAGACAGCCCCAAAAGTATTTGTCTTTTTTTAACGAGTTTAACAAAATCGAAGTAGGTGGGTATCTGAAGTTCAAAATAGAAATAAATTTTATTTGAACCCTTTGATTTTATTTATACAAGATGTGAAACATAGGCGTTTAACATGAGAAATCAGTTTTTCCGTGCGCATTGCTCCCCTAATTATTTTAGACAAAAAGTTTGAAATGGATGTTGTAAAGCAAAATTTCTACATCCGAATAAAAAATAGTACATTAAAACACAAGTATCATAAGGCAATCTGTTAACGTACGAGTCCAAGTTTGGAAAACGAGCCGCTAGGCGAGTTTTACAAAGGACGAGTGCGTCAACAGGCCTTATGATACGTGTTTTTTATACTATTTTTTCTATTGAGGTAATTTTACGATTAAATTTATTTAAATTGCGACGTCAAATTATGACTAGGTATTTTTTGTTAGTTATGTTTATGTTGGTAACGCTTCCCGCTAACAATTGAAATTTCATATTTTGTTCATCTATTGATTAATTAGTGTATTGCAAGGTGTATTGTATTTATGATTCAAGGTCTGATTCTGGTTGTAAAATTAATATTATATTTCTTTCTAGTCCTATCACCTAAAGAAAGTATAAAAATCCATAATTAAAAGTAATATGTTGAAATATTATCAACAATTTACCATTTTGAGGTTACCTGTCATCTGTCAGTTATGAAAGCATAACTACCAACTAGAGAACATAAAAGGCGCCAAAAATAGTACGCTTATAGATCTTCTAAACGTCGTGTTTGCAGTACAAAACAGTGCGTTTATAAAAACATAAGAACACCGAAATAGAAAAAAATCATTTTGGCTACTTCATAACTGCAGAAATAAAATTTGAAAATTCACGGAATTACAATTTGATAGTAGCCATGGAATTAGAAACAAGAGACGAACAAAAGCGTAACGTTTTATTAGGTCAGTGTCAGAATAATGATTGTCCAAATAAATACTAATAATTTAACGTATAAAACGTTACGCTTTTGTTCGTCTCTTGTTTCTAATTCCATGGCTAATACTATTAAATTGTAATTCCGTGAATTTTCAAATTTTATTTCTGCAGTTATGAAGTTGTCAAAATGAATTTTTTTATTGATTCGGATGAAGAATTTTTTGCTTCACAACATCCATTTGAAACTTTTTATCTAAAATAATTACTGATTTCCCATGTTAAGCGCCTATGGTTCACTTTCCGTGATACACCCTGTATCCTGTATATACATGATAATGATATTGAAACTCGCACCAATTCTTGAGATAAAGCCAAGCATTTTACGATTTGATGAATGGTTAGAATTTAGAAGACAGAGAGGACGAAGACGTCAAGGATAAGGAAATAGTAAAAAGAAGAAAGCGAATAATAAATACGTAAAGGACGAAATATTGGAAGGACGTCACGAAGAAGGAGCCCAATGGTAATGAAGAAAGTAGAGATGACGAAGAACTCAGGGATGAGGAAATGGTAGAAGATCGACAAGAACATGAAGGACAAGGAAGAAAAAAATCAAAGACGAGGATGACTAAGATAGCGAGGAAGAGGACAATCAGATCGGAAATGGTGGTAATGGACTAAAACCTAAAATACATTTTCTTATAAATAGTGACTGTTGTGTTTTGTGTCAAAAGAAATGTCAAACATTTGATATCTTGATTGGTCCTATATAATTGATCGACTAATGTGACACAGATGATAGTAATAATACTTCGTATACTACTGACACCAAGTTCGAAACCCAAAAGGATATGCATATTTGTATTCTTTTAATATCATCAACTGCATATGGCCTTTGGGGATGCGCGCTTGTAAAACGTAAAAAAACAATAAGCAGTGTATATTCATCGTTCAGAATATTACAAAATAATTGAAAAGACCCCTGTAGGAATAATATACAAATAAAAAATTGTAAATAAAAATTTCATTAAACTTTTCTGAAATATGTAATTACAAGATATAAAAAAGTTATAGTCTACATTCTTTTATTTCTTTGGAGTCCTCTTAATAATTATTGCACCCAAGCGCCCATATATGAAAAAACCGGTCCTGTTCCTGATCATATCAAATCAAAACGATACCCAGAGTCTCCAAAGGTGGAAACGCAATAATAACTTTTATTGAACGCGTCGCGTCGTCTGTCGTCTGCTTCGTCGCCTCGATAGTCGCTATTCCCTTCCCAGGGCAAGCTCACCTTACATCCAAATCATTTCTCTCCCAAACAAAGAGCCATTTTCATATTAACTACACATCTTTTTTGTTTTTCAAGGTGAATTGCATTTACCTACATGAAGGTAAGTTTTCTGTTTCACACAAATGCCATTTTGTATCCATAATTTTTAATATTTAAGTTTCATTGTTCTTAAAATAATCGGAAAAACAAAGCAAGTGAAAGCTTTTGGTTTAATTTGAGATAAAGTATCTTCTTCTTGTCGATTGACGTCCGTTATGTCGCAGGCGTCAAGACGCCGTTTGGGGATGAAATCTGACCGTAAAATAAACTTCTAACCGGGTGCACGCGACACGCTTCACCGCACGTCTGCACGTCGTGTGTCGGGCGCTCGCAACAAGAACAAGAAGTCAACACAACACGACAAACAACACACGCACAACGCACGGCTATGTAAAAAGACACTAAGAAGCGTTTGTTTGTCCACCCGTTCGCAGTTGTTATCTTGCAGACATGTTGTTTTTGTCAACGTGCATAAGAACAAGATGCGGACATACTGTTGCTGTTATTTCAGGAGAGAAATATCTTTGTATCATTAAGACAATTTACTGATGTAGTTAAAGCTGTACTATCATCATGACAAAAGAATTTATAAATAAATATATCATCACGGCATATTACCCAGTGCTGGGTATGCCAGTCTGTTTTGTACACAGATGTCGTAATGATGATTACAATGTTTCAGCACATCAAAAATAACAAAATATAAAATACAAAATTTACACGCAATTGACTACTTCTCTGCTGTTATATTCACCAAACATTCAAGAAACAGATTTGTAACGTCTGATATTTTCAATATTTTATTATTTATTGCAGCAAATTCCTTCACCTGAGCTCAAATAAGTTTAATTGAGTTCAACTTGCAATGATACGGCGACAAACATAGAATCTCTAAACTTTAAAATTTTGAATTCCCTCTCCTTCTAAAGAATGTACAAAAGAATTTAACACGAATAGAGAGTGTATTTACGAAAATTATGTAGTTTTTCTAGAATACACAGCGCACAGCTCTTTTAAAGTATACATCTAAATATTGTCCATTGTGGAATGTCGGGCAGCAGGTCGACTCCTTCTCGCATAACTGACGCACTGGTTTACCCTAGTCGTAAATAAACTCATTTGCGTGTTTATACGTGCGTACGACCCTTCATACGGACTTCAAATTCTCGAATAAATCGAGATTGTCAAGTCAAACACTGTTTGATTTTGTGCAATAATGTGATTTGTTTGTCAAAGAATAAATGTCATTTACAAAGCTATTACCAATATCGTTCTAAACGAAAATCGTTATTCTCCAACTCGTAATATTTAATCACACATTTCAGAACTTTCGTCAACAAATAAATCATCACACTTTTTATTATTCCAACTTGAACAAAATTATCCATGCCGCGTAAAGCCATTTGCCCGTACAGAAAAACCAAAACCACCAATCTTTTATTTACACTAGTGTTGTGTGCGTAAAAAGAATGGCCAGATCGATAACATTGTGTTTTCACTCTTTATTTGAATTTACATGCAAATTATCATAAGTAATATTTATTTTTATATCGTGTTGAAATAGTTATTTAAGTATTATGGGCAGTAAGTGCTTCTTATCGGTTGAGGATGATTTTGGAGATCTCCAATACATCCAATACCGGTAGAAGAGCACGTTTTTGCACGATCGACGCACAAATTTTAAAAAAATATAAGAGTTGAAAACTACATTTAGACATATTAAAAAAATTCAGTTGTCATTTTTAAAGTAAGCTTTGATCGTTGTTTTTATTTATTTACCGCCTCGCTTCGTAATCGGTAAGTAATCAGTCACTTACCGATCAGTAATTTGTATATAAAACCTACTGCATTGGAAACCCTTTCGGTAAATAAAAAAAAATCTGATGTGGCCAGCACATTACCTTCCGTTAGTCCTGTCTATTATGTACAAATTCCATAAGGCGTGAGCAGTCATGTGACTTTTCTGACCTTGGCAATCAGATATAGGAACCCGTATTAGAATGACAATGACAGCTATTAATTATATCCATAACTGACAAATGTCATAATTTTTCATTCAAAATTTCATTTTTTGGTATTTTATGATTCCTTTTCTCGGCAATTGAATTCTACACTCCTGATAACAAATAAACCACATGAAATAAGAAAATCATGAAATTTTGAAAGAAAAATTATGACATTTGTCAGATATGAACGTAATTAATAGCTGTCATTTTGACACGGGCCCCCATATCTGCTTGCCAAAGTCAGCAAAGTTACGTCACTGCACGTGCCCTATTCATAAATTTTCTTACACAGTATCCTATATTTCCAGTAAAATTATTTTATAAACAAACTATGCACATTGCACTTGACACTGACATCTTCTTCTTTAATTTTTCCCATTTTTTAGGGGGTCGCTATTTTTTATTTTCTTCTTCCACTCATTTTTGTTTTGCGTGTCGTCCTCATACAGTTTCTTTTCTAAACTATTCATTCTTCTTCCAATATATTCTTCATCTCTCCTCATGACATGTTCAAACCAATGTAATCGTCTCTCTTGTATCTTTCTAGAAACTTCTAACACTAGAGTTATTTCTCTTATTCTTTCATTCCTTACCGTATCTTTCCGTGCCTTCCCCAACAGCTATCTTGACATACCCATCTCTGCCACATTCATTTACTTTTCATTGATACTGACATCTGTCAATTTGAATTATCTGAATATATTAGCAGTTTCCATGGTTAGCATAGCTGGCTGATTTATGAAATTTAATATCTTTATAATTCTTTAACTCTATATCTGTTGAATATGAAGTATAAAATGCAATCAAATCGTATAGAGAATAATATATTCTTATATAATAATATTTAACTGACTTCTTTCAAGAAAAACTGTTAAAATCTTAAAATGAGGGTACTTCCGGTTGACTAATTGTAACTAAAATCTAATCACTTCTTCTTTTGGATGTTAACTTGAGAACACGAAAAACAGAGACAATACCTTCCTTACCTACAGATGACGGAAGGTAAAAAACGATTGTACAAAAAAGGTTCTTACATGAAAGTGCATAAATACAACTGATGAATTCTGCAATACGCGTATATTCAATAAAAATTAAGAATTAGCTTTAATACTTTATATTTCTTTCGTATTTAAATTCACCTTATTATTTATTAAAAACAAAATAAATTATCCAGATGACAGGCATTATATTTCTATAAATAGCTTTTTTAAGACTTCTCGTCCTTTCAAAAATAACATTCGTAAACATCGTATTAAGCCTGAGTTTATTGCGCAAAGAAATCTGAAGTATTCCAAATTAGATTTCGAATCCAATTGTAAAAATCAAGAATTTGTAAGTCCATATAAAAGAATTCAATGCTTTTTAATACATTTATTGTAAAAGCGGTGATATTATGAGGATTAGACAGTTTTTCTTGTAACTATTACACTTTTAACTCAGTGATGATGAAGATAGATTATGCAAACTACACTTAACATAAGGGATCTGAACCCGGGACCCTTGCGATAACGTTACCGTTACGCCATCTGGGTCAGTAAAGAATTTATTCCCTGATATTTTATTATCTTTGTTGCAGGTAAAATTTACTTTCTGGATTCGACGCTGGGAACCTATACAAGCGTCGTAAGTTACGAAAGATTTGAAAATATATTCCCAAAGTCTGTTTGGCGACCGACAACCTAGATTATTTTTCAAAGTAAGTACAATATAAAATTTTATGATAATACCGGTATGAGCTATACGTAATAACTTCTACTATGGTCAGAAGACAGTATAATGTTTTTTTTTACAAAAAAGCATTTTTCACCCTTCAGAATTTTAATTTTAAATTCCTTACAAGATTCTTCGTCACTAAGACGGCAGAATGGAATATTCTCTTATTAAAGACTATTACATCAAAAGAACTATGTGAAGTGTTACAAATGTAAAATGACTACAGCTAAGATGAAGACGCAACAAATGTCATCTGAATATTTCATCTTTCCGTAATTACACCAAGAAATTTCAATTATCATGATCACTGCCCTGTTTTAAAGTTTACGAGAAACGAGAAACGGTGAATCTAAATTTAACCAATTGAGAGAAAAACAATTCCAAATGATTTCATGAAAGTTCCTTTTCAAAAATTAAACAGTATTTCGAAATACATTTGGTAGACCTTTGTTAGCAACTCATCGCGAAACCAGGCGGCCCAAACCTTTTAGATAAATAATTAAAGAGATAAAAAATCAGGACTATATGTTACGCGACCTTAATCAATAAAAACCCACTCGCAGTTTTTTACAAAAGAGAAACGAAACTTGAAACTTTAAAGAAATTTAATATACCTACCCTACTTTGTAACTAAAAGATGACAGAGACAAAAATTGTTAAAAAAATATTATCAAACATGCTATGAATTTTAATTAGCTTTGCTACGAAGTTATTTATTTTAAAAATAGAACTAAGGACATTAATATGAGACAAAAACAAGAAAATAAATTCGCCATTAAAACACTCAGTAGAAAAGTTCAAGTATTTCCTAAATATTTTTGGGTTAACGCATTTTGTATATTTTAAGGTAGTTAATCCGTTGATGGTCACAATCCAAAATGTGACTCAAATTAATTTATAGTATTCATTGCAAGTCGTAGAAATCGCACGTAAAAGGTTGCAGTCTCAAGAAAAATTATATATTTGGCGCTATTATGTACATGGATAGTAACAATGCCGGATTACCAAATAGGCAGTTGTTATAATAATATTGATTTGATTTTGAGATATTTTTTATTACAAACAAAGAAATCCTTAAATAAAGAAATTTTGATTACAAGAAAGAAATGCTTATTTACAATATTGGAATCTTGATTACATTAATAAAAAAAATGTCAATAAATATTAAAAGGCCCTACTGTTACAACTCGATCTTTATAATACCAATACCAAATACCAGTGTTTACTATTTTTTGTTGATTTTCGTAATAATTCTTTTGCATAACGATTAACGATGCTATAAAAATTTTGTATTTACAATAAATATTGTAATAATGTGATATGCCACAAAACGAAAAATTCGTAGTAATACAGTTTAAAGTTTTTCAACTTAAAACCATTTTTAAAACGTGTTATAGAGATAGATTACTAGAACGTATACTTTAGTAAAGGCAGAAAAACAACGAAAAACCTTTAAAAAAATAGTTATTTCAAAATAAATTTATTTAAAAAAACCATCAAAGATTTCACTATGTACTTTAAAATTGAGAAAAAAGAATGTTTATATGTATTTATTTATTTATATTTTATATTAATTTGTTTAAAAAGTATGTTATTTTTTTTATAATAAAATTATTTTATTAAAATTGTTGGGGGTAAAATCGTAAACTTATTAGGAGGGGGGGGGGGCGAAATTTGGATTGCCTAAGGGCCTCCACATGGTTTAATCCGGCACTCGACAATAAAGTGTGAAGTGAACTGGCAACGCGAGATTTATTAATTCACACACGATCAGAAAAATAATTACTAATTTATTTCACCCGAAATACGGTAAATTATATAAGAAAAAATTGTGTAACATAAAATTGTAGAAAAATTAAACCTTTTTTATGCCAACCAATGTTGCCATGTCGGCTTAATTTTTCATTTCGATACTACTGAATTCAAACATAGAACTTACGATAAAAAATAATTAAAAAAAGGTGAACCATACATTTGGTTTTCAACAATTAAAACTAAAAATTATTTGCAGACGTTTTAAAATAACAATACATTTTTTTAATGAGTTTAAATATGACTCACGGATTAACTACCTTAAGAAAGTGTCTAGGGCACAAACGTGTACCTAATATGAAATGTAGTATAGGTACATGCTAAAACATCATCACCGCTTATATCGTAGACATTTAATATGCACTGACTTATAGGGCTATTCTGTAAGATCGTTATGACATAACGAATCGGTAAAACGTTATATCGTCATGGTAATAACGAAAATCGTTTAATATGCTTATTCTGTAAACGATCGTTATTACATTTTTCATTGTTAAATCGTTATCATAACGATAATCGTTAAAGTGGTATTCTGTAAACAATAATTTAAGTCTACATAACGAAAAAAAGATACCGATATCGTTATTTCTTAACGATTGGAAAAATCATTCGTTATCAAAACGTTTTGTCAATAATTCAGTATTTTAATTCATGTCAAAATAAAATTGCTATTATGTTGAATAGTGATCTCAAAAACCAGTCATATTACAGTTTTCTGCAAGGTAATATTAAAATAATTTAATAAGTTTTTATTCATAGCGCCTAGCGCAAGCTTCTCAATTTGTCTATAGATGGTAGTAGTTGCTCTAGCATAACCTACAAAAAGAAAAATAATGATCCGACAGCTGACAGGTTGACAGCAGAATTCATCTAACCTAGAAGTTTTGTGAATTATATTGAATTATTTTAGATATTTCAATTAAAATTATAATTTGATTTTAGGAAATAAAGTTCTTAACTTGATCCCAAGGTTATTATTTTTCAAAATGTGTTACATAATACGGATACAAAGATAACGATTATCGTTAAGTAGAGATAACGATTTTCATAATAACGATTTCGTTATGGTAACGATTCGATTTTACAGAATAGGCCTATTATTGCACCCAAAATACCCAAAAATGCACGTTAAGTAAATGAGGTTATGTTTGGGTGTTTCTTGCGTTAAGTTAGGAAGTTAGATTATTGTTATTATATACAAAGTTATATTTTAAAAAATTTAAATAAAGAGCTCGATGATTTTCTAAATTATAGTTTCAGGAACAATATTTCAACTCTGTTATCTTTAATAGGAAAATAATGAAATTAACTCTGAATAGTTAATTTCATTATTTTCCTATTATAAATCAAATTCTGAAAAAATGGAGTCATTCATCAAAAATATCTGTTATCTTTGTTAGTCAAAATTCCGTTTAGAAATAATTATCATTTTCTATTAACTATCTGGTCTGTCTAGCTGTCAGTGGTCTTGACATTTATTTATTGACAATTAAGTCTAGAAGTTATTGAAAGCCTACATGCACTCTACATCCCCTCAGATATTCTCTGACGAAGAAGATAAGAATTGTTTTTGAGTCAGTCGGTATTAGAGACTTGTATTCTGAGTTTTAGTTTGGGCGCGTTTTAAACACCAGCCCTTTGATTTACAATGAAACGGTTTAGTTTAGTTTGACTATGTTTAGTTTAATAGTTAATAATAAGTTAAGTGTTTAATAAACCTCCACCCCTCGTGCTATAATAGTACCAAATACAACATGCCCGATAAAAATGCGTAACATAACCTAACCAAACCAATTTTTATTAAACATTTAGTATTTTTATTGAGCATTTGAATAACAGCCTGGGAAAATACGAATATACTGTGCATTTAATAAAATACCAAGCATTTAATTTTAAAATATTGAAAAATTAAATAATTTTTATTTATATTAGTTATGAATAATGATTAATAATAAAACTGTGAAACAATGTTTATGTCAGTAACAAAAATAAATATAATAAACCGAGGTTTAATGGACTGGAAGGATGATGAATCCGTTATTGCCTAAAATGTAGAATATATTTAAATATTGTGTTACCACATACAATTTACAATATTCAGTTTTATATATTAAAATAGTAAAAAAAAATTAAATTAAGATAAACATGCAAAGCGACCTAATATTCCTTTATATAGATTTTTTAGTCAGAAATAGAAATCATATGTAAAGAAAGCTTGCAATTCTTTGCCCCAAATCTTTTGTCCGTTAAATCCGAAATCCTTTAAAAGGAGTTCATGAGAGCGTATCCTGATTTTTAAAATAGGGTACACGTTCAAAGCCATAAAAGTGAAAGGTGGTACAGACGACTCTCTCTAAATAGATCACTCTATAATTTGCATTTCTCTCTAAACACGTACAACCATTTAGGATTTTATATGTAAAATACTTTGAATCGAATTTTTAAATTCGAACTGTCCTTTAAACGAATTAAATTATTGGGCATTTGTCATTAATTTCAATTAAATTCACCTCGCTATAAATCTAATTTAGATACAATTCTTAGACGCATTCGCTTTCGTTTCGCATTTGGAAACTGTGACTGAGACAACTTCGACTGTATGTGATTATCCAGCCAAGATGAATTTAGAAGAACCAGAATCGAATCTCTAAAATAATATCAATATTTAAAAATGTTTAAAATGTGTTTCGAAGTGTCTTGATAAATATTTCCCTGCCAAACCAACTACAAAATCCAACTTTATACAAATGTTGACATTTTTTTTATACTTTCTCTAATTCGAATTCTCTTTAATTCGAACAAGTACCCCTCGCGAATCTATTCATATCTACGTCTCATCCAAAAATGAACAAGTTTTCGTATAAAATTTACTAGTTTACAGTACATATTTGGTAAATATATTTATTTATAAATTAACCTAATTCGACCAGTTTTATCCATAATTTTTTTATCAAATCCACATAAAATAAATTATTATTAACTACTGTCTCTATTAAAATGTGCAACAATTTCCCATGCTTTTAATAAGGAAAGCGCTCTCAAGTTAGCGCATCAAAATACATTATTAATGTTAATTTGTTATGCATTTAACAACCGGAGTTAACACATATTTCACTAGGGCTTTACCCGTCGTGGATGGTTTATATTAAATTAATAAACACTCGTTTTGATGAATAATTAAATAGCAATTAGAAAAATTATTTCCTTTTATTAGGAAAATACGATACTCTTCGTACCTTTTAACGTTTGAGTATATATTAGAGTTTTCACATTTTGCATATAATGTAATAATATTTACTAAAATAGATGAATGTCTTCCAAATATAAAATTATTCTAGCTTGTTTAGTTTGTTCGGAGCTATTTGAGCTTGCAGCTGTTTTATCAGTGTCTTTCTGTCTGGACTATTTTGTCCGAAACTGGTCACCACAAACGATGGAGCTTTTCGAAGCAGAAAGAAGTAGTGGGAATTAGATTAGCGTAGGTTATATTGGTGCTGCAGCATTTCCGTTAATTGATCGTAACACACACCTGAACAAAATCAGTCGTAGTGAGAAATTGAATCAAGCGGCTAAAGCGAATTTGGAATTCGGCTGTGAGAAGTGTTTCCGACGTACAGATATATAGACTAAAAGAAAAGAAATTTGAATTTGTTTCTTAAAATTTTAATATACTTAGATGGGGTCTTGTGTCCGCGTGCCTGAGTCTGGTCGCAAATAAGGAGAAGCGGGTTCATTCTCGACCAACGCCAAATATTTCAAATTTTAAATGGCACAAAAATGACCCCTGTGATGTACTCTCCACGCCAGCAATAAGTGCATGTGAGGTGGCGTCTGATAAACGCCCACACGGTATAAATATGTTATCATCATTACCGATATCTGTGTACAAATCAGATTGGCACACCCAGCAATGGGTAACATACCGTGATGATATATTTATTTATTTGATTTAGATAAAAAAAAATATTTTTAGTAAATAATTTAGTAGGTATTAAGTTTTTCTTTTTCAATTTTGTAATTTTTATATTTATAGAATAACTTTTTATCACTTTTCCACATACTTTTTAAATTCGTTCATTTCTATTTTCGGCCAAACTTTTAGATCATCGATCTCAATTCCAAATTAGTTTTGATTGTTTTTCTTTAAAAATAATCTGGTGGCAGCACTACCCGTTTGACTTTAACATTTCAATATTCTAAATTTCAATAAGAGAAGGAAAGAAATAAATACGCCAAAAATATTTTATATAAACTAAGAGAAATTCCCTAACAGAACAAATATACGAAAAAAAAAATTAATATTGAAAATGTTTCAGTTTTGTCATCTAAAACTTCGTTTCCAGAGATTCCTTGTTCTAAATAGTACGATGTTTTACTCCTTCTCGTACATTTTTTTTTTTAAATAATAATATAATAGACTAATGTGAACAATATTACTTAAGGCCTATTTATATCAACGCAACGCAAGACGCGACGCAAGCACGCAAAGCAGTGGTTAACGCAATCGCGAAATGTGTAATTTATAATTACGCTAAATTTTCCGCTTTTAACCAATCAGAGAGCATAGTGCAAATCGGGACTTCTTTTGAAAATTGACGTTTATAACCTCTACCGTGCAAGAAGCACTTGCGCGCGCCTCTTGTGAAAATACTGACAAGTGATTGGTTACACGCTAAAGGGAATGCAAGGCATCACGCAGAAAGTTGAAAGTTGGCCATCTCTTGCGTGTCGTTCATTGCGTTACCTACTGCATTACGGTGGTATAAATAGCCCGTATTACAAGCATGTGTTTCAACTCCTTACGTTACCTATTGCGTTGCGTTGTTATAAATAGGCCTTTACAGTACAACTAAGTAGATAGTAACAGACTAATTCTACGGCCCCTACTGGGGCATTGCTGAAGCCACAATAACTAATAACTACTCCTAACTTAAGAGGAAAAAATCTGAAAATGATGCACTGTCACATTTAGCCGTTCCTTAATAATAACCTAATTGTTGTAAATATTTTTAGATATATAATTGTATTTGTTTTTTATAATCGTGTAAAGTAGATTATTATTGATACATTACAGTGTTTAATCTTCTTGTGATCAAAATAATGAAACAGATACGAGAATAAAATCATGGTTGCGCTATTATAGTAATTGTTTATTGCAAGTTTAAAAAGACCTTGACTGTTTGGAATTTTCATTTGGACAGCATTGTCTTGATGAGGTCATTTAATCTCGTCTTTCATGTGGAATCTCTTTGTTATAAGTCAACATCACATTTAATAGAAACAATTATTATTCGGGTACGTATCGTCGTTTAATTTATTTAATACAATTAGAGTTTATTACCATTACGTGCTCTGTATGCTGGGTGCTGGGAGTAGCTAAGGAACGCTGTGCTGTTCTCGCGTCTGTGTTCTTATTCATTGCCTGCCCTTTCCACTTTCTACTGTCTTGTAAGGGAAGGCTGCGCAGTCTACACTCTACATCTACAGACTACTACTGCGACCACGTTCAACGCGTGTTTCCGACTATTAATTATGAACAGTAATGTGCGTAACAGCATTTCATTCAATATATTTTCATTTTATTGCTCTGGAACTCCACTTTGGACTCTACTTCCCACTTGGAGCTTGGCGCAATTCCCTACCGTTGTGCCATAACATGTGCGCTAGGATTTTCTCTCGGTCTTTCGAATCAGTGATTTCAAAACTCCGAACTCCAGCATCGGCCCGTTATCATCCTATAACAGACTCTCTCATTTCTTCTGTTTTTGAGTCTATTACCTCTTTTGTCTTTCTGATTCGAACAATGATGATAAAGCCCTTTCGATTTACCATCTAAATGGACCTCATCTTTTAGGAAAATATTCTCTTTCGGTGTAGAAAACTACATTACTTGTAATTATACAACCTTTTAGTTTATGTTTTGTACATTTATTTAATACCCAACATTTCGGCAGCATACACTGCTGACTTCTTCAGGGAAAAATACATAAATAAATAATAACAAAAAACAAGATCAACAAGTAACCAAGGTATATTACAACATATGTAATATAGGAATCCATGTTCGACTTGGTTTTGAAAATCTCAATGGCTTCTTTAATAACATGTTGTTGTTGCTACATTACTTAGTTTATTCTGCAGATTACGAAAATGTTCAATTGACTTTTAACGAAATAGAGAATTTTAACACAACGTATTGAGAACAGTAAAATAAAGAGTGATTGCAGCTTCAACGCAAAAATAACGTGCACTTTACGTATCAGCCCCGAATGCGCATGCCTACTAATAAGGTTCACATTAAATAAATAAGGAGACATGTACAGTGAAATAATCTCACACGTTCTGTATGTATTGAGATTACGTTTCGGTGCTTTTAGCGTTAACGTTAACGTAATTAGACGCGGTAAACATTAGAGTTTTCATATACCGTACATGTTATTTTATCTAACTAAAAGGTGGTAGCTATCTCTTTCTAAAAGTTAGGTTATGTGTGTTTTATCGTCAAATACGAAGTAGTTTTCGACGGAAGCTATGGATAAATAAAGTTAAAAGTTATATCCATACAGTAAAAAAATTACGTACGCATGCGTATTGAAGCCAAAATGAGCTTTAACGTTCACGCGATTGAAAATGAAAGTCTATTATTTTTAAATAAGGTGTTTTATACATAACGTTAACGTTTACGTTCTTTTATTTTACAATTTGCAATAATTCTCTAATTTCATATAACGTGGACCTTATTCTGTACTTCAAAATGTGTTTTCACGTAGACGTTATTTAGGAAAATAAAAGGCGAATTAGAATGTCTGATTCTGATTGATAAGTTAACAAATCTAAGTGAGAAAGATTTTAACGAAGCCTTAATAAATTCCCATACAAACAGTTAAAATAGAAATACTTACAGTCTCGCAACCTCTACATACATTTGCGTAAAATGTAACTTAAACGTTGCAGTTATCTTTCTCTAAAAGTTAGGTTATGACTGCTTTATACTACATACCGTGAAAATTTACGGAACGCATGCGTATTGAAGCCAACATGAGCTTCAACGTTCACGTTATTTTTTTTTTTTAAGACTTGTGGAGATATTGCTATATTACACTCTCAATTATATCATTGGCAAATTGAAAACACAATTTACCTCGTTGAATTTTTCCAGCATTATATAATGCTTGTTGAATGCTAGTATATTTTGGTCTGGAACTAGCAAACTCAATAAAGCATTACTATATGATAATTTGCAAATAACATAATTGCAATCTGGTTGGTTCAAATTATTGAAATATTTACCCACAAACTTCAAACATCAATTTTAGGTATCATAATGGAATATATTTTCAAAATATGAGTTGAAAACATGTCAATACACTAGCGGATTTAATTAAAGCTTTACGTTTTGTTAAAAGCATTTTGATGAATGGGTTTGTATGAAAGTCATAACAGATTAAGAATTAAAATGCAACGGTTTATAATTTCATTCTTTAATTAGACAAAACATCAACATAAATGCATATCATGTTGCAATTACCGTCGCACTGTAGCAGTAATATTTCATACAAAAGTTGAAAAATCGTGTTTTAGATATTAGATATGCATGAAACTACACAGATCTTAAATAATTTATAGAAAAATCTTCATATGCTTTTATGATTATGCATAATGTTAGTTTTATTTTGCATGCGAACCATGTTCAATGGCTGTGTATAAATAATGAAAAGTTTAATGCAATTGAACATAGAAGTAAAAAGTAGCGTTGAAGCTGAGAGAAGTGTCTGCGGAGTGCACGGTTAATATTTAAGAAACCCTGGTACGCCATTTTACCATCTTGATTCGTTTAACCAAGTTTTACACTCCAGAAAATGCTGAACAAGATTACATTTTTTTTTAAATTTAAACATCGTAGTATACACAAATTTTAAATTAGTACATATCTTAATTTAAGGTGTTGCTCAAGATTTTTATTTCTTTTAATAACCTGAAATGGGTACTGTCATAAGTTATTCTTAACTTTTTTTTGTCAGCCATGTTATACAGGGTGTTTATTTTCTCCACTATTGCCATGTCAAAAACTATACGAGCTACGAGGTCAGTTAAATTATCAAACAATTAATATTTTACAAGGCTATTTTAATGAGCGTAATTTTTTTTTCAATCAGTAGTTTTCAAACTGTAGGCACCAACTTTGTTATTTTAAATGGACCATAATTTTTTTAATTCAGTGATATAATATGTACATACCCTTAGATAGCATTTTTTTTTTTTTTGAGAAAATTGCCTATAAAGTTTAATATTAATTTGATTTAAATTCAACTATAACAAGAGTGCCGCGGTTAGAAAAATGAATACATGTTACTTTTCTACGTAGAATCAGAATGCCCAGAAAGAAATGTGAGGATATTTTTTTATTAATTGTCAATATACACAAAATATTCACTTATTTCTTTCGTAGCATTCTGATTCTACGTAGAAAAAGTAACATGTATTCATTTTTTCACTCGCGGCACTCTTATTATACTCACATTTAAATTAAATTCATATAAAGCTTTATAGACATTTTTCTCAAAAAAAAATGTTATCTAAGGGTATTATTATTATTATTATTATTATTATTTTTATTATTATTATTATTTGAAAAAGGTGTGAAAATTAATTTAAAAAAAAATTGATATCATTCACTGAAAAAAAATATAAATCTAAAATGTATTTTGTAGCATGATACGAAGTAATCATAAAATGCAAGGGTGATTTGTTTAAAGCGTTGGATTTGCCAGTGATTAAGTAAAAAGTAGTTGCATATCTCGATGACAACTTTAGAACATGGAAATTTATTATGGACAACAAGTAAGGACTATCAGTTATATTATTCATGATTTTAAATCAAATAATCACTGCATGCATACTTCTCCTTTGTTGCAAAAGAACAAGATTAAATTTCGTTAACATTGATTCTTGCGATGTACCCCGAGCAGGATAAGCACCCTCGGTATAGAAAATGGCTGACTTTAAAAATCTTCTCTGAACTTTTTCTAATAGTGCCGCGGAATTAGAATAAATCGAACTCCAAACTGTTGAGCAGTACTCTAAATGAGGGCGTACGAGGGATACAAAAGTATTTTCAAAACTTGGCTATTTAAGTTATCAGCATTTCGGATAAGAAACCCTAAGTTCCTAAAAACATCTGAGACTTTATTTTAAACATGTTCTGTGAAACTTAACTTGGGATCGAAAATAACACCCAAATCGTTAATAAAATCCGGCCTATCGAGCTCACAGGTGGTAATGTTGTAATCATATTTAACAGAATTGAGCTTTCGGGTGTATGTCATGACGACATTTAGAGACGTTGAACCGAAGATTATTGTTTTTTACATCAACTGGAAATAATATTTAGATTCCTCTGAAGGTACAATCGGCAACAGATACTACGCTACAAAATAACTTCAAATCATCCGCGTATAATAAGTACTTAGAGTCTACATTTCTAATAATATCATTAATTAAAAAGTTGAACAACAAAGGGCCGAGGGTATGCAAATATTATATCACTGAATTCAGAATAAAACTCTCTATATAATAAGTAATTAAAAAATACATGGTCCTATTTAAAATAAGGAAGTCCCCACAGTTTGAAAACTACTGGTTGAAAAAAAAATTACGCTTCTAAAATAGAAATTGTTTGCTAATTTAACCGAACTCGTAGCTCTTATATTTCTCGGGATAGCAATAGTGGACAAAATGAAAAGAACACGTATACCAAAAATGATCAAGATTAAGAAGTAATAGCAAACGAAAATTCAACCAGTGGTTCTCAAACGGTAGAACAAAATTATATATTTTTTAAATAATAATCTATATATATATATATATATATATATATATATATATATATATATATATATATATATATATATATATATATATATTTAGTCCATTAGATAGAGATATTTTTTAATTTCAATGAATTAAATATTGCATAGGGTTGTTTAACAATTTTTTTGAGAAAATTGGTATAACAAAATTGGAAATAATCTTATAATATTGAAGTATACACAACTATTGATACCACTGTTGCCTGGGTTACTACGCTAGTATATTGTAAAAATATATCTAATTTTTGGTACTATTTTACTCGAAATAATTGTTATACAACCCTATACAATATTTATATTGCTGAAAATCAAAGAACCTATGTGGTTGAATTTTCGGATTCTTATTATGGATAATTTAGCATCTTGTTCTTCATCATTTTTTATAGTTACATTTTTCTTTTAAGTCATTAGTTCGCCCAAAAAAGCACTGGTTGTTTTAAAGGAAACACCTATACTCGTATATAATTTTATTTTACGTGTAATGTATTTTCCTGAAAATTCAAATGGTGACTAGAATTTTATGGAAATATTAGACCACACTTGGACTTCATATGTATAAAAAAAATAATAGGGTTGCCGCTTCATATAGCAAAAATGCTGGGTTCGAATCCCGTTAGGGTATGGATGTTTGTATGCGTTTTTATCATCTCATCTCTATGAATAAATATTACCGATTATAAAAAAAAACATCTTTATTTATCTCAGCTTCCAAGCCGGATTGGGTCACCATGTGTATACCTGATCCTTCATCCTATGCGCGAAAAATACCTATACATTCTTTATATTCTTGTTATCGTCGATGTAATTAAACTAATCTACATATTCTAATACTAAACCAACTTTATAAAATTTTCATCACTAATCAAGATGTTATTTTTAAACTACAGGACATATGATGACCATGGACAAGATGAAAACAAACAGCCCGTCATCCTAAATAAATTTGCGATGTTTGAACGCGACATCAATAATACATTGTTTACCGGTCACTAATTATTCGGCTGGTTAGTTTCGAAAAAGCAAAGAGGAGACAAACGCGTCCTGTGTGCAAGGACACATAGCGAAGGACGTGTGCACACACCCCAAACTTCCACAAGGCAACATAACCTTGTTAACACACTAATAATTTATTTATAGTTGCTAAAAAGGTTTTTATTAACAAGGAAATTCTAATCGAGACAAAAGCATATTCTTTAGGGATATTCATTTTGAAGAAAATAGCATCCGAATATTTTAACTATGTATCTATAAATTCAACTACTGAAATTATTTGTAACAACCATTTATTTAAATTTTCTCATTCTTACATAGTTTGTTGAATGTGAAAATAAATACAGTAGAATCCGCATATAATGGACTTCAGGGGACCAAGGAAAATAGTCCATTATAGTCGAGTGTTCATCTCATCAGAATAATTAGTAATTAAACAAATGCTTATTTATGTTATTTCATTGTCATGTTTTTATTAAGAAAAAGTAGCGAGATACAACATGAAACTATGTACCTACTCGTATATAAGAATACATAATTACGAAAATAAAAGCGAAAAACTTATTGTAATTACATACATACTCGCATATATTTACCATTACATATTTTGAAAAAATCGGTTAGTTTTGTTTGGATCCACGGTTTGGCTATATAATCTTCATCTAGAATTGGTTTCACTTTATTTTAAGTACCGAATCGCTCCGCTTGTAATGGACGAAATAACGAATTTGGGTTCATTATAGACGAAAGTTTGTTATAATCGAGTTCATTTTAACCGAGGATTTTTCTCGTGTTGCTACTGGGACTTTAAAAAAGGGTTCATTATAACAGAGTTTCTATCACAAGCGAATTCATTATAGGTGGATGCTATTGTATATGTCAATTAAAAGAGTATATGTTGCAGAGCTAATTTAAGTTTTCCTCCTTTCTATACAAATTCATGCCGAAAAGAATTAGGTCGACACGTGAAGAAGTAAGGTTAAACATTTTGCGCTCGTGATTAGAAAATAAAAATAAATCCTTAAACTTTGCTAACAAATATACAAGGTGTTATTTAAGTAAATGTACAACGCTTAACCAATGGTAGAACTAACTCCATAGGTAATAAATCTGGCAATAATTACGTTATAGTTAAAAAAAAATTAATGTTCTCTGGAAAAAATGTCACTCCTGTCAAAATTGACATATAAAATCATTGGTATCACGGCGTATTTTTGACTTTCATAATGAAAAACTACATGTTTATCAACATTGTTGCAAGTCTGCATACTCTTGATTGGTGAAGGTAATTGGCATTTTGAAAATTTCAAACTGACATAATATAAATTGTGTAAAAACGTTTGACGTCAGTTTTGACAGTCAATATTTTTTCCATGGAACACATTGATTTTTATTTTTTACACTGATGAAGTTGATCAATTTTAACGGGCTCCAGTTTTTATTTATAGAAAGCTTGTAAAACAAAAATTATTTGCCAGATTTACTATCTCTACTATGTCAGTTACTATCGGTTAAGCGTTATACGCTTACTTAAACAATATCCTGTATATCTCTTGCATTTCATAATGAAACACCAACGCTTCTGGCATAATTTAGTAACATTTCATTACTCCAAATTGGCAACAGATTGGTTTATAATGAATATGGTTGAATTTGTTGACAAGAAATCCAATCCTCCTAACACAAACAAACGGTCAATTTATTTAAATTTAAAGTGAACATATTTTGTACCACTGGATTCCTATACTTCTTATTTCCGTCAACGCCTTCTGTGCTTGCCGAAATGGAATCTGAACTGGCATTAATTTTCTAAACTGAACAATAAATACACTTCGGTCCAGATCCCGGTTCAATTTTTTTAGCCTGTATGTAGATGTGTGATTTAAACCGTATTAGAACTTGCGTCGTTCACTGCAAACTGTTTGGCAATCGCCGTAAAATGAATAAAAAAAAATGTTACCGAATTAGAAAGATCGCTGGGTTGGGTGTCCTCCTTTTGGGCACCCCTTGTTCCTCGTGTGAGGCCACGTGACACGGGAACGGGAGCCGAAATCGGATCGATTCGGACGCCGGGTGGCGCTGGGCGTCCCAGCCTCCAGCCTCCGGCCTCCAGCTCGCACCGAGCAGCCTCAAGTGTCAACAAACTGCACGCATTCTCTGACGAATAAATCAGGGAAATCACCTGATCATGCCTTCGATTTGCACCGGCACACCTCCTCATAGGTGGCTTAGATAATCCGTTCCAAGGGTTTCGTACGAAGAAATTGGAAAACGAAATGGTATGAGTATTTATGTTTTCAAAAATCATATTTTCTTTGAAATTAACAGTTCATCCCGAATCACAAAATAGAAAATTTCTGAGTGGAGATTTTACTGTGTTCTACTCTGGATTTGACTAGTTCGCCTAGCTTACTACTATTATCTAATCACTGAAACAAAAACAGAAAACCCTAGCTTCATTACTTCCTGTGCTGTGTTACAAAAAAATCGAGAAAATCTTCCCAAAAAATTTAGAATTACAAAGTAAATGGTCGAATGTATTAAGTGGTCGGTTGTGGTTTTGACAACCCGAAATCACATTTGATATAAGATAATCATTTATCACGCAAAAGTAAGCCATATGTTAGATTTTGCTAACTATACGTTTGCGTGAAATGTTCTTTCATATAATTATACTTATTACGATAAATATGTCAACAATACAGAATGATATTTGAGAAATTGCTACGCTCGTGCCACTCACACACACACACACAAACATACACATTAATAATCATTTATTGTAATTAAATTTGTAAATATATGTTATATTGTGTTCCTTCTATTGTAAATATTCTCTCACTTATATACAGGCTGTTTCTCGGATACGGGACACGTCAATTATTTTCTTTATTATTGGGAATAGAAGAAAATCATTCAAATAAAAGTAGTAGATCAAGGGGGGCATTTACTTATTGAAGAAAAGAAATTAAATCAGTGGTACTCAACAATTATATCTTTTAAGTGGTATACTATAGGTATATCTTTTAGAATTATTCGGTAAAGTATTTTTTTTATGATTTCAACCATGTAATCATTTGTATCTTTACATAAAAAAAATATAAAGAAAAATGCAATTAAAATTTAAATAAATTTCATGTTTACAGTTATTTTTCAGAAGGCTATGTATGAAAAACAAAACCTGCAATCTGTCAATTTGAATTATTTATAGTTATTAAAAATATTTATGTTTCGTTTTAATTTAAACTCATTTGTTTTGCATTCATAGCCTTCTGAAAAATAACTATAAAAATGAAATTTATTTAAATTTCAATTACATTTTTCTCAATATTTTTATAATATAAAGATATAAAATTATTACATGATTGAATTCAAAAAAATAATGCTCTATCCAATGGGCTTAAAGCTATATACCATCCTATTAAAAAAAAAAACTTTATATTATAATTTGAGAACCACTGGTTAAAATCGAGGTTGTCCCGTATCCGAGAAATACCTTGTATATGTACATATATAATTCTTGTCTCTATTCCTAAATTCTGTGACAAGGCGAGGGTACGGACAATAAAAAATAAAAACTTTTTTATAACCTTATAACTTCAGGAATAATATTTCAATTTTGTTGTCTTTGCTAGTCAAAATTCTGTTTAGAAATAATTATCAATCTTCTATTAACTATCTGTTTAGTCTAGATGTCAGCGGTGTTGACATTTATTTGTTTCCAATTAAATGTTAAAGTTATTGCAAACCTGCGTGCAAGGTTGACATTTTGTTATGGTTGCCATGATGAAGATGAAAACAGTTTTAGTTTCTGAGTGGTCGATATCAGATACTCATGTCGACAAGATATGTAGTCTGAGTTTTAAAAAAATTATTAACTAACAAGATATATTCAGAAGCAATGTTTGTAATAAATTTATACATAGTTTTTAAAATTACTATAATATAAAGATTTTAAGTTTTTAGGAATACTGTTACACAATGTAGAAGCTAAATAAGGAAAAGAACTTTTAAGTTTCGTTTTATTGATTGATGAGTGTGAATACAAATCATTGTCACGTAAATTGTAATTATTGTTTTTTAATACGAGCTCATGGCACAAGTATTTTGGACATTCCATAGTTTTATTTTATATATGAAACAAAGAAGAAGTATTTTTAAGCACTCTTCTATCACATTTAAATTAGATTCAATACGGTACTGAGAGATATGCTCAAATTTCCGCTTATCACTTTTACTCAAGTTATGTATATAAACACAAGCACAATATTCTCACACAGGAAATATCGAGTTGACATGACGAAGCTTTATCTCTGATGAAAGTAAATTACGATATTGGTATAACATTTTGAGCTTACGTTTAGCAGAAATTAATTTTTTTGATGTGTTCTCGAAACGTAAGATTTTCATAAAAATGCATACCCAAACTCTTGACCAGAGTGGTAACGTTGTACCATTATAAACAACTGCAGGCGTTTCATTTGTGCCATATACTAGTAGTGAAAATTTACTAGCATTAATTGCCAGCCCGTTATTTTTGATCCGAGTGTCATCTGCATATGAATATGCAGTGCAAGATTTTAATGTGTTTGGTAAATCGGTGACATACATTAATAGAGCAGTGGACCTAAAAAAAATTGCATCGGCCGTCTTTTCCCATTCTCGTGCTACAATTCAATACCTGCATTTTTTCTCTGGATTTCACTACCTGCTCGGTCCTTCTCAAGTGCTGTCTTAGACATCTGTTTTTTATACGTTATCACTTATGATTCCTCTCTGTTTCCATGCATGTTGTCTGCTATTCCTTCAGCTATCGACAGCTATCATCATGTAGCCACCCTATTCCTTTTCCTACATACAGTTTATCCTCTGATCTTCTACGGTAAACAGCATTCTCTTGTAAATAAATTCCTTGAAACAACCTACCTGAACACAGGCACCCACAATGTTTTATTTATAAAAAATTGCAAAAAATTCGACTAATGCATGAATCTCTAAACAAAATAGAAAGTAACAATCGCAATATGAATAAAATATGCCGTAGCTTTTTTTATAAATGAATAACTTCTAAGAAGAATACTGACGCTGAGTTCTATTCGAAGGTCATAGCTGGATATCTGAGCATTGTTTGTAAATAAAGAAGATTTTTCTTTTTCTCTGTTGATGGTACGAACGTGTGAAGTGTTAAATTTTTTTTCTGATTCCTCTCTGTTGGAGAGAACTGTCGGATGAAAGTATGACACACGACCTCGGCACACATGTTGAGATTTGTACAGAGCACAGAGCACAGAACACAGCTCGAATATAGGACGCTAATACACCAACAACTTCCTACTTTCAATTAATCTAATTTTGCTTTTCAAACAATATTCCAGAGACAATGACAAATTAGTCAACTTAATTTCACATTTTTTCTGATTATGGGAGCAGCAGCACAGTGCTTCAAACATGCAAACATGCACTCTGATTATTATGATTCAAGCTAATTTTTAAAATGTGTACAAAAACAAATAGATTTTGTATGTGTATATGTTACAACTCCATTAATACGTGTTTATTTATTATTCCGGGTCTTAGTCAGCCGAAAAAAATCATTTCACCGTCGTCGACAAACGCCAAAGAGCTGTTAGTGTAGATCTAGCAAAAGAACCTTAGAACTTTAAGAAGTATCTTTACTAGTCATTGTCCTGTGAAATACTAACTATGTAAGATTGGTATAATAGAAAACAATATCTGTCGACTCTGATAAGAGGACGAATAAACTTCGGAACACATTGTATGTGAATGTCCAATTGTAACTGTAAGGAGACTAAGGTAAGGCCATTTTACAACAGATCTTATAGATTAAAGGCTTAAGCCTTTTAAGCCCTCAACTGAAATAATAATAATAATAATAATAATAATATTAATATTAATAATAATAATAATAATAATAATAGTAATAATAATAATAATAATAATAATAATAATAATAATAATAATAATAATAATAATAATAATAATAATAATAATAATAATAATAATAATAATAATAGTCAACTTTGGACTTTAATTTAATCGACTTCGTATCTCCTAAGATAATCGAGATTGTAATGGCGAGAGTCAACAATAAACTTGATAACACTTATTTTATTTTACAATGTATGTAAATTGAATTTACTAGTATTGAAATTTTATATGAATATAAATATTTGTGTCTACAATTTATCTTTCTGGTATTATAATGTTCTCAACAACAATCTATGTAGAATAGAACTAGCATAAATAAAAATAGAAGACGTTATGGTATACAGGATGATGTAATAAAGCTCTACGCTGATCAGCAATTATTGCAATAATATAAACTTTTAATACTATCTCTTTAGCTTTTATACTCAAATAAGTCGGAGCGGTTTTGACTTATTTTATACCGAGCGCTAATTTTCCTCAGAAGCAGTTTGAATTCAAAAAGGTGTGAATAAAATTAATTAAATAATTTTTAAAAGTTTAACAAAATATATATACAACGATAAAGTTAGAAATGAATATAAGTATAAAATAAAATTATTAAGATTTTAGAATGACAAATTACGGTGAGTTCAATCCAAAAATCATAAAAATATAAATTTCAAAAATATTACGTCTCTTAACTTGGTTTAATTATCTCGGGAACAACAACTGTTTGGTTAAATGATATCACAAGAAATTACTTCGTAATATTTCAAATTATAGCCTCCACACATCTTTTCTGAACGGCGAAACAACACCCAATCCCTATCGTTTCACTCTCAGCGTCATTCTCCCATGTATGCTGATTTAGCATAATGGTTTCTCCTCTCGTAAGGCTAAAACAAAACTAATACAAATACAATTTCTTTTACAATTTAACATACATGTAAAATATACATATTTTATCCTAATTACCTAGTAACCTTTGCAATCGTTATAGTGACACTGAAATTAACTAATATTACCTCGACGTTTTCACAGCCTGCCGGCTTACATTTTTTATTTCTTCAATAAAAATTCACTTCAACCATATTGTTGAATTCGTAAATGCCATGTTTACGTGGAGAATACTATATATATATATATATATATATATATATATATATATATATATATATATATATATATATATATATAAACATTAAAAATAATTAAAAAGTTGGTATCAAATATAAATCCATTATTACAAGATATTAGTGGAAGGTAAATGTACTCTGTCAAAATTAGCGACAAAAATATTTAGGGTTATGTGTAATTTCATTTAGGCGGCTGTTTTACATAATATGAATAATCGAGCTTGTACTCGTACTCGTAAGCTTTTGGTTAATAAATTTCCCAAAATATTTGCTCGCTCATTTATATCTCTGGCTTACCCCAGAGTTATATCTCTGAGTATCGTACTTTATTCGGGTGTTAATTACATATCATGTCTTAATTACCCAGCTCTACCTCTCTGTTCTAGCTTTTCACTATAATTGAAGGTATGATAAAATACCTGGGTGGAATATTTCCACGATATACGCCTGGTCATTATCTCGGATATGTCTGTTTCTGTTTGTACTTTATACTCACTCTGCTAGATGACTCTCAATAGAACTAATCACAAATTTGCTGCATACATTTTTATATTACATACATAAATATAATTTATATTACAATAAGAAGAATAATACGAGGATGAATCTAATATAAACGGGACTTTTTTTAAATTCTGGGTTTATTTTAAAAAGTATACAAAAACATATTACTTTTCTGCATAATCCCCCGCCCTAGAAACGCATTTTTCTCAACATATTGGGAGCTTTTCAATCCCTTCATCGTGGAAAGTAGCGGGACCTTCACATAGCCATTGAAGCACAAACTCCTCCACCGCACGGTGGTCGTCGAATCGTTGGCCTCCCATCGCTTCTTTGGGGGGCCCAAGACGATGATAGTCAAATGGTGACAAGTCGGGATTGTGGCGTGGATGTTCCAATGTTTCCCAGACAATTCTGTTCAATTTTTGCCTCGTATTATTTGCTGTGTGGGGCCTGGCGTTGTCATGAAGCAAAATGACATTTTTGACAGTTTGCGTTTTTCTTTTCCTCCGATTGGGCAATTTTGCAGCATCCAGTAATTTGCAATAATATTGCGCCTCGATGTTGACTTCGGTAATGCTCATCCTTTGGCGGCAATCGTGGCTCACGGGTCCTTAAAAATGTGTTGTCCCCGCAGTGGACCTTCAACTTCCGCAAAATTTCGATTGGACTTACGCCTTCCTAGGTCAAAAACTTGATAATAATCCGTTGCTCCACGGATACATGGTTTTCTTTAATACTAAAGAAACCTAAGCGAATTAGGGTCATGTCTGCCCCCTTCTTAACAGCCCCAGCTACCTGCTAATCAACTCCATACGAATCTATGACCCCTGTGGAATTAAAAAAAAAACAGTCCCTTTTATATTCGATTCACCCTTGTATATAGGTTATAAAGATTTAGACATTTTTTATTTATAGCTTCTAATTCTAATTTTTATAAAACCTATTTTGACAATTATTATACAGAATGTTAATTTTAAAAAGACCACCCATGTATTTCACGAATTATAAGAGCTACAATGAAGGTTAAATGGACAAATAATTTCTATTTTACAAGACTAATGTATTAATGAGATCAAAATTCAACCATTGAAATTAAATGAAATCTGCGTAGAATAATTAAGAAAACACACAAAATTAAATTAGTTACTTCTTATTGTATGCTGCCACATGGTTTCAAATACAGAAGTAAAATGCTGGTCACGTTCAAAAGTCAACGACCCCAAAACATTACTTTTCATTTGTTGTATATGAAACAAATTAATATTAATTATAAATACTGTTGTTCATGCATGAATGAACACTCATACAACAACCTATTGATTAATTAATTATATTTTATCAAGTATATTCCCAGTTTTGCAGTTTGATGAAATTTATGCCCCTGTCCCTGCAAAATTCTTGTAAATTATTATTTTGTCAATTATGCAGAGCCGTCTTAACTCAAACTTTCAACTACTTTCCGTGCTTAAAATTTTATGCAATGCATACATGCATAACATCATAACGCTCAACAACCGCAAATTTTATCATCCAAGGACGCATACAATCTTAATCCCGCTCTGGAGCAAGGAAGAGATTTGCGGCTCCAATCGTCCACGGCCACGACCTCCAGAGACGTAAATCGAAATAAATATATTTCACATCATCGTTGTTATACCTTTGGATGCCCTCTAGTGGGACGTTGGGACGACGCCACGTCGCGTCGTTGTCCTTTCGGCCTGTTGGCAGGCCAACACAGGATCGTACGTGAAGATTTTTTTAACTTATAAGTACTTCATATGCCAACATAAATAAATAATCCACAGAGATACTAATACTGATTAGTTATACAATTGAGGAGCTCCATATTCCTTCACATGCTTATCAGTTACAGATATGGGATCAAAATCACCGTAGATTCTTAAAATTTCTCTCATTTAAAATAGACAAGGTGTATCCAGAAAGAGGTATAGAGCAGGAATCGTTACTTCAGCGACATTCCATGACATCCCTTGCTGATAGGCGAGAATGGGCCGCTGCTAGATTCCTCAAGAACTTGGTCAGCAACAAAACAGATGCACCTTTCCTTTTATCTAGGATATTATTCCACGTTCCCAGACTAGCATCAAGGTACTCCAAATCGTTCCTTCTGCCGCCAGGGCGTACCGAAGTAATGAAACATTCTCCAATATTTATATGTTGTAATGCAGCTAACCTTCTCATTGAAGATATTTTCATCTAATCTAATTTATCGATTGTATTAAATATTTCTTTGTTTTTTTTTTCTCTGTTTTATATCTTTGTCCTGTAATTGGCTACTGTTGGGCAATAAATTTATTATTTATTTATTCATTTATTGTAAATATGAGTTACATACAGCGACATGTATTTTCAAAATTGCAAACAGTTTCGTAAAATTGTTTCTCGCAAAAAGTATATTAATCATAAGATATTACAAGTTTGAGCGTTTCCACAAAAACGTCCTATAAAAATGTCTAATTATTATGTAATTGCACATCAATGATTATTTTTCTATTTCTTAACATCCAGTAGAGTGTCCTGATATTTAAACATGATCCTGAGTTAAATGAAGATACATAAATCTATAAAAGTAAGGAAACTAGAAAGTTTAGTCTCTGCATACATAAAATCATGCATGTCACACTTATTGGGTTAGCACAAATCCGAAAATAATAACATAAACATTATACAACAAATCCTGACTCTTAACATATTAAAGTGACCGATTTTCGATAGCGAAATACCGCATCCGGATCACAATAATAGTTACGAAAAATCATCCTTTGCCACACATTCCTGTCTAAGCACACTTCTTTCGCCTCGGCCGCACTTATAATCGTATTCATACATGTTCTTCTTCTCTTCCCACTTCCCACTTTCTCTGTTTACGCACCCTACCAACCACATCCATTCTTTGAGTATCTCAAATTCAATAAAATAAGACTAAGGTTGTTTTTACTATAAACTCTTAAATTATAAAATGCGAATAAAAATAATATTTCATTTTTGCGCAATAATATATTTTCAAATGGAATATCCTATTTATAAGGCATTGCATTTCATTATTTTTATATTACACCTTTCAAATTAAAAAAAAAATTAACTAAACAAATATTTCAACTATTTTAATCCGATATTTCACAATTACACCCGTTATTTAATATTATCAGATAAGTTAAATTCAAAAAATAGTATAGCAAAATCTTCTGTATTCACTAAAAATGTAATATTTTAATCATTCACCATTTTTGTAATAATAAAACATGATTGCTTTTTGTTTTTACACTATTGGATAGCAAATTTCATGTACTTTTCAAACATATAGGGTATTCCATTGCATAAAATTGGAACACCTGTATAAAAACCTATACTGCAAATTTATACACATTTTGAAATTTTTTGCCATAATATTTAAAATAATCGAGTTATTAAAAAAGAACAGACTTATGAATTACCCTACCTATATGAAAAGAACAACGTTTCACATACAGAGTATTTTTTTTTTTCATTATACATTTATAACCTACAAATTGACATTTCTTCTCAAAAAATTACCCGTTTCACTGAACTGAATAGCTCAGATCATTTTGAGTTTATTTCGTGGGTGATGCAGCATCGTTGAGGAAGAATGTGAGTATATACAGTACCACTCAGTTCATTTAGGCCAAAAACAACAATTTACTGAATTTATCTGAAATGAGCTGAGACGAAAACAGATTTTGACAAAAAAGAATTTATTTATTATTAAGTAATTTAAAAGAACAACTATGACAAAATCACTGTTACCAATAAAATGCTGTTATTATTATTATAATTATTTCATTCTGTGGTATATATTTCTTTTTATATTGCAATATTTATTGTGTATCAAAAACTATAATTTTCATTGAAAATTAATTTTACCAATTTCAATATTTTAATCCAATTATTTTAATAGAAAAGATGTGTGGTATTTTGTAATTTTATAAATTAAATTTGATACTTTGTTTCATGAAACAAATATAATCTCCAAATTTAACAAAATTCAACAAAAAAAAGAACAATTACGGTGAATGCACAAAAGCTTTTTGAAACACACCTATTTATTCTTTAACAATAAGGTGTTTCCTTCTATCTCGATTTGAACAGTCGTTTACACAAGAAAAAGAATTAAAATTTTCAAGGGAGAAAGTAGCTCCATCCGCCACAGTTAAAAAAAGGCGAAGGGCTAAGGCGTTGGAATAGGGAACTGGAACACGGTCCTGTGGCCGTTATATAATGCTCTTCATTGAAGGGCGCATAAACGCTCTTGATAAGACACAACAAAGACACGAGAGAAAGTGACAAAAAGTTGCTCGTAAATACGTCATATGAAGGGATTTTTTTTCCATGAGACTTTTAACTTAAATCGTAAATTCATAAATGATAGATTGCCAACAAGTACATTAGAGCGACATTAATAAATATGTATGTACATTTTGCTATATCATAGATTTTTCAGATATAAAATCCTGATAGTTCAATGATTTATTTATACAATATTTTAGCCGTATTTTTTTGTCAAAATCTCAGTTGTTTGTCTTAGGTCACGTCAGATAAATTCAGTAAATTATTTTTCGTTTTAAATGAATTGAGAAGTACTGAGCGTACTCATACCAACCCAGCGATGCTGCATCACCCGCGAAATAAACTCACAATCATTTGAACCATTCAGTTCAGTAGAAGGGGTAATTTTGTAAGAAGAAATGTCAATTTGTAGATTATAAATCGTCAATTTATGCCAAAGAAAGGAATGTGAAAATTTTGCTTAGTTAGTATATTTTCATCTCCCAAATGCACGAATATGGTATAAGTTGAACCATAAAATTTATAAACCCTAAATCACGAACGCCTTCAGTTCTAAAATGTAATTATATCAAAATCACGAATGTACCATATTCGCGTTAATTTGGAATAATACTATAGCAAATAAATTCACTGTAATGCACGAATCTAAATTAATAATTGCAAATAGAGGAGCAAATAATATTTCTGGTTGCATTTATAAATTCAAAATTAATCACCCGATCATAAAAATTGTTGAAATGATGTCTGACTGAGGTTGGTACAAAAATAAAATCTTTGCAGCAAGCAATGTGTAAGAAACTCTTGCAAGAATATCTAAATCTCCAAAAAATGTGTCAGGATCTTCGAAAAGAACATTACAATAATAATAAAGATTTAAAATATTCTTCAAAAATTCGGGATAACTTACCAGAACCAAATGAAAATGAGTTTGTATTTATGTTAAATTTTTTTTTTACATAATCACATATAATATCATGTAAATAAATATTTTTTCTAATAATTCTTGTTTTTCAATTTTTAATTTACCATCAATCAAAATTTGAAAAATACTGATATACAAAAAAGACAAATGCTTAAAATTACGTATTATATATAACTACATGTGTAACAGTTCATAAACAGATTTATTATAGCTGTCTGAATACTAAAACGCATTTAACTCAAAACTAGTAAATACACATTCGTTCCTTTGGCAAATACCTGACAATGTTTTATGAAAGTTGAGACATATACGGCAATGAATTTTAGAGTAAGAATTACTTCGCGTATGTGTGAAAAAATATTCAAAAAAAAATAACTTTTACCAATATTTAAAAAAAAAAAAACTATATTTGCTTAATTGTTAACTTGCCAACACAGTGTTAGATAGAAATATTATTAAGAAGGATTCATTAGATATTTTATTGCTTACTTAATAATGTTGTAATATGACTCAATTCTTTGTGTTTTATTAATATATGATGCCAAACAAAGTAATAAATATATTCAAGTGAATTGCACTTACTCATGGAATCTAAATGTGCAACAATAAAATATCACATCAAAGACAATTTTCTCATATGAATGTTTAAAGTAATAATCGTAAATTCATACCTTCGTGATATATTGCTGTTACACGAATATTAGTGGAGAAACTTAGACATTAAATATTAATATACATTTTTCTATTTTATGAATTCATATTATCATAAATAACTTTAAACTTCTTTATCAGGTTCACAATGCAGTTTTAAGTTCCCCTTTCCATCATCATTCAAGTCTTTTAAAAAGTTTTCTCAAACTTCTCGTCGAATATCTGCTGGAGAAAAGTTATGTTTTCATTTTTACAACAATTACCAAACGAAAAACAATGATGGATCTTGAGGGAGAATCTTCTCTAATTTACTACTTCTAGTTCAACCGCAAATGCAACGATTTTTCATTTCAATTAATATATTATCCGTCATATTTAAGTGCTCTATTTATTTCTTTAAATTTTCAAAAATAAAAACAATGATAAATGGTTGTTAAATATTTTTATAGGCTCAACTATATTTAAGGTTATAATAATATAATATCAATTAAGATGTCTTGCAAGTTTACAAGGCCCTTGTAAGTTTTCACATTATTAATATCAACTTGTAGGTAAAGTTATTAATTTTACATTATAAAATTGCAAAGTTTTGAAGTATCCGTATCTACTTTAAGAGCTCAAATTATATGCAACCTTAAGGTTGACTGAAACTGCCTTTATTCAAGTAATAAGTGACCGGCCTACATAGGTAGACGAATATGCCAAAGTGAATGATAGGAATGAAATAACCTAGTTACAAGTTGACATAAATTATGATAAATTGTTTTTTTTTTACATTTTTTATTACGTTTTTGTTTCATCACACTCCCGAAACATATCAGAAATTTGACAGACTGATTAGACGACATTTTGAACACGCCAAATACCGAGTTCACATTTGACAGCAGTTGAATACTGCAGTACTCAGTCAGTATTACCAACATGAATGTACAGAAAAAACTAAATTTAGCTAAAAGAACTTAAATGTCATGCGTGTATTAATTGTGATAGCTCTATAATGTGTAAAGTAAATAAAGTACGTAAATCATTTACTTTACATACTGTTTGCAAGATTTTTATTTACAAATTTAAGAAAAATACAGTTATTGTAATGTTAGAATGAAGGAACAAAAAGTAACATTATTGTAACGTTATACGAGTATAACGATATTTTGTATGAATAAAATAATATTGTTTTCAAGGTAGCGGAACTTTTGAATTTTTTTTTTAAATTGTGAAGAAGCCAAAAAATAATAAAAAATGTAAAAACAGTATGTAACTTCCAATTCTACAATTTTTGTCGTAAAATGAACAAGAGAGCAGGAAATTTCGTAAAACTAATATATCATGTTAAATCCTTATGTTCACTGCTCACCGCCACCCCCGGTTTATATTTTTTTATATTTTTGTATTATAAAATTAGTATTTCCGTTGGTTTAAGTATTTAGTAAATGTGGCAATATATCTTGTTGAGTAATGAATCAGTAGGAAGATGAGAATCTATCATCAATTAAGATAATGTTTCCTACTTAATCTCCTCCCAAAAAATTGTTGAGAATTCATGGAAGGAATTACAGCAAAAGTAGGGCTGATTGTGGAGCCGTCGAAAGAAACAAAATTAAATGATATAATTGTATTAAATAGAAAAAAAGTAAGATCATTTATCTTCGTCGTTACATTGTCACGTCAGTGGTTTTACGAATGCCTCCTCCGATTCAAGTCTGAGTCCTTGGACACTAAAAGGCCATTGTCACCAAATCCGAAACTGGAACACGGAGCAACGAGCGAGACATAGGTCACCTCAGTTTCCATCTCTAACTCCAACCCATCAGATTCCAGCTTTCATATGAAGATATTCTGAGTTTGAATTTAAATATCGATAACTAGTCTCTCCCACGATGTTTCTATCCAGTGACGTATTGTCATTCTATCACTGCCATCTCCGCTGATTCTACGCTTCTCTTGCGTTATAAATGTTCCGTCCAGCGCCAGAAATCTCAATGGCAATCGCGCAGTTCAGCACCTGAACATCAATCAATAAGTGCAGTCGTAATGAGTCTGCTCTCTAAGATGAATTCACCTCGTTTAACTTTCTGTTAATTCCACATTTCTATTTTACTTCTACTTTGGTACAATCTGGCATTCACACATTTCTTATACAGGGTGAGTCACCGAAATCGCCGTCTTCGATATCTCCCTTGTTGTTAGAAATACAACATAAGTTTATTAACAGAATTTATTCGACTACTCAAGGAGCATAACGTAAAATTATTTTCACATATACAGGGTGTTGCATTACGGCTCGGCGAGAATTGTTTGTCTTTTTTTAAATGGAACACCCTATATATTTTTATATATTTTGAATTGTATTTTATTCACCTATACGAACATATGAATTTTGTTTTAGTTTTCCACGGCGTTGCCAAGTTATTCCGTTTTTTCTCTAAAAAAGACCGAATACACGCATTGCTTTATAAAGGCTTACTGAAGTTATTTTAATAGTAAGAATTAAGAATTTTCTTTTCAGTATAACTGTAATTATACTCTATGTTCTGACATATTTTTTTTTAAATGTAATTATACAGGCTGTTCAATAAAGCGAATCAAATGTGCTCAATTTCAAATGACCATAACTCGTCATTTTCAAATGGAACACCCTATATTTTATTATTCAGTTGTATGTATTTTTGTATTATCTTCATATATTATTAAGGGTATCCTATGCCTAAAACCAATAATTTCGGAGATTTTCACAATTTTTCTCTAAATTTATATATTCACTTAAAAATTAAATCTAGTATGCCATTGATATTGTTTTTTGAATAAGAAACAATTGCAGTAATGACTGTAGTTTCATTAGCCAGGTTATTATTAATAACAGTGGGATTAAGTAAATTAATTTATTAATATGAGTCTCTCGCAAGAAGAACTTACGAATATGGTGTACGCACTTGGAAAAGCGGAAAGAAACCCTCTGAACATGACCAGTTCTTTCAAACCTTTCCCTTAGTTTTTCAAAAGAACGCGGATTTGGATGTCGTCTTCCCGGAAACCGTTGTGCATAAATTCTTGATGCCAAAAGAGCGTTTGTTGCCGCTTCTTCAAGTGCGTACACCATATTCGTAAGCTCTTCTTGCGCACTCTCCACGCCAGCATTGAGTGCCCGTGAGGTGACGCCTGGCCTGACCAGCATACACCATATTCGTAAGTTCTTCTTGCGAGAGACTCATTAATAAATTAATTTACTTAATCCCACTGTTATTAATAATAACCTGGCTAATGAAACTACAGTCATTACTGCAATTGTTTCTTATTCAAAAAACAATATCAATGGCATACTAGATTTAATTTTTAAGTGAATATATAAATTTAGAGAAAAATTGTGAAAATCTCCGAAATTATTGGTTTTAGGCATAGGATACCCTTAATAATATATGAAGATAATACAAAAATACATACAACTGAATAATAAAATATAGGGTGTTCCATTTGAAAATGACGAGTTATGGTCATTTGAAATTGAGCACATTTGATTCGCTTTATTGAACAGCCTGTATAATTACATTTAAAAAAAAATATGTCAGAACATAGAGTATAATTACAGTTATACTGAAAAGAAAATTCTTAATTCTTACTATTAAAATAACTTCAGTAAGCCTTTATAAAGCAATGCGTGTATTCGGTCTTTTTTAGAGAAAAAACGGAATAACTTGGCAACGCCGTGGAAAACTAAAACAAAATTCATATGTTCGTATAGGTGAATAAAATACAATTCAAAATATATAAAAATATATAGGGTGTTCCATTTAAAAAAAGACAAACAATTCTCGCCGAGCCGTAATGCAACACCCTGTATATGTGAAAATAATTTTACGTTATGCTCCTTGAGTAGTCGAATAAATTCTGTTAATAAACTTATGTTGTATTTCTAACAACAAGGGAGATATCGAAGACGGCGATTTCGGTGACTCACCCTGTATAACTACCATGAATGGCAAACTCTTCGTCGGAACTTTAACGAGTCATTGGATGCTAATATCTACAAATCTTCTACTAATATAAACCATTACTTAAAATATAGAATTTCACTCTATAAATTAACATGCATGCATAATTTTTTTACGCAATTATACACATTAAATTCCTACGTCGTAAATTTACCTACATTTCGTATTAGGTACACATTTATGTCCCAAGACAAGTAAGTAGAGAAAATTCGCCGGTTCTGCGCCAATAGAAATGGGGTACTAAATCGCAGTCAAAGAATGCGAAAATATAAGTAAATTAATGAGTATAAATGATAGAATTTTGTTTAAATATTAATTAGTTCGCACACTACAGACGATGGAAGTCGATTAATAATTAGAATAACGTATCATATCCTAAGTAATTTAATGGGCTACTTACATGATACTAAGAAATTTTTTTTTTGGAATATATATATATATATATATATATATAATAAAAGACCCCCTATTTTTTTCTTTTTTCAAAATTTTGTCACTTACGGCTAAAAATAAATATTTTCTTTTTATGACGTCACAATCACGGATGACATACGTCCTAGTTCTGTAGTTTGGGAAGACAGAGACGGAGATAGTAGAACTTTGTCTGATCCTCGATCTTCCCTTCACCTCTACCATTCACATTAACGAATCAAATGCTGGTGATTGTGTCGTCATCAAGATAGGAGGGATACATTTATGTTAAATTTATTAAATAATAACACAATGTATTTGAAAAATTTATAATGTAAATAATGTAGCTGAGTAAACTAAACTTGAAAAATATAATAGTTTTCAAAATCCTCTTGTATGCAAGTAGCCCAGTGGATGCCTTATTTTAAAAGTGAGACTCACGCGTCTTGTATTCCCGTTCACCGGAAACCATCAATGAACAAAACTAGCGCCGTTCACCGCCATAGTTTGTGTCGCAATATTGACAAACAATGGTCAAACTGTTTTATTGTTCTATAATTAATTAAGAAAATAATGAATTTTATTTATTACTTATGTCGTCAAGAATCAAATACAATACAAAATATACTGTAGAATGTATTTGGTCATTTTTGTAATCTGTATGAGTACCTAATGAGTATTTCGTAAAAAAATTGTTGATGTATCTGGTAATTTGGTTAAAGAGGTAAAGTATTTCTATTTGCTTTGTAAGATTTATTGTAGAAGTTATCTTGACATGGTTACTTATTTCAGATTAGGTTTGTTAGTGAACACAAAAACTTTTAATTCAGACAAAACTTGTAAAAGATTAATGATTCCATGTTTCTAACCAAATTTGTTCAAATAATTGTTTTCAAACCCTCCTTGTTACTAGTTAACTGAATTAGTAAAATATATGAAAGCACCAGCGTTGGTTTTAATGTTTTTTACATGCTGCACTATATTGTGATTGGTTTGATTTTTTTTTAAATCAATATATCAATATATTATACATACAACGAAGTAATTTTTCTTTGATCTAATAATAATTTATTATACTGTGTGTATAGTAACTACAAGAATAATGGATTTAAATTTTCAATGTACTTTTTCACGTCAAATTGTTATTTATTTCCCCGCTCTACCTTGAATAACAAATTCAGAAGAGTTATTTCCTAGTCATGTAAAAATATTACACTCACATTTTAATCTGATGAATAGGGGATTTAAATTTTTATGCTATAATGGATCAAGTTAATTAATGAAGAATTTAAACATTAACACATTTTTGACAACTTCATCTTTTTTTGATTAAATCACTAATCAAACTCACGCGTGAAGTGCATGTAATGTTGACCTGATTTGCATTCAATTAACAAAATGAAACGGCAAGAGTTATAGATAACAAAAAAAAAACCAGTAGGTACTTAATTATAATTTTATTTTTACATGAAGCAGGAATTTTCTAATTTTTAGCTATAGTGGAGGACTCCTTTGTCATTGCGTTTAAAATTTACCAGTAATATTAGGATACAACCTATCTATAGTATTTAAAGTTTAATATAAATGTGAGGTAAATTAATTTACAAAATATCTAGCCGACTTTAAAATTTAAATTCAATGCTGAAATAGTTGCTAACAATCTTGCGGAATGACGGTAAATAGAATTGTCAGTTGGCCGAGCAGAACGGGTGCTATTTAATATTCCAGAGCATTTGAAAAAGAGAAAATTTGTAATCATTTAGCTGCGGTTAGGTAGCAGGGTTGAACATTGAGCAACGAGCGACGCCGCGACGCCGAGCGACGACCGACGACGTACCGCGACGCACCACGACAATGTGACGTCCGTGTTGAGCCCAAAGCGCCGCGGCGCTAAACCCTACATTACCGCGGTACGCGTGGAAATTTATTTACAAAGTTTAATTCGTCCTTCTTTTAACCAAATTTAAATAGATAAGGAAAGTAAATCCAAACTAGGCCGTTTGTGCGCATTGCGCACGGCGTTAACATTTCATTCAAATGAAAACCTTCTCGACCCGAAATGTCTCAGGAATAAACATAATGCTTCAAGGGCAAGGTCTTTTTTCAATTAAATTTAAAACATGATCTGGGCGCATCTTTAATATTCCAAACAAAAAGAAATATAAACCTGCAAAGGTATTTATAAATTACACTAGAATTCTGAGCGAAATAATATACGATTAAATTCTAAAACATGGTATTTATCGTCCACCATGCTATCTTATTCGGCAGGAAATAGCCCGAATGTTGGAACTTGTAGAAAAGAGCTTCAGAAATCAGTTGCATGAGTGCAAAGAGAACGGTGGCTACCACATTCAAGATGTTACTGCCCCCCACATTTTCGATCGCGAAATATAAGTTATTTTATTTGGAGAGAATCCACATGTGAAATGTAAAATACAGCGCCTCGAAATAATAGCAAAAAATAAACAATCTGTTTTCCACATAGACAATCCTTTTTCAATTTCATTTAAAGGTTGGTAACATATCATACGGTATTATCGGAGTTACAAATAGGCAACAGAAATCTTCCATTCGTTCAACTTGATTATCTGATTCAATTCGCAATCTATCTACGTCAAATATTCCTTTCTTGATGTACTATTGTCATTGTGTTCGTATTCATAATTATAAGTTCTCCTTTAGTAGCGATCAATCATTTATATTACAAATTTACAATCGCGCTTCGTACGACATCTTCGTTTGATAAGTATGAGTACATTCGGCAACACAAATTCAAAATCAGAAGAAGAATTTTGTAGAAGTTTTGTTTCTAGAGGGATAATAACTAAAATATATTATACACGATGGTGACTGGGACTCCTGAACATAGAATTTTAACATGTAAAATCATATTTTCGTAATTTCCTGCTTCCCCATTTATTTTAGACAAAAATGTTCCAACACTTCTACCCAAAAAATAGCGGCAACCATGAAATTTAAACAAATAAATAAACAAATGTTAACCCTTTATCTGTTAAGTTAGATTTACTTTATTTTGTTTTGGCCGGTGGCACTAAAAGTGTACACTCCAAGAAACCTGGCTTTAATTTTACGAACTTTGGACCAATTTTTTTTTTATTTTGAATAATTTGTAGGTGCGTGGTTTGTGCGGGTAGGATTAATAATTGAATTATAACAAAGTATTTGTTCGAAGGAAATTTATTTACAAAAGAATTATATTTAGCGTAGATCAAAAGAGAATTTGCGTATGAATAGAGATTCCCATATGTCTACATGATGAAGAATAGAGTATGACTCCTCGATAGCTCGGCACTTACCCACCCAAAAATAGGATGTGCCCACCAGCTGTTGTAAAATTATAAATATGCATTTATTATACATTATTGATAAAACTAGCTAGATGGGTAGGTAAGGAAATACATACCTGTACAATAAATCTATAAAACCATATCTTCCGGTACGCAATGCACCAAGAAAGTTTTAACTTCGGTAGGTACTCGCACTCGCCCTTTCTGCTGCAGCTTTGAGGGAGCTACAATCGACAAACGTCGACTTGTATTTTGGCCTAGTTTTAGGCTGTAAAGCTATACAAGGCCTTCTAAATTTAAAATTATAAATGAACCTAGTTGCACATTAACTGAATGACTGAATCAAAGAAATGTGTGCAGAAAATTTATTTTTTATCTAGGCGGTGGAAAAGTCTCTTCTCACACAAAAACAAAAGCAAGCCCGATTTTTATGGCAAAAGGACACAAAAATTGAGTTTTAATGAAACCTCGATAATAAAATTAAACAAAAAATTTACGCATCACTGTTTTGATCAATATATAAATATTTAACTCTGCGTTCGAGATATGGTGCATTATTTCATATCCGCCAAACATGACACTGTGTTTATTTTATTGTTTTTATTTTATATTTATTGTATTTGGAATAGGTACTAAATATTTGTAATTAATTGCTAATTAAGTGTGTGTAATATACTTATTTGATTTTCTATAAATAATTTGTATTTAATATATTTTAATTCTGAAAAAAAAATTTTTTGCTAACATTTCTTTGGTCTAATACATGTGCGTCTGGGCTCATATATGATTTATATTTTTTTATAATTTATATACCAACTGTATAGAGATAGAGTATAGAGAATAAAATTATGTACCTATACTTATTTTGAGTACTATAATTTTAGTTCAGGCCACGCGCACGTTAAAATGACATTTAGCTTGCTTCTTTTATAAGTGCCCACCCAAATTTTTATGCGTCCAACTTGTACCCACCTTTTAATTCAATCCTGGTACCGCGAAAAACAGATGTTTAAGAAAGCATCTGAGAGGGTCAAATCAGGTAGAAAGATACAAAGTATATAGTGTTTATTTTAACATAGTTGAAGTAATTATGCAATAGGTATATTTACTTTATTGACAGCTCTCAAAATAAAATACCACCGTTTTATTTTAATTTTGAACATCTTTTAAATCTTGAATGGAATATACTGGTACGTAGAGTAATTTGAAGAAAGTATATAACAAAATGCTGCTGTTCGTGGCAATAGCAATAGCGAAGGAGAAAATTTTCATAACGCGAGTTGCGTATGCGGTCGGTTATGAGCCATGAACCATGAGCCCTTCGTACGGCATGCGGTACACAGCAACATACGCTTCGCTGTTTATTACGTCAGGTCACGAGCTGGCTTCGTGTCTAATTTGATTTATCTACGCTTCGTTTATTTGTTGTACCTATGTTGATTCATAATTCAAAGGTCCAAAAACAATTCGATTCCCTCACACTACTCGTTCTTTAAATTTAATTTTAAGAAATCGTGATTTTCATCGTAAAAATTTTTAGGCAGGAAATCAAATATGTTGGAAACATTTTTTGTTTCTTAAAATAAAAATAGTAAATATATAATGATGACATATTTGTACCTCACGGACACTCATTGCTGACGTACAGAGTGCATCATAGGGTCACTTGTGACATTTGAAATTCGAAATATTTATTTTGGCGTCGGTTCCGGTTTTTTAATAATTTTTATTCAGGAAGTGTATTAGTGTGTACAAATAAACATTTTACATAATCGATAATCGCATACTAAATTTATTTTTACTATACATGCATAACAATAAAATCACGCATATTCCACTTGTGGGTTAGCATAAACCCAAAAATAACAACAATAAGAGCTCAACAACATTTTTATTAACCCTACTCCCCGCTTCTTATATTTTAAAGTGACCGATTTTCAGTAACGAAATACCGCATCCGGACCGCAATAATAGTTACGCAACAATCATCCTTCACCATATATTTCTGCTCTTCTTTCCTTTCTACTTCGAAACTTTCTCACCCTTAGCACAATACTTAAAAAAAATGGCATCAAACAATTCAGAATAAACAACCGTAGGAACATGTTTTAATATTAGAAAGTTATTTGCTCCATTGTTTTAACAACATTCTTACTAGCTATACAACAAATATTCCTCACTCCTTACATATTAAAGTGACCGATTTTCGGTAGCGAAATACCATATCCACCATCGCACTCATTCATAAGAGCTCAACTGATTCACTCTGCTTATAGCAACATTCTTACTAACTGTGTGTCTTCAGCACATATTCGTCATTCCTTACATATTAAAGTGACCGATTTTTGGTAGCGAAATACCGCTTCCGGACCACGATAATAGTTACGCAAAAATCTTTTGCAACACATTCCTGTTGAAACACACTTCTTTCATCTCAGCCACATTCATAATCGCATTCATGCATGTTCTTCTCTTTCTACTTGAAAACTTTCTCTCCCTTAGCACAGTACTTCAAAATTTTTGGCATCAACCAATTCAGGTAAAACAATCTTTGGAACATGTTTAAATATTAGAAAATTATTTGCTGGATGTTACATAATAAAAAAATAAACATTCATGAGCATTAAATAATAATTGGTAACGATTGTAAGTCATTTTTTGTAAAAATGCTTATTACGGATTTTCTACGATCGACGCTAAAAAGTAAAAAAAAAAAATTATATTAGAAATTTTTAGTTGTCACTTTTAAAATAAGCTTTGATTGTTATTTTTTGTGTTTATTTACTTACCGCCTCTGCCTCTTCCGATCAGTAATTTGTAAATAAAGCTTACTGCCTGGGAAACCTATACATACTTACTTACTTAATTGTTGAGCCCTTTTACCATTTCTGGTGTCGGGCTTTATGTGAGTTTGAGTTCATTTGTATCCATCTTCTTCTGCCACTGGAGTTCTTTGCCATATTTCTCTCCAAAGCTTTCTGTCCTGGGTCCTACTTCTCACTTCGTTCCAAGGTATGCCTCTTCTATCTGCTGCTTTCTTGGTTTCGTCTATCCACTCTTTCCTGAGTCTTCCTCTTCGTCTTCTTTTACTTGGTCTAGCTTCGAATATCTTCCTTGTCTCCCTACTGTCCTCCATTCTTTGAACATGTCCAAACCATCTCAGCTGTCCTTCTTCTATCAATTGTTCTACTGGCTTCGTCCCTAATTCTTCTCTATACATCGTATTCTTTATCAGGTCTAGTTTGGTTTTCCCTTTTATCTTTCTCAGGAATCGCATTTCTGTGTTTCTGCTTCGTGTGTTCTCCAGTGTAGTCCAAGCTTCTGATCCATATGTTAATACTGGGATGGCTACTTTTTTAAAACCCTCGACAACGGAACATAGAGAAAAATATCAGGAATTATTAAGAACCAAAGTAAGAAATATGACAGCTTAGTCATCAACAGAAAAAGATTGGATAGAGCTCAAAAGTAACAAGTCAGAAGCCGCAGAACTAACTTGTGGAAATATATACATAAATATTAAAATAACCGTTCGTGCATAAAATTATTAATATTACTCTTTTTGCGCTTGTGCTCGAACCCGAACCCAAAACCGATGAACCGTTATAATTTTATTTTTCTTGAACCGAAACTGAATCCGAACCGACATTTATTTCTGGAACCTAAACCGAATCTGATCCATAAAAAATATGTTTCGCTTCAGGTACCTGTATGTGACATTATATTTATTGGAAGTGTTACGTGAAGTTCTGACATATTTAGACAATTAAAATGAAGCAAATATTACAGTTTGGGTGCGGTGGCAAATAAGTTTGCTTAGCGATTTAGTACGTACTGTATGCGGTGTACAGTTTGAACAAGTGATGTGGGTACAAAGTGTGTCCTGTCCTCTGTCCGGCAACGGACACGGAACTCAAAACATATCCAGATTTAAATTTCTAGTGCACTAACTAGCTACAATGTATGACTATTGGAATTTTTTCTCTCTGGGCTCCATTTCTTATTTTGGATTTTACAATGTGCCTATTCCTATAATGGACACCACGAAATTATACTTCCAACTCACACAAAATCCTGACAAATACATAATCTAGAACAAGATAATCAAACAACTAAACGAAATAGTTTTTATTATTATTTTTTTTAATTATTATTTAACTTGAATATAGAATAGAGACGTCCAGTTATTAATAATCACTTCCGTTTTCCAAGGCGAAACTAATACTTTAATGTATCATTTGGGGAAAATTCTGAAATATCATGTGCTTTCTTTTGTCATCTCATAATACTCTTCGGATCTCGTAATAAAACTGTTTATTGTATATATTCCACGCTGTGCTTTGTTTTCACAACGTGTGATGTTTACATCTGTAAATAACTTCATTGTAGATAAACACAAAAAAAATGGTTTGACAGCTTTTTTATATAAAAGCCAAGCGTAAAACTCGTTAAATAGAAATTGTGTCATTTAAATATTTTTGTAATATACTTCCTTGTTGTTTTACCACAGTATGGTATGGTAGAATTCGGACTAGACTTGATATAAATTAAAAACTTATGAAATTACTCGTATGAAATTGGTTTTTATACCCTAATGAAATGGAATTTTAAAGGAGTATGAAAACGCTGACAGTGATTTACGGTAAGCCATTTTAACTCTGTTATTGTTTTTTAAAATGCATTAGAAACAATGATTTGAAAATTTTAAAACAGGATCTCTGACTTTAAAAATATGTATTTTCTAAACATATATACATAGTTTATTTATTTATTTAGAAAGAGACCGTCCAACAGGATAAGATCCTAATAACAGCACGGCACTATTACATAAAAATAAAATACGACGAAACATACAGTACAAATTACAAAAGGAGAATATTACACTTACATTAAGCTAACAAAAAACAAATAAATACTTAAGGTAAATTTAAATAACGACTATTACAACAATTTCAATTTCGAGTAAATATAATGACAGAACATTTGTTAAAATTTAAATACAAATCATTACGTGTTAAGTAAATGTTCAATCCATTCAAATTGGATTGTGTGGCTGCAGAGACATTTAGAGATTTAACAACAATAAAAATCTTAAGGTCATCAGCATACATAATAAATTTGGAATTTTGAAAACATTGCTTAATATCATTAATGAAGATGATAAAAAGGGGAGGACCCAGATGAGATCCCTGTGGGACACCGGAAGTGTCTGAAAAATATACATTAATTGATACGCATTTCTGCCTGTCATTCAAGTACAATACAAATCATTGTGTGTACTGAGAAAAAAAATTGTCATTTAAAAAGTAAAACCACTTCCGATTCCGTCAGGTGCAGAAAACATTTTAATATTGCGTCAATTAAATAAACTAAATACATCATGTCCGAATTGTGTATTTGAAATTCAATGTCTGTAACGCCTTCTGAGAAAAAGATCGCCCTAGGTCGGAAAGACATAAATTCATGGTTCTTATAATATTCAATAAAGCAAATTGAAATATTTATTTGGAGAAACGCTACCTTTAGTTTCCTTTTTACGTTTTACTTTTTACTTCGAAACTGTTTATACGCTTTCGGTTTTTTCCCAATAGACATCTATAAAATCTTGAAAATACAGCTCGTGATGTTAGATGTTTGAAGCATCTTCCGAAATGGAATTCATTTTATACTCGAATGTGGAAAACAATTTAGTACATAGCGTCTGAAATGGATTGTTAACGTATACGAGCGTATACCTATAATCAAGGACACCATCAAAAAAATATATCTAGGCATTGGATTCGGTTTCGGCAACCGAGATTTATCAATACACCTGAAAGCAGCCTAACTGACGACGAGAAATATTGGCAAATCAAGAGCATAAACAAAACACATTAAACACAGAGTAAGAACAATTTTTCAATTCCCACTTCTTCCCGGAAGTCGAATGACAGCTTACTTAGTTTGTATATTTCTCTAAAAACAACAATAATAACCTAACCTAACGCACAAAAGACACGCTTGGAAAACTCAAGCCGAATTTTGTGGGTTAGGTAAGGTTATTGTTATTTTTAGAGAAATATACAAACTTAGAAAGTTGTTTGTCCGCTGCAGGGACTTTTAGATGTATTGATAAATCCGACTACCGAGAACGGATCCACTGCCAAATATCTATTGGGCACCTACTTTCCGATATCACAATTATAATCTAATTTTGATTCTAATCAGTAACTCATTCAACTACCTCAAATTACGAATCAAAAACGAATGTGTAGTTACATCAGATAAATCATTGGTGTTCTTCAGCGTACGTGTCACAAACTTCAAACACTCGACAGGTCAAATTTTCACAACATAAATTTCACTCATAATTTACAAAGCAATACATATTTGTTGCACGATTTGTTAAAGTAAATACATTGTTATTATTTTCAATTAGTAATACCTCTAACTATAAGGTTAGGTAACAATTACTCTACCCGAATTCTAATGGACGTATGCATCCATGTAATATTAAGTTCTACGTTGCTAAGTTTTACTTAAAGTTAAGGTTCACCGTAAATTTAATTCTATTGCACATATAAATATTAAGTTTAATATTAAGATTTGGTTAAAAAGTCAAGGTTTTTGATTTAGGTAGTACAGGAAGGCAGTTATTATGACGTTTGGAAAACCCAGTATTAAAACTGATAGACAGTTTTAAAAATTATATTGATTTTGCTAGTGTTAAACTAGAGCTAGCAAAACTTGAATTAAAATTAAACTTCATGATCATAGTATCCAATGATATCCTTAAACCAGATATCCGAGGCTAAAGTAAGTGTACGATGCAATACATTTTTGAAATTTAAGTTCAACTTAACGTTAAGTTATACTTATGTAGATGCGAACGGCCATAAGTTATACAGAATTTATTTTCTGACACAATTGACATTTCGGCACACTCTTATACCTTACACCTTTGTCTGGGTAAGTAATTTAAATATTCTTATATATACACAAAATACATGCCATCATCATACAAAAATTCATAAAAGCGCATATTCGAGAACAGAATTCTGTAATGTGCAGTGCTGCAATATGATAATACAGAAAGATTGGATGCTACTTTCTAAAAGCGCCGCAGTTTCATTGCTAAGGGAACGTTGAATATTCTGGTTTATTATGTGCTAACTCCGCATTGGACTTGTTTCAGCAACCGTGCCAAACCATAATGAAGCGCACGCATACAATGAAGGTTTGGAAATTTACTTTTCCAATTGGGTGTATTATTTAGTTAAGAAGCTGCTACAAATTACTCTCCATTCATCCTAACCGTCAGCCGTCCATTTTCCATTTGTTCACTGCCAGTGTTTTAAAATAAAATCCCTATCCATTCCGGAGTAGTTTATCCTTCATTTTCACACAATCTTATCCTATTAACTTATACATTCAGCATCTCACTAGACAAGTCCAAATTTGCGCTACGCAGTCCTACCCTAACTCTACACCAGAGCTTTCCAACAAATTTACAACCATATATGAGCTATATTAGATCAAAATCTGAGTTCGTCTCAGGTTACTTCCATTTCAGATAAACTCAATAAATTGTTGTTCTTTTTGTCTTAACTGAACCGAGTAGTAGTGAATGAAGTCATCCGATGCTGCATCACCCGCGAATAAAACAATCTCTATTTCATATAATATCGGCATTACGGAAACCTATTATAATACATAATCTGCATTTTACATAATAATTGCCTTGGATTAGTAATTTTATCACTCTCAGTTATTAATATAAATTTAAACGATGTATTGCATTTGCCAATATTTCTCACATCTTACTGTCGCATAGATATTTAAAAACAAATTTGCTTCTACACATAGCATTTTAATACAATTTTCTTTAATTTCGAAAAAACTGATATGAAAGCGAACAGAATTTTCGTGATTAAAAACAAAAATGTCATATGCGGTAATAAAGCATTACTCTTTCCTTTTTCTACATACATCTCAGCTCATATTGTCACTTATCAACAGAGTTAAGTAAAAATATTCCAAAACGAATACAGCTATAGTTACAAAGATTAATCTACCAATGAAGAAAGTATCATATTCCATCGTAATTTGTAAAAATGATAAGGGAAAATTAATTATTAAGAGTTTGAAATTAATTACACTGGCATAAAAACGAAGCTCGCTTATTTAAAAGTAAAATGAATGTCGATTTCCAATTTTAATTTAAAACGATTTGAAAGACAGCGATGTTAATTTTATACCCGATTTCGGGCATTGTATAAAAAATTTGCTCAGAACTTATTTTTAACTTATGAAAATACCCATACCCGAAATTTTCCCCTTCAACAGATTTGCTTAATCAGAATTATTAAATAATACTAGTAATGAAAATCTTTCAATATACAAAATTACACAGACCGGAAAAATTAGAGGAACGCCAAAAGAAGCTATGTATTTAAAAAATATGAACCATCTGTCTTTCATATTTGTGTAGATATTTCTACATCTACACCAAATAACAAATGACAACTACAGCAATTTTCAAAACATGTCCAGAGATCGATTTGAAAACAATTCCGGCGCATGCGCATTTGGCTGATACTTTTATTCCAATATTTTTTTTACTTCTTTTGTACCACTACGCACTAAAACTACACAACTATAAGATTATTTGTAGGTTAGTAACACAAAAATGGAAAATTATTATTTTTATTTAATAATGAATAATTTATATATAATGAAAAATTTAATTTTTTAATTAAACTACATTATGTATAAATTATTAATTATTGCTTAAAAATAATAATTTTCCATTTTAAAAAAAAATAATTTACTTTAAATACTGAAAATTGAAATGATAACAAATGCAGAAATGATTGTTAAGCCTTGATCTGTAGTGAACACGAATTAACAACCATATTTAATAAGACCGAGCAATATTTAACACCTCGATAAATGGCAGTCTATCTTTATTAGGTGGTTATATTTAGGTGTTATATTGTCATTTGTTATATGTTGTAGATCTACAATTACCTACACAAATATGAAAGACAGAGGATTCAAACTTTTTTTAAATACATAGTTTTCTTTGGCGTTCACCTAATTTTGCCAATGTGTGTAGTATTAAGCATCTTTTACTGTCACTTTTCAATACCCGATGTAGGAGCAAAGACTGAAAACGGTCAATAAATCTCCACGCGTTGTAGATTTATTTAAACTTACATAGGCTGATATACATATATTTCTTATTTTTTAAACGAACCTAACCATTATTAGTATTTTCAATTTTGATTAAGCAATATCTGTTGAAGTGGAAAATTTCAAATTTGGGCATTTTCAGGTATTCAGGTGCACAAAACTAGTCCCATTCGGTTTCTGGTGTAGAGTGTAGGAACGATATGTTGGAACGTTAACAAACATTCCTCTCTACAAATGAACTGACGATAATTGATGGTAATAGCAATTTGAATCGTATTTTTCAACCGTCTAAATTCAATCCAATTAAATAAAAGTGAAATTTCTGGTATAAAGTTCAATTTAAAATAGAACAAGATGATATTCAGCCATAGAAGGCATTGAGAGTGAGTGAGTGAGTGAAATGGAAGGGAGTTAAGTTGAGACCCCTGGCGCTCTGGCGTAAGGCTGGGTCGTTTTCGCTCGAAGGGAATCGTTCCTCCATGTTTCAGTAATTGCAGCTAAAATCCTATCGAAAGCGAAGGCAGCAACACCAACACCAGCTGAAACCGAAAGACTAGCAGCAGTAGCGACCATTGGCTCCATCGATAGCTTACTACAAAGTGCCAAATAAAAATGAATTCATCAATTAGTACTACCGCCTACGTGCTCACAGCATCCAGTCGACGTCACATTGAGCGATTTTTTTTTCTGAACATAACAAGTTCGAGCAAATGAAGGTTTCCCGGCTAGACGAATGAACTAATTAAAGCTAACGAACTGAAGACTTTTGCTGGATATAGGTAAACAATGAAGTACCGTACGATGTTTTTTTTAAATACGAATGAAATTTTAAAAGGTGACACGAGAATTATGAAAATCGAGGATATGAGATGAAAGGTTTGTAAATAACCCTAACCAGAGAAGTAAATAAATTAACTTATTTATCTCCCTTCATGTTTAATATAATTACTTAAAAACACAGAATACGTTCAAAACCTTTCGAGGAACTTTCAAATTTAATTATGCAGACCGCCACGAAACCCGAGTGTCTGGTCTCAAATATGGAAACCCGGGTTCGATCCCGACCAAAAATATTTCGAATTCGAATTTTCAATGGCACAATAGTGAATCCTTTGATGCAGGCCACACGAGATAATAATTTTGAATACTCATTCAGATTCCGTCGAGAAAAATTTAAAATTCTGAACAGTTTGAAAGTTAGTCAAAAAAAACTGAAAATTTTAAATGAGTCAAATAAGCCCGTGATTATAAAAAATATAATAAAATATTTCTTATAATAGTTACATGATTTGATAAGACAAACTCAAAATTAATTTCGGAATAAAATTCATTGAGTCGAGAAGGATCAGTTGGAAATTTTGTTGAGTATAAAGTAAGGCCTTGGTGATCCAGATTTTTAATATTCTTTATTTATTTCAGAACATCGGACGTTTCGAACCAAAGTGATTCATCTTCAGCATTAATAAAATTTGTATGGAAAAATCCAATGTCGGTTAACATTTTGTCATAACTATTAGAAGTTATAAATATAAAAAAGTAATAAAGCAATATAATAAAGGTCGAAAATGCAATACAATTTGATAAAAACCGTACCCATCTTAAGCTTATGAGTGACTTAATAGCACTAGTGCTATTAAGTCACTCATAAGGATCACCAAGGCCTTACTCTATACTCAACGAATAAAATTCAGTAAGAAATTTCATGAAAAATAATGAAAGATCTTAGATTTTAGTGGTACAACGAAATTGAAACACAATAATCCTTTTAGCATTGAAAAAATATATAGCGCACATTTAAAATAAGAAAATTGCTATTAATATTTTTGAAACTGCCATCTAGAATTTTATACTGACGTCACTTTTAAGTTTGTTTCATCAAATCATGTAACTTTTATATGAAACTTTTTTTAATTCTTTTATAATTACGTACTTATTTGACTTATTTAAAAATCGCGATTTTCATTTGTTTTTAATAACTTTCAAACTGTTGTGAATATTAAATTTTTCTCTGCCAAATCTAAATGAGCACAACATTGCCCATTTAACCGACCTCGTAGCTCTTATAGTTTCCTAGATCCCAATAGTACACCACTTAATTTGGGACATCTGTATTTATTTATTTAATTTAATTTTGTAGAGTAATTCACAATGATAAAAATATCGCAATATATACAGGATGTATCTCCTTTAAGTGGTCCGTTGTGGGTATTTCAAAAACTATAAGTTCTTAGTAACTTTTTTTGTAAACGCTCTAGATATTGCGTTAAATATTTTCATAGTGTTGTAACAAATTTCATTTTGTTTATTTTATTAATGAAAGATACTAACACAAACTTGATAGTATTAGCCAAGGAGTATTGGTATCGGTTTCAATTCATGTCGATATCAGTTCGTTGCTACGCCCTTTAGACTAAAGAGTCTCAATCATTAATTATTAATCGAATTATTTGTTATTGTCAAAACTTATTTGAAAAAGTTAAGAACTAACATTTGACAAAAACAACTGAGGAGCTTTTTTTTTCAAAACGCTATATGTCCACTTTTTTAAACTTTTGAACTAGAGACGGCATCACATACTCCTCTTTGAACTCTTTAACATTCTTATGACCACTTTCTTCAAAATGATGTAAATCCTTATGAAAATAAATAGCAAACATTACATTTCAAAGCGCTCTAAATCCCAAAACCTTTATTTTCATAACGCAGTATCTCCAGGCTGTCATTTTTGTAGTTCGTTTATTATCGCAAAATTAGTATTCTCATGAATTGTTTAACAGTATTATTTTGTCAAATATAGGGAGCAAGAACTTTAATAACAAAGGACTATTATAAAATTTATAGAGTAGTTGGTAAATTACATATATTAGGCAAAGATTGAGAATTGTATGACATAAAGAATATGTCAAATATTTTACAGAAAATGAATGGTATAAGTAAATAGAAGAGAATATTCTTTAACAAAGAAAGATAACAATATGGGTGTAAAAATGAAATCTGAACTACATTACAGATTTAACGAATTACGTAATATGTATCTTTATTAAAACAGGGCAAAAAGCAGGACAATTTAAAATTGAAGAAAATTGATCTAGGCTAAACCTGAAAAAGAGAAAAACTGCCAGGTGTTGATAAATTATTGAAGAGTTATGTAGGTGAAATGTGGAGAGAACCTGCGCAACTTTAGTGGTATAAAATCATACTTGAACAAAATAATACTGCGAATTCTAAAGAAGTTGACCATAGTGACGAAGAAGAAGTATGTATATGCAGCGAAGAAGACTGTGGCTTACGTATTTAAGTTAAATAAATTAAAAATGTCGTACTTTACAATGTAGAACTTTTATTTTTGTATGACCTAATTAATAATATAATATTATTTTTGTTTTTATGGGAAATATTGCAAGTATATACATAAATAAATTAATAAATAAAATAAATTATTTATTACCATAGGAAATTTTTAATAAAACAATATTAACTAGTATATAATTTTGTGGCCCTACTTCTTAGTAAAATAGTTATTTATAAAACGGCTTATATCCAACTTATTTTGTATCAAAACACTGTATATCCCAAATAATTTTTCAAAAGAGCGTAAATCCACATTATTCATTTTAATTACTAGATAATTTATAAAAAAACTACTTTTTATAATTGTTTATACTTTGGTAAAGTATATACGTACTATATCTGTAAATAACATTTATGTATTTCTTTATATATTATTTCTAACATAAATTGACCTATATCTCAAATCTTGTTTAACTGGACATACAGCGTTTTGAAAATAAGCTCCTCACCTCTTTTATTGCTATTGCTAGTTTAACGTATTACCAATATTCTTTTCAGGTCGACCACACAAATACCTTCCCTTAGTCATGAATTCTTTCTCATTGTAAAGTGGTGAGAATTTTTTGAATAGCATGTTCTTTGTCAATTTCCTCCCCTTTTATGCTGTAAAGTATGCCAATTCTACAAATTTTGACATCCTTAGATTATAAGTGGCATATTTGAAAATTGTAAAAATCGGTATAATGAACACTTCTACTTGTGATAAGTTGTACTTGTAAAAGCACGTAAACAGAATACAAGAGAGCAGAGGGAGAAGGTGCTGCCTTGTCTTGCTTTGACGGCGTAAGGCGTAACGATATAGATAGCTTAGAGAGGCTCGTGGATGAAGAAGCTCACTTTCGACTGAAATTAAGCATCGTCGGCGTCCGCACCTTAATTGGATCTGGCCTCTCCGGCATCCCTGTCCTGGTCTAGTGCGAGTTTACTCCATGCCCAGCTGATTAAACTTGTTTAATATTTACAGTTTATTACACAAATGTGGCAAACTCCGCGAAGATCAGAACACAACGCTAACGTTTATAATACGTTTTATGTTTAATTTTAACGCGTTTACTTTCGAATTTTCATTTAACTACTTCAGATACACCAACGACTTCATGTGTTTTCATCCTTGAAACTCATAAACAACTTCCCACGCATTTATACCTTGCTAATTAGTTTGCGAGATCAAATATAGACATGTAAATTAACTGCTCATTAACTTCCACTCACATTTTTTTACAACAATAAAAGATGAAATTTAAATACATTTTCAGCTAAAATAAATAACAAATACAATATTTTATACTCGTAACCTTCAAAATGACACTTCCCGCACGCAACACTCAATCTGGAACAAGTGCTTCCCGATCGACTCGACCGTAAAAATTGCAAAAAACATTCTAAAATAAATCTGTCTTGATAATAATAAAATCTAATTTATAAAATACAACTTTCCTGAATTTTCCTTTATCAAAAGTTTGGGAAATAAGAGTAATTTGCTAAAATTCTTTCAACATTTGTGAGCAATAGTGCCATCTATTTGACAACCTCTAAACTAAAGACGTCATTGATACAACTTCCTGCCGATTGTAATCAAACAAAAATCGCGACTAATACTATATAAATAATAAAAAAACACATATTGTGGAATATAACAACTTAGTTTAATGGAAAAGTAAGATTATAACAACATAAAATGCTTAAATTAATTAATCTATTTTAGGTTAGGTTTGATATTGTTATTATAAACAGTTATAGTAAAATTGTGACAATTAGAAATCGAAATTCCTGGTGCAGCTTGGTTTGCAATTGATAAAGATTGTGTATAATTTGCAGATTCTGGTGTACTCGCACAAGTTGCATTTGCAGATGATGGTCCTGCCTGTATTAATTTATTTGCAATCATTTTTGTACTATGGAGGGAGTTTTCTATATAACAGTTTCATAATGTTCTCTTGATTTTGTTGGCATTGCATTTTGAATCGCCACATTTGCAACTTCCCGAATCTCGGGAGGAATACAAGACACATCAGACATTGCACAAAATTATTCACTTAAATATAATAAAGGAAAAACTTGGTGCAAAACTCGCAAAATATTGATGGAAATGTCAAATAAAGCAATTGTTTCTAGTAAAACAAATGGTCATGGCCTACTTCATTTTATGTACGCTCTTAGATAAAGATTTGAAATTAAAGATGTATTTTTTTAAATACCATTACTCGAACAAAAAATATTATACAAACTACAAGCGTGAAGACGTCTTCCGCTCATTCGCGCTATTAAAGACGCTCCTTGTAGTCGCTCGTGCTTTAAAAATGCGCTCATGCGGGAACATCGTCTTCCCGCACTTAGTTCGTAAATAACTATTACAGCACTATTAAATTATAATTTTCAAAATTCGACTCTACACCGATAGAACTAAATTTTTCTGTTCCACTTCCAGACTGCTTTGAATAAGCTAACTGATTCCTTGTGTCTAAAATGTTAATCTAAAATTCTGTTTGCGTGTTCATTGTATAATTGACTCTATAAGGGCAGCTTTCATTGCCTTATTGGAGGGCATTTATCTCCAATCACAATTTGTCTATATTTCGGCAACAGTGAATACGTGGATTGTGATTTGACAGGGAAAGAATGGCATGGTGTCCGTATGGCATGTAGCATATGACATAGCGGAAGGTGGTGGGGGTGTGAGCTACACCAGAGTTAATAAATGAACATGCTGACGCCATCTCGTTCGCGATGCTTTTCGAGCGGACAATAGATCGAATATACAAACGAATGTCGACTGGATTTAAACGTTATCAAATCAAAAGAGCAAAAACTGTGATGTGTTTTAATAAATCTGAGCGTACTAAAGAGGACCGTGAAATTCAATTGTAATTTAATTACTGATGCCATGTTCCATCAACGAATTTCTTCGCAAATATGAGAGCCTTAATTTACAAAACGGTAAACATTAATTTTCATTTGTTGCTGTTCTATGGAAAATACGAAAAGTTTAATATATATTAATTTGTAGCTCGTGGGTTGAAGATTTGGTGGGTCAAATTTGATACCAAAATATTTACTTATATAATTGTCTATTCTTTGTTTAGCCAACGCGGATAATCTTTCTTGCCTCAAACGTTTTCCATAATTTAATGTATTATTGCTCTTTAGTTATTTTTAATTGATTTAACCGCTATGATAAAATACACGACCGAACTTACGCTGTCACTATCCGCTACTAAACTAATACCTTTGTCATTGACCGTGTGGAAGTAATTGGCTGGTGATTGTTTTCATAACCACAAGCAAAGATACAATTCGTTTGTCTCTGTCTGACGCATCGGCTTGTATATGTAGCATATGACACAATGTGGTCACACATTTTGATGTGACCCCAGTAACGCACGCACTTTAGTCTTCCTGCTTTCAATACAGTGGTATCGTGTGAAATAATGCTAACGGCACGATGAACTAACTTTATAAAAAATTATTAAATTCAAAATAATTTATTATTTTTATTCTTCTGCTTTTTCTTTTCTGTTTTGATAAGTTTGGGAGGTCATTGACCAAATGACCTAATGGAGAATACGCCACTGATCTAACAACAAACAAAATTAAAATGAAAGAAAAAACTCTACTTAAAATCACGTAAATCATGTCAAAAATAAAATTTATCCAAAATGCTCTGAAGAAGTACAAACCAAAATCCAATATTTTATATTTAAAAGTTGTTTACAAAAAAAATCTGCTAAATTTATATTTTTACTAAAATGTTCTAATGGGGCTACTTTTATCTAGTTTAACCGACTTCGTATCTCTTACCGTTTCTGAGATGCTAATGGTATGTTAACCCGGGCAACTTGTAAATGGTGCCTGTTTTACGGTTAACTTAGGGCAAAGTTGCTCCATTACTAGACCATTATAAAGATGATTTGTTCCCGAAAAATGCATAAATTTTATTACAAAGGAATACCCCATTGCTTGTAATCTACTAATAGTGAATTGTTAACAAAATGTGTACTATATTATAAAGTTATTAGTTTATTAACACAAATCGATATAATATGAATATCATGTTAGATGCACTAGATTTTATAACAGATTCGTCGAGTAGTTATAAAATAAGTTTATAGCTAAAATTCCGTAACTAAATTATTCAGAACTATTCGCTATTTTAATTACGCAATAAGTATCGGGTTTGCGTATTAGTTTCAACGTTGGGACAGTTATAATGAGATAGAGATGAGATGAGACGCCGGCTAGTTTAAAATTTAATTTTAATTTACTTTGCCAAGTTATCCCGTCATAATTTTATTATCAAAAGTTGGTGTTGTTTTGGCAAACAGTGCTTTTAATGACTACGTGGAACTAGAATTGCTCTATTAAAAAGCAATAAGCACATTCGTGTTCACGTTGTGAGTATTTACTATGGGAATGCTCCAGATTTCGAGTTACATCGCATAGCAATGTAAAATATTTACTCTAACCTTTATTAATTTATTGTCCCTTTATTGTTGGTTAATAGTCAATTAAATGTTTAACCTTCCCACACATTCATACTCTTTCTGATAAACTACCAACATTATACCTTGCTTTCTGTTCCACAATGTATTCTCTGGGGTTTGCATTGCACCACTAACACTAAAGGTATTCTTGTAATTGATTTTGTCTCCATTTATATTTCATATTGCCTGTTTAGTGTCTGATATATTATGTTCTGAACAGATGTATATCAGCAATCACGTAACAGTTTGTCACACGTAAACAGTGTTATAGAAAACAGTTGACAACCACCTAGCAATTTTACTAAATCATACAAATGTATATGCATCATCATCAATGGTACTACAACCCTTTTAAGGTCTTGACCTGCCATTGCTCCCTATTTTGCGCTTTCATTTTTCAATTATTTATGTTCAGTGCTTTTGCGTCCTGTTCTATCTGATCCATATATCTTCGGCCTTCTTCAGGATTTCTTCCCCACCGGTACTTGTCGCATAATTTGTTTTATTGGATCTGTATCCGGCATTCTTTGGATGTCCCATCCAACTTAATCTCCCTATTTTAATTTTTGTGATGTCTGGTTCTTCATATTCTTTATATAGTTCAAAGTTGTAGCGCCTGCGTCACATTCCATTCTCCTGTACTCCTCCATATATGTGCCGTGCCTTAATATTTTCCATTCAAATACACAAACACAATAAATATTAAATAAGTTCAAAGCTGCAGTAACAGTTAAAATAACAATAAACAAAACATACTGATGGCCGTATTATGATCAAAACTGTAAGTCTTAAATCTGTAAATAGTGAAAAAAAATCGCAACGAAGCATGCCACTCTTATGTATAATTGTATAGTAATCAACATAAATAGATGTGTTTATGTCAGTGTTTTTTTTTTACATATTTAAACTTGCAGTTTTGACCATAATATATATATATATATATATATATATATATATATATATATATATATATATATGTAAATGAGTCAAAAAATGCAACAAAACTTCAAGCCAATACAAAAAAAAACTTAACTTTCCAAACATCAGTTTGATGGTTACGCTCACAAAACACTAACATTCAAATTGCCGCCAACGTAAAGTGACAACCTCACCCCAAACATGGATTGGCTACAGACTGAGGGTTACGTGCGAGCCCACCCATTTTGATTAAAACTGATTTTGTGAGGTACCAAATCTAGAGTGAAAAACCTCTTTCCAAAATTGGTTTAAGATCATACAATAGTACATAAACGTTAAAGGAGAATATTCTGAAAAACAATAAATCCATTTATAAAATTATTTTCGTCTTCTTTTACATCGCCTGCAAAACTTTTCCAGCAACCAAAAAAGTTTCTATCAATCTAAGACAGTTCGAATTTTTCAAAATTAATCTGCTGGAAGAGATGGTATGTGCTGTATTCCGCAGACGTAGTGAGTGCCAAGCGAGCAAGTTTTAGATTACCTTGGCTGCCTCTAACTCTGCGTTCCTGGTCTGTACCGGCAGTCTGAACATATTCTAGCAAAATTCAATGTTGGCATTAGAGAAAATAATTTATACCAGTAACAAATAAGTCTCATAAAACAAAATTTAGAACTCCAAACATGTATAAGCAGTGTGGTGTAAAGCCGTAGACTACAGGTGAAAATGGGCGGGCAAATATTTAATAAAATTGATTATTCCTCCTCGCGGAGCGTTACTTTGAAAATAGCAAGTGTTTTAATCCCCGCGGTTACGTCCGCCATTAATGAAATTCAAAAGCACGAACTCACACTTATTGACAAGCTACAGCGAGGAAGTATTTCAATTGTGGGGTAAAAACTGTGTCAGACATTTCGAAGCATTTAATCGCATTAAGAATGTAAAGTATTTTAGTGAGATAAGTGTATGCGTAACTGGTAACGTAACGAGTGAGGGCGCAAAGCGAAAGCGGGAAGATAGAGGGTGCCTCGAGGCGTATAAATCCACCGCATACCAGTTTTAAGTGAGCCCTTGCGCCTTGCACGAGTCCAAACTTCCGTCAAGACACCAACTTGAACTCGATTCCTAACCTTCGACGTTCGACGATGGATTTTAATTCTACCTCTGCCAATTCTCCACTTACCAAATCACAGATATAAAAAAGATAAATTTTATAATGAATTCTTATAACTCAATAATCAACAAATAATTTTGAAAACAAAAAAAAATATAATTTTATTTTGCAGCTTTATAATAATAACTTTAAAATTAAAACTTGATCCAAAACTCACAATTTTTTGAAACATAAATTATGTCCATATAAATCAGATTCTTTTTCGGGTTGTTAGACCGTGGTCTAAAAGGTGCAACAACCCGAAAATGAATCAGACTTTCATAGACGCCATAGCCGTGAAAGCTTAATTATTTATATGAATTATGTTCATTTAAATTAAATGTTTAGAAGTTACGAGGGCCGTCCTAAAATTAAAGATACAAAGGCACTGATGGCCTAAGGAAATTTTGTTTCCGAAAGTTGGAACCACTGTCATGTAGAGGGACTCCTCTTTCAAATGAGTGATCCAGCAGCTCTCTAGGGCGAACAATTTGGTAGTAGCATCCGTTTGCGATAAAGTAACGTGCGCGAAGCCTACGCCACTGAATTAGCGGTCGACAGTGTAATTACTGCGAGCAGCTGTGTATATGTTAAAGTTAAAGAATCAACTTAGTCAGTGCATACACTGTCTAGTTGATGTATGCTTCCACTAGTTGTTTTAGTGAAAGTACATATACATTATTTTATATAGTGCATATTTTATCTAGTTAATGTATTCATTGACTAGTTAGTGTATACACCTGCTTTTGTCACTGTCTACCTAAATCCGAGTTCTGTGCGTTAGATATTGTTTCTGTTTTTTTTTTTTTTTTATAAAATTTATACGCCTAGATTGTTGGGTGGGCAGTTTGGGAGGGCATGTTGCAATAATTTATACTTTCACTAAAACAGCTAGTGGAAGCATACATCAACTAGACAGTGTATACACTGACTGAAATGTATACTTTAACTGTAACATATACACACCGCCGAAATAAGCTTAATTATACGCATTTTCCGAACCTTTTGTTCCATTGTTCTACAATGTTCCTGAATATATCCTAGAGTATTCTAGAATAATGTAGAACTATATAAGGCGGTAAACAACTCTGGATAGTCAGTTGAGTTGAGTCCAGTATATAGTTCGGTACAGTTAGTGAGTGGATAAGAGTTAGTCGGTGGAAGTTAAATAGTTAAGTGGTGTTAAATAAATGGTGATATAAATAAATAGTTTAAACGTTAATGATATAAATATCGCGTAGACAGTCTATAACAGTCCGCAACCGACCGGCATGCTGAGATTGGAACGCGTAGTGAAATAAGTAAATAGTGAAATAAATATCTTTACAATATTTATTTCTCGTTCAATAAATATTTATTATAATTAATAACAGTTCTCTAATTTTACACTTCACCCAAATAAATAAACGTTATAATACGTTTTCTGCATGGGTTTACTGTACATGTGGATCACAACTGTAAAATCCTAAAACAACGTCGAAGGGCAATTCAAAACCAAAGGTAGGGAATGTTGACGGTGTGTATCTGCATCACGATAACAGCGCGAATCACCAAAGATTTACTGGGTGATTTTGGTTGGGATATTGATATTATGGACCATCCACCACACAGCCTCGATCTGGTACCGTCTGATTGCCATCTCTTAGTTCATTTAGATAAGAATCTGACAGGAAAAAATATAAAGACGAAGATAAGGTAAGAGAGAACGTAGAACGTTGAATAAGGAAGCAGGCGACAACCTTGTTCGACACTAGCATCAAAAATCTCTTGCCCCGCCTATAGAAGATGAATTAAATTAACGGGAACTATATAAAAAAAATAATTGAGATGTATACTTACATCCTCCTGTAAGAATTTTAAAAATAATCCCTTTTTTGATTTTTGGTAACATATGTATCTTAAATTTTAAGACGGCCCTCATATTTAAGTTGCAAATAAAAAAATATTTATATGATTTCATTACTGATTTATTGTTATCTTTTCAATGGTGTAACTATTCAATATAGCGTTCATATAAAAATTAGAACTTTGACATCTTATCTCGAAATCTAAAGGTGAGAATTTTTTTAAGACCGGCATTTGAAAGAACATGAAACAGTGCCCTAAAGATATTCAATCCAAAATCCAGTATTATTTTACATTTAGAAGTATCTCATAGTTCTCGAGATCCCCAAGCAGTCCTCACTTATTGGTACACCCTAAGTTTACAATTCCATCTATTGTGTGGTACATTTGATATTTTGAGTGTAAAATATCCAATAAAAGTGTACCCATATGATTCTTGCCGGGATGAGACGGCACGGCAAGAAATAAAAGCACATGATGGTGTACGGTAGTGGTTATACGACGCTATGACGGTGCTCGCCCTTAAGTAGGTTGTGAAGTTGAGTTTCGATGTCCTGTTTAGAAAGTTCTTAGAACCGGGAACACAATTAACTTCCCGCGAAACTCTATCGAAGGCGGGGGACGGCGGACGGTGGGAGGCAAGCGCACCTATTTTGAGTATCGCCAACGAAAGAAGTTTCCTGGGGCAATTTCATCGAATTCAGTTCAGAAGAATGTTTTTACAATCGTCTCAGATTCTTACCCTTCCAAATAATTAGATTCCAGATCAAATTGTTTTTCTAATTAATCATCTGGCTGTTTAATAAGCAATTTAAAATTGATGAAATTTAATAAACGCAAATGATCACAATTAATTTGCAAATAATTTACTCTGCTTTATTAGCAGTGCAGGATTTTAGTGTACTTGTTAGCGTTTATAAATTTACATTTTGTCCCTTTGTTCGCAATCAGAGAGGTCGAATGTAATTTGTTTCACGCCGATCAATCGGCCGTTATTGGCAAAATATTTAACCTCGCTACAATTTTTCCCAACATTCATCATCACGTTATGGTTTTAGCTTATACTTATGACTTATGGATCTTCATAAACGTATAGTCTACTTTTTTCTATATTTGCCAAACTTCATGTATTATCAAGTCACAATTATTTCATACTAAATAAGCCAAACACGAATTCAATCAATTTTATTTATTTCCTTAACTCAGTTCATTTTTTAATAAAAATCAAGAAAGCAACAAGACAAGATTGTTTACAATTTGCCTTAAGCTAGATTCACATGGACCGGTACCACCGTTAAATTTGCGGCCATAGCGGCCGTCATAACAATTACGCACAGTTCCAAACTTGAAAAACGAAATATTACTAAAAAATATGTTTCGATCTCAGTGATATTGCCATCGCCATAACCTATAATAAGTTTTATTCACTACTAGCCTAAGCAACCGCAATTATTTACTTTTATTTGACAAGCGAAATCGTTTTTTCCTACCTGTACATTGTAACCATGGTTACCGATAATTACCTACCAAGGTCGGTAATTATTACCGACCTCTGTTAAATGTCAATATTGACAGTAACTTTTATACTTCCAAAACCATATAATAAATTAAAAAAGTGTATATTATTATACAGTAAACTTGGTCTATAATACTATAAATTCACAATAAGGCTGAATTTCTCAGAAATCAAATTGTCAAACATAGAGATATAGGAATACATAGATGTATGTTGGCAACACTGGAATCAAGTAACGTTGGTGACATTGTAAAATAATAGGGTTATGTTGAATAGTTGAAAACAAATGTTCATTTCAATATTCTTCGTTATTATCAATTTAAAAATCAGTAACTAGAAAATATGTAAGTGCTAGTAGTGAATAAAATAGCATATTTACCTTGGTAGGGAAGACCATTATTGACCAGCGTCTTATATACAATCTTGACGCTAGGTCAATAATAATAGTCTTCCCTACCTTGGTTAATAATATACTATTGATTCGCCGGTTTCCTCATGGACAACTTTTCGGAACTCTTCATTGGCGAAGTAGTAAAATACCCCTGTTTATATAATCCGCCCAAAAAGAAACAAAAAGAAATAACATACAATAGATTATATGTCAAACTAGTTTGAGTTGGTATTATTGAAATGTGTGTTCTGATCATGCGCATTTGTCAGTATTACCAACATGAATGTATAGAAAAAAGTAAATTGAGGTAAGACAATTTAAATGCCAAACGTATATTGATGGTGGTATCGCTGTAATGTGTAAATAAAATAAAATACGAAAATCGTTTACTTTACACATTGTCTGCAGTGTGTAAAGTATCAACTTTACACATCGGAGTATAAAAAAATATTTTATAACAAATTTAAAGATGTTATTGATATTCATTTTATATTTGTAGATAATAATAATAAAACTAGGGAACAACAATAAATTATAAAGTAAATAATATTTAAAATAAATGTACTGGTATATATTTGGTTTATACATATTTATATACGTACCTCTTATCTATTTCTTTTGCAGTTTCTGCAATAAAGATTTCATCTAGTAAATGGCAACACCAGCTGCTTTAAACTGCTATTTTCTGGATGAATACAATTTAGCTAGGGCATTTCCTGCCAGTGCTTGTTTTTCCACTGGCGTGAAAAGGGAATCCTCGGAGAAGGCGCGTCCATGCTGACTTGGTTAATGCCGGGCAATGCATGTCCACAGAAAATAGCAAGCTAGTAAATTGTATAAAAATTATTTTGTATATATATATATATATATATATATATATATATATATATATATATATATATATAATATTATGCATGCACACATACATGAAAATCACGCATATCCGCAAAAAAACAATAAGTGCTCAGCTGATTCGCTCCACTCTCATTATTATGGTCCGAATGCAGTATTTCGCTACCGAAAATCAGCCACTTAATATGTTAGGAGTGAGGAATATTTGCTGTATACAGGGTGGTGGCGGTTAGGCGTTTAACATGGATTTTTAATGTTATGAAATTTCTTGCTCTCCTGCTCATTTTTCGACAAAAACTGTAGACTGCACAGAATTAAAAGTTACATGTAAAATTGATTTTACTGTTTTATTTTGTGTTTGGTTTCTTCACAATTTTAAAAAGAAATGTTAAACGTTCTGCCAATTAGTAGCAATAGCGAAGACATTTTTTTTTCAGGTTTTCATAAATTATTTATAATTGTCATACATCAACTTATAGAAAATAAATTACGTATTCTTTTATAACTATTTCCACCATAATATTTCTTTATAATAAAGACACCTTTCTCATTCGTATAACCATTCATTATTTAATTTACTATGTACAACTTTCTTTTTGACAATATGAATAAAATAATATTTTTTTGTTATATATTATGGCCATTGCTCCTAATTGAATTTAAATTTCTTTTTAAAATTGCAAAGAAAGCAGTTTTGTCTGTAACTTTTAATTCTTTACAACTTTACGCTCAACAGTTTTTGCCGAAAAATGAACAGGAGAGCAGAAAATTAAAATGCCATGTTAAATCACCGCTACCACCCTGTGTATGTAATATGTATATTATTTATTTTTAATAACGACATGTGTATATGGTTTGGATACGAAAAATAAATAAATTTAATTTAGGCCTCAACGAACAATATTGACAAAAATGCTGGTGTTGTCATTTTACAATGAAATATGTTTTATTAATATAGCCTATTTTTAAATTTTTATCATATCTGAATTATGACGGTTATTTATTAGTATATTAATACAATATTCATTTAAACTTTTCAATAGTGAAAAATCGTAAAACATAAATACGTGTACACGATGTTAGGGAATGCTTTGGCCAAAATTTAAGGACAGATTTATAATGACAAATATAATTAAGGATATTCCTAAGTCATTTTTCTTTCCAGTTAACAATTAACAATTAACAAAAAATTATGTTTTATACATTGCCCAGATCTTAAAAATTAGGTACTCAAAAAATGTACCTATGCCTACTAAAAATTTCACGATAAAAGTAGGACTTATTTCAACAATTTTCCAAAGTTACGGTTGCATAAAAAAAATGAGAAAATAGAAATATGGTTCATAGCCCCCCGCGGTAGTTAAGTAAAGGGCGATAGACCTAGCAGAACACTTTAATATTATTTAAAATAGTTTGATGGAAAAACGATTTTTTCTTTGTCAAGAATGGTGGTTTTTAAAAGTTAGCCCCGGGCGGAAAAATGTCAAGTAGGCACTGGGTGGTGGCCTCTTTCTACATTCGGAATTTACTCTGTATCTATCCGAGAGCTGTGAGCATCATTTTAGCGGTTAAATTTTTCTTTTACAGTGGTGAAGAAAGCAGCTTACATACCCCTGGAAGTGGTGCGTACTGCAATAGATGAGTGGCCGGAACGTTTGCAGAAGTGTGTAAAAAAAGAAGGCGGTTATTTTGAATTTTTTTCAAATTATTATTATGTAACAATCCAGTAACATTCGTTTCTTATCAGATTTCTTTGTTTATGCAGAATAAGCCTCCCTTGTATAAGGGACTGTATTTATGACACAACTAAATACTATTTCATAATTTAGATATTTATTCTTCTTGCTTTACTGCTAAAACGGCTCATTTGCGAACATGGTTTATTAACAAAAACTGATTATTTTGATATCTTTAAAACTCCTGGATGTTTTTCGTATGTTTTTGGAACACCCTTTAAATTCTGTTTTGTTTTTTTATGCTGTTATAGTTTTAACGCTATACAACTTTCATGAAGTTTATATAGTTTACTATCTTATTGCAAAGATCTCTGAACTTTAGTTTTTAAATTGACTGGATGAGAATATTTGATCTACCGTAGTGATGCCTTGTTCATCGGATAAGGCAAAATAATTTTCCGAGTAGATAGTCCGCTTTGAGTGTGTCGTTATTTCCGGAGACAAACAGATATTAAGTAAGCAGGGTAGAACGCACATCACATGACAGAATTCAGAGTACAGTACAGAATTCGGAACAGGCAAGTACGGAATGTAAACATGACGCTGGTTTCCGATAGTCGGATAGAACGGTCGATGGGTCTAGGTCCTAGTATCCTGCTTAGATTGGCGCGTGAGTGTGAGTGCGAGAGCCAGGCCTAATTGAACCATTGTAAGCTGACCATCGTCCCATGGAGGATTAGAGCGTTATACGGACCAGCGCTCAGGATTTATGGTTGTGTTGATGTATACCGGTTCACCGCAAATGTTGTTACGGATTCGGGCCCTACAATAGGTTATATGCTGCACGAATACTTTACACGTTCAGATGATGCTATTACCAACATTCCTTCACCTACAAGTGCATTCCACTACTATAATTCATCCTGCATAGTGCATAGTAGGTTATTCAATGTGCCTTGACATCGGATAAATCATATTCTTCAGCAATTCAGTGATCAGCAATCCTCATTTCAAAACCACTCATGTGTAGACAGGGAGAACAGGAGAAATCACTTAAATTGACAACCTTTGTCATTTGTGGTGCGCTGTTCGTATTTAAATTAGCCATTGAACGAACAGTACGTATTCTTTGTCTCCGTGGCAACATATTGACATTTCAAACAGATATAATCAAATTTACTAAAGTTTTATCCAGGGCATGTAACCGAAAAAAATACTGGTTAACGGTTAACCCATATCAAGAACTTTATAATAATAACAGTTTTCGTTCAAAAACCAGTTTTTAAAAGTAATTTATCATTTAAAAAAAAATATATTCAAATTGTTTTTAAAAACTTAAAAATATAACAAATAAAAGATGAATTCAATTTATTTATTTTTATTATGTATCTATATAAGAAAAATATAAAATATTTTAAAACGAAACAAAAAGTTATTTTTTATCAGTCTTTTTTGGTTAAAGGTTACCGTTATTTTTAGCATTTATTGTTTTAGAATTTGAAAAATAATATAACCCGCAAAGCCAAACTTTGAAAAAAGTAGTATGCACTTCCGCGAGTTCACCTTACAAGGTGTTATTTAAGTAAGCGTACAACGTTTAACCTATGGTAGAACTAACTCTGTCAATAATTTTTGTTTTACATGATTTTTATTAGAAAAAAAATCAGTGTTGATAAACATGAAAGTCTGAAATATGTATATAGCGACACCAATGATCTTGTATATCAATTGTAATAGACGTGACATTTTTCCAGAGAACACATTGATTTTAATTTTTTTACAAAATTTTCAATGACGTAACTAAGGGCTCCAGTTCTTATAGAAAGCATATAAAACAAAAATTATCGCCAGATTTACTAACTACGGGGTTAATTATACCATCGGTTAAGTGTTGTTCGGTTACTTAAATAACACCTTGTATAACATTAAAATAGTTTTAGTTGTAAATTTTATTACAGTAGAATATCCACCCGAAAATGTTTCTTGACAATTTTCAGTCGATTATACTTATATTTTGATAATAAAATGAAAAAAACAAGATTTCATAAGGACTTTTAGAATGCCATTAGTTGACGAGCAAATCCAAAGTTTTAAAACAGTCCCTCTGAGTTTTAAATTTTCGCCACGGCTCCATTATCTGCCGCTTCCGTGCACAAATTCGGGGATTCCCAGATGTAGTACACGTCTTTGTCTAATTGCACATGCGCACGAAAAAAGGCTAGTTAATACACAAGAGGGGAAAAAATACATTTGTTCAAAAATATTAAAAATTTATTATATTATATTCTAATTCACATTATTATTATAAAAATATTTATATTAAATTATAATTCCGTTCGAAGGTAAAGCACAATAGTTTACAAATGGCATTGTAATACAAAATTAGCAGTATGGGAATAAGAGCTTTCATTAACAACAATAATATTTAGATCTTACTGGCCATTATTATTTCATATGTGCCTGGAAATTTTCAATCGTGAATATCCACAATAAAACATGAAAAGGGTATGACATTTTAGGAAATTTCAATTATTAATATTCATATATGTAAATAATATTATTAAATCCTTTATTCTAATAGAGTCTGACAATATACCCCCAGCTTATAGAGAAACAGTGACCCACTAATATAACCAAACTTGCTAAAAGGTTAGGTATGAATAATGTGTTTCAGTTTCAAAATTGAATAAGTTCGATTTCTTTAATGAGAGTTCCATGCAAAAAGTTTATAAACATGTGCCAAGAAAGATCTAAAGTTGATCTAAAAGTTTTAAATCCGACGGTCAGTTAATGCACGGCCATGTTTCTAGGAACTAGCGCTATCTTTGGTCGACAAGACGAAATAACGTGATCGATACGCTAACTTCAGGGAAAACTGTTCTGGAACCCATTCCACAGTTCCAGAGTCCGTATTTATTTATTTGCATGTTCGTACAATACTTTTCACTAACAAGATCACATGCTGTACTTTGTGAAAGCGGATTTTGGTTTTACAAGATTTGTTTACATATAAAAATAAGATATTGTCAAGGTTTTCAATGCGTAGGCATTTTAATTGCAACAAATATCTTACTATGTTATACATCTTCTCTAAAGCCACAGCATTGACTTTTTTTCTTCATCTCCATAAATATTAAATTTTTATGAGGAACCACTCTGCATTTTTTATTACTGAAAACGGATGTGTCCATTCTCTTAACTGTGAATATTGAGTAAAAAACTTAAATATCTCCGCTGGAATTTCGTCGTCAATTATTTAATGAAATCTTCCAACCAGGTCACGCTGCTTGATTAAAATATTTTACTATTTTCGGGCACTCCTTGCCGAACGTGAGGTAGATATTCCACCTATTTAAGATATTTGATAAAAAAACAAGAATTTTCATTTAATTCAAAAAGTAATAATAATTTATTTATCTGTATTCATATTGACCCCTTCAAAGTATTTTCTATTACGTATAATGCACTTATGGAACTAAGAAAATTTCTGCATGTCAGTCAAATAATACATTTAGTTTCAGCCTTTACCGGTAGTGCACTTATGCCAATGATGTTTCGAATCTGCAAAACACTTGTGGAAGACATTTTGCATTTATATCCTCTATGGTCGCAAAACGTTTTCTTTTCAATAACTTTTTCATCTTTGGAAAGAAGAAAAAGTCACATGGGGTCTTGTGTGGTGAATACTGTGGCTGTAGCATCGCGACGGTATTGTTTTTGACCACAATTATAAACATTTCTTTTTGTTTTCTTCGAATTGCCTCGTTTGTTTAAAGTGATTCAGTGATTGCTAAACAAAATATCTTCTGTTTTCATCGGTTGGTAATGTGCTTTCTTGTTATCTTCCAAGTCTTCGCGGGTGTCTAGAAATCGTTTGCACCATTTACAAACTCTTTGTTTCGACATAACTTCTCCAACATTTACAACAATTTCATTTAATGCACATCCTTTGTTCGGTCACTTTTAAATTTTAAAATTCGACCAGCGTGTCAATATGTTTCGTCAAATGGTGAGAAATATCTGCAAAATTCTTTCGACTAGTTTAAGATATAGATTTTAAAATTACAAAAGCAGAATAGTATTCAAGTATTTCACCATTTAATATTGATTTGCATCGCCTTCATTGGTAATAACAGCTTTAATTTTATTAGGCATTGTATCCACAATCCCTGCACATTCTTCAATTAAAGCATTTGTTAGATAAAAAATTTGGACTAGAAGATGACCCTTTACTTAAATGCCGGTCAATCCTTATCACTCATCATTTGGCCTACACTTTTTGTTAAGTTTTAAGTCTATATTTAAATTGGCCAAAAGAATTTTGTAGAAAATTTTCACCATCTATTTCATAATTTGTTGAAAACGTAAGACGGCCGAAGTATTATGACCCTAGGCTCGGATAGCTATTAAACACAAACTACGTATTCACTTATTCAATATGGATGAAACATAATAAAACATACGGTAATCATTGGTGATCGCCTTCAGTGGACAGTAGGAGGGCCACACTTCCCAAGGGACTCTTTGTCCTGGTTCACGGATGGTTCAAAACTAGAGTCAGGAGAAACTGGAGTGAGTGTATTTGATCCAGGTTACCAAATAAAGGAATCCACAGGTATCAGTCCCACCATATTTCAAGTAGAGATCTGCGCAATAAATCTCTGTGCTCAAATAAACCTAAACAAAGGTCTCAAACGAGCAACAATCAACATATTGACAGACAGTCAGGCTGCTTTCAAGGCACTTAGTGCCTTCATGTGTGAGTCAAAGCTAGTCTGGAACTGAATGAACACCCTACAACAACTGGCCAAAGATAACCACGTCACTTTGTGGTGGGTATCGGGGCATGAGAGAGTTCTAGGCAATGAAAAAGGAGATGAACTCGCTAAAAAGGGAGCTAAACTACTGTTTTACGGACCTGAACCTTCTTGTGGACTCTTTAAAAGCAATAAAAAGAAGGAAATCAAAAACTGGGAGAAAGCAGCCATAGTCTCATATTGAAGAGAAATCCAGGACCTTAGTCGTTGACAAACGCCAAAGAGTTATTAGCTGAAATACCATCAATGTAAGATTGGTATAGCCGAAAACAATATCTGTCAACTCTGCGAAGAGGATGAAGAAACTTCGGAACAAATTGTATCTGAATGTCCAGCTGGGGCCGTAAGTAGACTTAACCATCTTGGTAAAAGGTACCTCGCGGAAAATGAGATCTACTTCCAGAAAACTAAGATAGGGCCATGTTACAACAGATCGCAGTGACAAAAGCGATTAACGCTTAAAGCTCTCAATGTAATGAATAAATAAAACAAACATAGAGTGGTACCGTGATAAAAAAAAAATTAGCTCGATCAATAACGAATAACAAGTGAAACACAAAAAAATTGGGATGTGGCTATTTATACATACAGTATGTATACACAATTGGCTATTTATACCTATAGTATGGGCGTGCAACTTTTATAAAAGCAGCTGACAGAAACAATACCTAACGCACAGATCTCGGATTTAGATAGACAGTGGTTTTAAAAAGACAGTGAAGTAGGTTGCCCACCCACATCCAGATTTCGTTTATGTCCTTTTTTTATAAAAGGTGCATGCCCAAATTGTTGCATGGACAGTTTGGGTTGGTAGGAAACAAATTAAATAAGCATGTTGCGTGGGTCTTTTGGGCTTCACTGTCTTTTTAAAGCCACTGTCTACCTAAATCCGAGTTTTGTGCGTTAGGTATCGTTTCTGTCAGTTGTTGTTTTATAAAAGTTGTATGCCCATACTGTATGTATAAATAGCCAATTGCGTGTACATACTGTATGTATAAATAGACACATCCAAAACTTTTTGTTTATTCTTTGATTAAACCTTGTAGAGATAACAAATTATATATTCTGTGGAAATTCTAAACCTACTGTCTTTGCAAAAGATTTACAGTGGTATATTTAGGAAGAAATTATTGTATGTGATGTTTCAACCTACGATCTCTCCCTTATTGAGTGAGTAGATTAACCAGTAAATAACCACTGCCCGTTGGTGAATGTAGGGTGAAATATGTGCTGATCACGAATGAAATACATGCTGATAAACTTTTAATAGCAACACTCCCTGCAAGTTGAATGAAAATTTAGGAGCTTTTTCCCATCCCTCTCATTAACATACTTGTATATTTTCATCCTAATTTAGGGATATTGATTTAAAACGCAGACAACTGCTTAGATTAAATTGATTTATACATGAGTAATACACCCTCTTTCGCATCAGCGAAATAGAATTGTGCACGCCTATGTGATTCCAGAGATTTATATGCATAGATAAACAAAAATTATTAGGTTAACATTTTAAATTATTTTTTGAGGATATAACAATTTATTTATTTTATTTATTTATTGTAATTATTCAACAGGAACTAGTTCCAAATTACAGAATAATAACATAAAACAAGTAACTAATATACAGAGAGTATTTAGCAATAATACAAAAATATACCCAAATATAAATACCATTAAACAAAAATAAACATTAATAATATAGCGTAGAAAGATACGAATATAACTATAAATTCAAATAGACGCAAAATTAAATGTAAATAATCCAATACACAGGACAAAAATTTGAGAGAAAAAAAAATGAATAAAGCAATCGAAATTACAAATTGCTAGGCAATAATTCAGCAAGTTTTCTCTTAAACATTAAAAAACTTTCAGAAAAATCTAAACTGTCGCCATAGATATTAAAACTATTGCAAATACTGTGGATTGGCGAATTGAGATGATAATTAGTTCTCGAAAAGTTTAAAAGAAAGGTAGCTGAAGTTCGAGTATTGCAAGGTCGCACAAAGAAATTTAATTGAGACAGCAAATTCGGATCACTGATATTGTTGTTGATTAATTTGTATAAAAAATATAATTGTTGTTTGATGCGACGTGTCTCAAGCGATTCCAATCTGAACAGAGACAACAAACATTTATATTCGAGGTCGGGCCAGGCTCGGAATAAGCGATGATACCAGTGCTTGCAAAACTTTTTCTGCACATTTTCTAAATTTAAAATTATATACTTAAGAAATGGATTCCAGACAACACAACAATACTCAAGTCTACTACGAACCAATGAAATATATAGGTTATATAAGCATTGTTTATTATTAAAATCATACGTTGTACGCAAAATGAAGCCAATGATTCTGTAAGCAGAAGATACAATGTGAGTAATACCAAAAACGCCTAGTCTGCAGTTCTATAATGAACAGCAAAAGTAGAAAGGAAAAATACTAGCTTCGTTAAGCCAAAATTGCATTAGTCAACTTTGGTTGACAGCAACTACCAACTTTAGTAATTATAAGTTGATAGATAATCGACAGCCGTATCAACCAAAGTTAAACAACAGTCAACTAGTTGCAAGCTTCCCTCAATTCTGGGCTTGCAGTTGCGTAGTTGAGAAATGTAATATAGAAGATTCTCGCTTTCTGCAACCAATTACATAGCGTTATCCACTTCTCCAGACGATTTTTCAAATTAAACATGGCAAATTGGATCGCGGACGATATAAGTCAATTTCTGAATATTTATAAGAAATATGATATTTATGGAATATAAATGATACAAATGCAAATAAAATTAAAACATTACAATTATTTAAATATCTCGTTTTTTAACAAATTCCTGAGCTTATCTGATTGTAGATATAATTGAAGAGCTTTTGGCATAAATAACCTTAGTTTATTTTTTTGAATTTCAGATAATCAAAGAATCAAGTTTCTAGCTTTCTTCAAAAATTGGCGTCCACGTGTTTACTTTAATTGTCTACGTCGACAATGCGTAGACAATAAATTTATAAGTAAACAATGTAGAGAATGTAACAAAAGATTATAATTTTTATTGGACAGTGAAGTTAGGTTAAGTTTTATCCAGTGTTGCCATATTAGAGACTTTATCCCTACAAAAATGAAGTAATTTCCACCACTTTAGGGATTTGGGGATTTTATTTTTATTTTAGGGAAATTTTCATGGTTGTTATCAAGTTTCTTTTCACATTAAATGTCACACGAATTGCATTCCTTCACTTCCGTCATTCGCTAATAATTATAATGAGATTGTGACCAGAAGCAATGTCTTCTAACCCACATTTAATACTGATTAATAGTTTTGGTATATACTATTGGAAATACTTATAATTAAAACGTATTTTATGTTGGACTGTACTTTTGTGATTTTTAATACTATACTTATAGATATTATTTGAAAATGAACAACTGACAAATGATTTTCTTTTTGTGAACTAGGTTTGCATTGTGACCAATCAAAAGGCAGAATTTATATCCCTATTTGGACCAATTCTTACGTGAAATGGTATAATAATTGTAGATTTGTATGAATAATCTAGGGATATTTCATGTGTTATATTTTCCAAGTTCTAGGGAATAAGGAAATTTTAAAAGCTCGACAGGGATATTTTATATAAGTATCTTAACCTTTTTTAATTAATGTAATATTTTACAGTAAATAAACTCAAATTTTCTTATCCACATTCTCTACATTTTATATGCTTCTGAATATATTTACATCTACGTCATTGTCGACGCGTAAACTATTACAATGTAGATGTGAAGTAATTCTACACATCCATTGTCCATCCCTGTCCTTCTTACTGTTAAGGATTTCTGCAACTTAATTTAGCTAAGGTTCATGTTTAAATATTAGAAAATTATTTACTGGATGTTAAAGAATAGAAAAATAAATATTGATGAAGAATTATCTAATAATTAGTCGTTTTTATAGTTCGTTTTTATAAAAACGCTTAAACTGTAATAACTTGAGAATTTTGACAATTTTACTGAACTGTTTAGCATCCGTGAAAGTATATAGATGTCACTTTATGTATTTCATATTTACAATATTTGGACTGAGGTTGTTTTTGCCAAAAGCTCTTCAATTTGAGAAATATAATTAATTTTTGTATTGAGAGTTATTAGTTTTTATCCACCAAAGTTGACTAATGTAATTCCGGCTTTACGCGCAACATTAGACGAGCAACTTTATATACTTCAGTGACGACTTCGTTTAAAATCTGCACCATTTTTAAACTCTTTGTCAGTGTCAATCTAGACAGTTCGATCTTTCAACAAAGAATATACGTTGTTTTATTTTATCTTTTCAATGAAATGGAAACAACAGTTCTTGCTCCATTTACAAGAGTGAAAACATTGTAACGAAATATTTCACCAGATTAAAAACAATACCGCCGACGGATTGTGCTGCGCTGAAATCCGTTTCGTTTCCTTATGTAATATCCATAATTAATCCATTTGCATTTCATTAATAAAACTCTATACTGAACAAAAGAAATGTGTAATCCAAGTTCTCTTCACAAACTTTGTTTTTACTTAACAAAGTTTTTAGAAGCAACAGTCTTTGTTTTATTACGAAGCTACGATGATTAATATTATCAATGTTAAATACAATTCATTCTTACATATTGAATAATAAAACAGAAACCCATACAAATTGATATATCAAAATTTTATGATATGCAAGAAAATTGTATATTTACTTCATAAACAAATAACATTGAAAACTAAAAACTAGAAATATGGAAGTATTCAATAAAATTACTTAGTTTTCAAATATTGATTAGTAATAACACAAGTACGAACTACAATTTACATATATACAAATAGCGCATTAAAATTAAATATTTATTGTTGGAGAGTATACTATAAAAGCTTTAATGTGGTTGACATTAAAAACGTAACAAAGAACAAAGAAATTCTTAATTAACACATTGTTTGAAGTTGAAACTATTCTTTAATTAGGTATATTTGTTTCTCGTTGTCCCTATTTTACGTGTGAAAACGTACAAAAGTAGCGTTTATGTACTTCTTTTACAGGATTGTTGCATATGTTCCTCTTGTAGCACTCGAGAACCTTTTCTTCGTTTTATACACAAACAGAAAGCAAATAGAGATTTGTCGCTTTGTGTTCAAACACTGCACATTTGAGGTTAAGTTTAAATTTAATATCTTCGACCACGCCCAAATATTTTTCATTCAAAAACGTTCTCATTGACGGGCAATAAAAATTCGGCACCGATTTAACCGATATTTAAAAAAGGGAATTGATCTTTTAAAAATTGTTATTTGGTATATTAATCATTATTTAGGATATTTTAAAAATTGGTTCTTTATATTTAAAAATATATGAATGATTATAATTGATCTTTATGAAAAAAATTAATTGATGTCTAAATTTGACATATATAACTGTGATCTTTAAAGAATGCAATTTGTAATTGTATTAAAAATTCAAAGTTGTTTTATTTAAAAAAAAACGTGTAACGATACTTAATTAAAAAACCTATCATATAATCAGTGATATTTTTTTCATAAAGATTAAAAGATAAGGTAAAATACTAATCGCTACATTAGCGATCCGCCAGAATGCATCGCTCCGTTTCATTCCATACTGGCTCCCATCGACGCGTAATATAACATTCCTAACTTTTCAAGGACGACAAGAATAACATAAACCGTGGTTTTAACTGAGACGAAGGAGGGCTAGAATTTAATGTTAGAGTAAAAATATAAAACACCCTAGCTCATCTTATTTCTAAAAGATGTTCAAAATAATAATTTAAAGTTCATTTCATAATTTAAAAAATCATTCATGTTGTTTAATGTCAAACCTATATTTTATAGATGAAATAATAATATTTTTTCCCTTAAAAATTCTGCATCTTTTTCTAAAATTATCGCACTAGAATACTATTGAAAAAAATCAAAATATTTATTAGAATAGTAGATAGAATTCAACAATCACCGTCCTTAAACAGGTTCAGTAAATGAATTTTGAATAATTGTTCCCTGTAAATTCTTAGTGGTAGTACTTTCATACTCAGTTTCCATAATAGTGTTGACCAAGTGAAATAGCCCGGAAACGGTTAAGCGTGAAAAGGGTGCATTTTTCTTTATTATAAATTCAGCTTGGCAAACTTTTACTTTAAAATACCTCGCAATATATTACCACAGAAAATTTTTGTAACCAAATTTCTGTACTACATGAAAGTTATAAATTTTGTGAAAGCATATATTTACTCAAATTTTTAACTCTATAACAAATATTGGGGTTGACAAATAATTTCCCAAAATTAAATTACATATTTTTACAACAAACAATTTACGTCTTACATTTTAAAAAAGTTTTCGGCATATTGTTTCAATTTTAAAATAAATGAAGAAAGTAAAAAATATATTTATGAATTATGCATATAGTTTTCATTATTGATTTAAAAAAAATAGATTGTATACGTCTATACAGGCTGAAACTGAGAATCCGTGAGATACGCGTTTAACATTTAACGTTTACCATTAACGCGGAAAACAGTTCTTTTTTTTCATTTACTATCTGTCACTTAAAACTTTATAGGGTGATTTATACATAAAGATTTGGAAAATAAAATTCTGAATTTTTATGTGTTAAAATTATTAAATTTATGATTCTGATGTTCGAGCAAACCTAACTAAAAGATATTGTAACGTGCGCCACTGACTTAAGAGTATTCGGGCGCCGTTACTAGTAGAATATTCCCGAGCGATGACGTAATACCCGGCGGTGGAAATACCCATATGGCTAGACATGTTAATTACACCGTTGACCTGGATCCTTTGTATTCAATGTCATTGTGGCGTCAGAAAGTTCGAGAAGGACATCGCGCTATATAAACCCGTCGCCAAAACCAGCGCACATAGAAGCAACGAGCAATGAACAATTGGTGATATAAATAAACAGACGATTTATAAACATAAATAAATGTAGTTATACAAATAAATATAGTAATATAAATATTGTATAAATAAATAATCTTAGTGTTTAAGTATTTAATAATATTCTTTTATAATTATTTAATCATAGTGTTAGTTATTTTTATTATCATTTTAATATTTATCCTAATTATTAATCGTTTAATAAACGTATTATTTTAATTAATAATATTTCTTTGATTTTTACACTTCACCCATATAAATAAACGTTACAATATGATAAAAAAGATTTAGCATGCGATTATTTCAAAAAATCAACGTCAAGTATACTGCCAAACGATGATACATGTCAAAAATAGATATTTGACAATTAATCAATGTTCATTTCTTAAATCTACTTTTACCTCATGAAGCGCACCCACTAGTTCTGAAGGTAGGATTTGTTAGACGCGACAAGTCGTAGCGACTTGTCGCCGCGACTCGTCATGAAATAATTGGTCGCGCAGCTAAACTGTTCACTTAGACGCGACAGTTGCATAAGTAAAATAATAAATTTATGTAGTAACAATTTAATATTATAAATGTTATTGAAGAAATTGCAAAAGGAAGATGAAAATTCGAGTAACATTTCATAGGAGAAGGAAAATGTGCTCATTCAATATTTAAAATTCAAAAATATGACAGTTTTTATTTCAATATTTTAATGAAAACACATTTAGTTAACACAAATGAACAAAAAGACAAAACAGAAAACAGAAAAAAAAAAATGTTCCACCTGAACAGGCGAAAAATTCATTCATCCTACTGGCATTGGGAAAGCACTGGCTTCAAATTCCGGCGAAGTCTATCAATTTTTTACAAGTCTTTCTTCGTTTAAAATTGATGTATCCATGAGAGAACAATGAACATCTTTGTTAAAACTATTTTACGGAAAATTGCTTCATTCAAATAGGTAATAATTTGTGAATATAGCAAACAAAATTAGCCGTGCAAAGGGGAACGTTACGTTACGTTAGCTAACGTTATCGTAGATAGTGTTGACCATGTGAAAACGACCGTAAACGAGTGAACGGATAATAGGTAACCTCTCAGGAAAAGGGTTCGTTTTCTTTGTTATATATTCCACATAGGTACACCACATTTCAAAATGTTACCGTTAACGATCAATTTGCTTAGCAATCACGATTCACGAAATACTTGTCGACGAAAACCACGCAAACTTGATCCTCTGGAGACAAATACGCAGATTCGAAGGTTATAAGCTAGACTACAGACTGGAGACTGGAAACTGGAGATGGAGACAATGTGGAATTGTCAGCACAAAAGGAAACTTTCAAGTAAGAATAACACTTTCCACGCTGATTGAATATGCTGACGATACTATTATACTAATAAATAATGGAGGACCCTGTTCCACTATAAACTTTATACACCAATCATTGGATTCAAATGTTTCTTTTCTTATAAATTACACAAAAAAATAAACATATAAATCTGTGGCTCTATGGGTAGAAAAGATGTCACTTTTTCAAATATTGCAGAAAATCTAATTTTGAGCTTATCGACGTATAGAAAAGGCACCGATTTAACCGATATATAACCAAGGAATTAATCTTTTAAAAATTGTTATTTGTTATGTTATTAATTATTTAATAATCTTTTAAAAATTAGCTTTGATATTTAAAAATATATGAATGATCTTTTAAAATAATTATAACTGATGTTGGTATTTATGAAAAAGAGATATTGTTGACAACATTAAATTTGACATTTATAATTGTGATCTTTAAAGAATGTAATGTGTAATTATATTCAAAATTTGTTTTATAATAAAAACTTGTTAAAATACTTAATACATAAGTAACCTAATATATAATCAGTGATATATTTTTTTATAACCGACGCTAAAAATTACTTCGAATTTTAATGGCACAAAATTGACCCCTGTGGTGCACTCTCCACGCCAGCAATAAGTGCCCGTGAAGTGACGCCTGGTAAGCGGCCGCACGGTACAAATATTTCATCATTCATTGGGTAATATGCCGTGATGATATATTTATTTATTTATTTTATAAAAGACAAGGTAAAATACTAATCGCTACACTGGCGATCCGCCGGAAGCCATTAACTCCGCTTCTCTCCGTGTTGGCTCCCATCGACGCTTAATATAACATCCCTAACTTTTCAGGAATGCAAGAACTACATTAACCGTTATTTTAACTGGGATAAACGAGGGTGTGGATTTTAATGTTGGACAAAAATTAGTTCTGTTGGACCCTGTAAATATTATATTACTATTTGAAACAATCAAATTAGTAGTTGCACATCTAGCACGAGTCTGAGGCACCAAATATAAAACATCCCAACGCATCTTAATTATAAAAGATCAGCTATTATAAATAAACTTCATTAATTATTAATTAATAAGATAATTCATGTTTTTTAAATGTCAAACCTATATTTTTAATGGTAAGTTATAGTGATCAAATATATTTTTAAAGGTTGATTATTTTTTTCCCTACCTATAGAAAATGTGACTTTAAACTTTCTTCTTTATATAATACACGTGTAACAGAAATAAATACACTAAATTTAATCAGTGACACAATTCATCGAAATCAACATTATACAGGGTGTAACAGAAATAATACATTAAATTTAGCCAGTGATAGAACTTATCCAGTGCAATTATATTTCTTAATAACTTTTCCATATAAACTTTCTAGATATTGAGTTAAAATTCTTCAAAATTTTGTCACAAGTTTCATTACCCGCCTATGGTTGAATAAAATAAACAAATACAAACAGCTGTGTTTTCGTTGTGGTTGTGACGTTTTATTGTGACGAGTGATGCGCCATGAGTGTTTTTTTGGTCTGTGGTTGTGTTTGAATGCAATGATTAGAAACTTTTGACTAAATTGACAGATCACCAGAAGATGAAACTATACACAAATCGGAAAAGATAAAATGGCCACCGGCATTGTCAATAACGGCGATGACGAAGTGAATCCTCTACTCTTTCCAGCATCTGCCTGTTGTTGAGTATGCTTATAACTGCATTTTCAAGGATGTAACTGTTGTTCTTTCAATATCCGCCAAATTGTCATATGTGCACTGTGTTCTTTGTGTATTAGACCGTGGGCGTGTTCTACCACGATCTTGAGCAGCAGGCTTAAAGGAACCATGATCTTGAAGATGCTGAACAACATGTACAAAGATACGAACATTTGGAAGATGACGATTCGGAAAACGTTCCAAATAAATTTGATCGGCTTGGGCAGTGTTTCCCTGAGCTTCACCATAAGTCAGCATAAGTATGTATACTCGCTATCCGTAAAGGCAGGCATTTTTTTACTGATTATAACTTTTATAATAATTATTAATCGATTTAATTGTCAAAATTTATTTGAAAAAGTTAACAACTCACATTTGTCAAAAACAATTGTTTCATTGTTATTGCCACTGAATAAAATTATAACTTTTTTATCTGCCTAAAAATATAAAAACAAAAATATGATCCTATTAAAAATTCTTTCATTGTAGCACACGATCAAAAAATATTTACTTTTCTGCTATGGCTGTTAAATGGTCTAAGTCTTTAAAAGCAAAGTATTCTTTTAGTTAGTTATTTTTGTATCATGCAAGAAGTACATTTCCACATCATTTTAGTGATTGTAAAATTTCATTTGCTAAAATGTTTTCTCTTGAGAATTGAAGAAGTAGCTTTGGCTTCGACTGCGGAAATAATGAAAACGTACGTTGTTGAGAATTCATGACTGGGAATCATTACCATTTGTTTTGCTTGATATTTTCAATTTGAGATTGTCTCGTCAATAATAAAACAAAGCAAGACAATCAGGTCTACGTAGTTCCTATTCGCCGGTTTTGAATTATTGAACGAAAGTAATAAAAGTTCTGCCACGTACTTAACTTAATTGCTGTCAATTCAAATTCACTTGGACTGGGACGGTTTAGTTCGGTTTTCGTTATGCTTTTCATTTACTACTTCACAGCTTTTTATGTTTAATTCGTTCGCACAACAATCATTTGCTAGTTCATTTATTCAGTATCAATAAAAAAGTAGGATAGAATAGATATTTCATTTTATAAGTTATTTTAAACTTTTAGTTTAAATTATAAAGTTGGAGTGAACATACATATATGCCTATTTCTACAAAATTCTTTCGACTAGATACTTTAAAGATAATATAATTATAAATATAATAATGTATTTATTTGTTATAAGGTCATCTGACTATACAAATTATTACAATTTAAACATTGGCGAAGATGATTTGTTCTTGGTACATGAAAATTTATCATTGCAAGTAGTTTGGAATCCTTTATAACATTATATAATATAATATTTATTACGCTTTTTCATTACACTTTTAGTATATATAAAGCGATGATAATGACATATTTTTAGATATTATTTATATTATAACATATCGTTATTACATAATAATGGGGATGAGGGATGAAAAGACACTTACATGGAACATCCATACCTTACCCGGGATTCGAACCCAGAACCTTCAGCGTATAAAGCGGAGACGATATCCGCTACACTACATCGGTCGGTCTTTATAACATTATTAATTACTTTATAAATAAACAAGAGAGATTGCACAATGCGTCGATTCTCCAGAGATAGCATATTAAGTTTTATCATTGCAGTATTGTATTGAAAATCGTTTTGTGAACCAAAATGACCCTTATACCAGCAATATCTTGCAAATTTACACTGAGTAATTTCAATAGCTCTCATGGAATTTTGATATAATGGATTCCAAAATAGGAAACAATACTCTAATTTTGCTCTAACAAAACAATTGAAAAGGGATTTAAGAGTGTTAATGTTATGAAAATCTCGCGAGTTTCTCACAATAAATCCAAGATTTCTATAAATACAAGTAACTAAGTCGTTAACGTGTAATGAAAAATCAAACTTAGGGTCAAACAACACTCCCAAATCCCTTTTAGTGCTAACTCTACATAAATTAATATTCTTCATTCTATACTCATATAAAATACAATTATTTTGTTTAATTGAAAACATGACATCACACTTCAATGCATTAAAAGGCAGTTCAGATTCAAATGACCAAGCTATAACACTGTCAATATCATATTGTAGTTCAACACAATCATTAACAGAGTTAACAATGTAAATTTTCATATCATCAGCATAAAGAAGACATTTCGAGTTTTTAATTTGGCCTACTATATCGTCTATAAATAGATTAAATAACAAAGGACCAAGATTAGATCCCTGAGGAACTCCAGATGTGGCAATAAATGGCTGCGAAGTGAATCCATTGTAAAAAACATATAAGTTACGATTAGTTAAATAAGAGGAAAGTAGAGAAGCTAAATTTAAGGAAAAATTAAAATTATTCACTAGTTTCTGAATGAGAATTGGATGGTCAATTTTATCAAATGCCTTAGCAAAATCCGTGTAGATAACATCCACTTGCAAATTGTCATATAGAGAGTATTCTGTGAAATTAACTAAGTTTGTTGTAGTCGATTTGCCTCTTATGAAACCATACTCACTGTTCATGCACAGTGTTATATATATTTGATTGAAAATGATTTGTTCAATTTTTTTTTTGAGATGTTGGATAATATAGTTTGAAATGTTATGTTTGTCACCGGATTTGTGAACTGGCGTAATGTAAGTAGTTTTTAATGAGGAAGGAAAAATGTGAGTAAAAAGGGATATATTGAACAGAACATGAAACGGTTTTACAAATATACAATTCACAGTTTACATATATACAATTATACAGACATTTTAGTGTCCTCTGTTGGCATCCTCGTTACATGCACAGTAGCTTATAGTGATCTCTGTTGCTCTGACTCATCTAGGTGTGTCGGTTTTTTATTAAAAACTGACTCGTGTGGAATTCGAATACTGTCCCACACGTACAAAGCTATATTAGGCGAGCACTTTTAACCACACGACCCCAAATGATCGTAATTACTTTAAATATAGTCTTAAAACTTACAAAAATTGAGGGCCAAATGAGAAGTGATAATAAATCGACCGACATTTAAAAGATAATCTACTCTAGATTTCATATTTTTTTCTACCCATCATGTTAGACATGTCTAAAAAGAATCCGACCTTCGACTAGGAAAAAAATATTGCGGACCTGATGGGATTGGGACCATAATTCCCTTCAGAATAGGCCCCTTGTGCCACCACACATTTAGCCCACCGATCCTTCCACTACTGGAAATAACTCTAGAAGCGGATTCTTTTTAGACAAGTCTCGTATATCACGATATTTATACGTTGATATATATTCCTGATCAAATTTTTAATTCAGAACAATAGACAAGCAAAATGATTTATATTGGATAGGAGAGAGAAAAGGGTTTGAGAAAGTTTCTGAAACATAATGATATTCCATTGAATTTCTTAGCTTTAATTATTTATTACTTCAAGAAGTATTATTTGTTTTATTCAAGGGATTGATTTTTTGATTCAACTTTTATACATTGTAATTATTAAAATTAAATACACAATTGTAAGTATTTGATTTATCATTTCCCTTGTATAGGATTCAAAATAATAATTATAAAAATAAATATTCAAATTTTGATATATTTCGGATATTATATTTGTAAGTTTAAAATCTATATTTTAAATTAGTCGAAAGAAATTTATAGAAATTTCTAAACATTTGAGGTTTTATAATTTGTTTGTTGAAAATGAACTATTTATGAGCCTGGGCTCGCATAGTTATAAAATTAATCATTAAGAAATTAAGAATGTGTCCGTATTTTGTATAACCAAGATTTGCAGAGAAGATATTTCTCCTAAAATTAGGTCGCATCACACTTGGAATTATTATTTCAACTTTAATTTAATCAACAAGTAAACGTCAAAACTTTAAATTTATGTGGCCATATTACAAATTTTACGACAAAAGGAACATACAATAAACGTAAATTTGAATTGCACATAACTCAAATTCACATTTTTATTATCATTACTGTTATCTACATTTTACATAAAGAAGTATGAAAAATAATGTTAGTTTTTACACTACCTTCACATTAAATAACAGAGTAATAGTTTTTACAAAGGTAAACGAAATCCGTACATTACACACACTTATTTGTTCATAGCCACAATGTATAAGTTGACGCACTTTATTTCCATTTACAGTTCATACGTGAAACATTTTTCATTCATTTTTCCAGCGTAACGTAAGAGCAGCATTTTATCAAAAGCTCAACATGAACATGGTATATATTGTAAACAGCAGAGTTTTTGTAGTAGCAGGGCATAATGGTGTAGTATACGTACAGGTTTTTTGCAGTAGGGCGATAGGGGAACTTTGAAAGGTGTAAAAGCGTCTTTAGCAACATTAGCGCTGAAAGCTGAAACGTGGGGAACGCATGCGTGGGAACAACGGATGTGAATTTGTAATTCAGCAACGATAATTATTAACAATTTGTATTCGGGCAATTTCGCGAATGGGACTCATTCCCAATCTAACCTAACAAAATGTAAGTACAATTAGCGATAACGATAAAAATATCGTAGAGAGGAATCGATTGTCAAATAAGCTAAAGCTAAAGCTCTTTATGCTTGTGAATGGGAGATCCTAATCCCCCTGATGAAATGTATTCGCATATATTTTTTGTTATTTGAAAAGTTTAAAAAATAAAAGGCCTCGTATGAGATGTATGAGCATAAATGAGCTGAGAGAGGTTTATAAAAATAAATGGGTGGAGCAAAATTGTTCTGCTATGAATGAAGGTTTTTGCAAAACAGTTCTGAGATTATAGAGTGAAATATGTCTGTATATTCATCGCCTGGCTGTTACCAAAGCAAAAGCAAAAGCACTGCGTTTCGTCCAAAGCCCCTCCACTCAAAATTAAACATTTGTGTTTGTGTATCAAAAGAGCAACGTACAGTACAACGTGTATGATATACATTACACACAGTTAATGCTGACTTCATATACTACTGTGCTCTCACTAACATCTAAATGCTCTGTTGAATTATCTAAGCATTTATAATTGAATCGCCTGTTTTCAAAACGTGACAAATCCACTTAGGTCAAATTTTGAGAAATCGCAAAAAGCTGTTTTAATATGTTCCAAATGAATAATTAAAAAAAAAACATCAGTACGTGAATGAAGTTGACGAGAAATAATCAAGAACTACTTTGTTTAATAAGCAAAACTAATTAATGTCAGAATTATCAGAGTTTTGATTTTGAATTTCGGATAATTCGGGTTTCAGTAACGGATTTCATTGAATTTACTTCCTAAAGTTATTTTATTTTTAATTTGTAAGAAAACATTAGAAGTTTATTCCTTTATATTACAAAAATAAGTCAAATTACACCACTAAAAATTGAAGATAATCAAACTATTAGATCAAGTATCTCATTAATGCTTCCCACAAATTGATACTGCATATAGAATCCTCTTTAACTATAATAGTGTCACAATAATTATGTTGGTAAAGTATTTTTTACATACTGGTAGTTTATTTTATCAGTAAACATAGTGTATGTCATTACCATAGTTACAGTATAAAATGATTGACAGCAATGTATTAAAGCGTTTATTTTATAAGTAAACATAGGGGATTAACAGACTAAAATAAATATTAAATTATGAAATAAAGAAATGAAAAATTATTTATTTATGTTTATACACTAAGAACTACATTAAACTAGTGAGGAATTTTTATTTTAACTTATCAAATATTTAAAATTGGCACCACTAACTTCCAAACAATATCCTAAACGATTACAAAAGATCATTAAATACCCCTAACCATTTCTTCAGAACTGAAACTGGTATCCGACATATAGCAAACTTAGTCTGGAAACGAATTTTGATTTGGTGGAGAAAAATACAACTCATGGAAAATGACCGGTTACCCAGATTGCTCTACAATAGATTACTTCAACTGGATAATTCGGAAACAAACAAAATTGAATTCAATTGCCTCTCAAATTAGGTTGTTTTTAGTTTCCCTAGGTTATGGGTATATTTGGGAAAATCAAACTGCTTCTCTGAAAGAAATTGATACAGTGCTTGAGACATACAAAACGACCTTGATTCAGGAAGATCTGGAAAGAGTAAACATGTCAAAATACAACCCAAACTATAAACTATTGAAAAAAGACTTTAATACAGCCGATTATTTGCAGCTCAATATACCATTTAAAAAAGTACAAATAATTAGTCAACTACGTTTATCTAACAAAAACGAACTTAGAATATTTTACAACGGCATTAAATATACTATAGAAACTAATCAAATATGTCCTATATGCAATTCTCATAAATTAGAATCTCTTTACCATTTATTCATAGAGTGTCCAATTTACAACCCCATAAGAAGTAGTTTTATAAATCAATTTAATATAAATTCACAGGAAAATTTAATAAACATGTTTCATAAACCGGACCATACCAAAATTAATAATATTTTCTACTTCTTAATTTCAGTTTTAAAATTGCGAAGCTTTTGCTTGAATGAGTCATAATTATTCTTCGATTAGTTGCTTTGCTTTAAGCAAAGTTATCAAATTCAAATGTAATTTACTTGGATAAGTAGTTTACACTCGTAAACTACAAAATATTTAAATCACTCTTTATTATAATATGTGTTTGTATTTTTGTTAAATTGGGTTATTCTTTATTGTTGATATTATTTTCATTATTATTATAAGATTTATTATTATGTATAAAAAACATGTTTAGTATTGTGAACCATTTGTATGGAGTCTCACTCCGAAAGCAAATTATCAGTAAATAAATAAAAATAAATAAATTACAAAAAGAATTAAAAGCCTTCGTTTTTTGCTGGAGAGTAATATTTTGTGAAGCTGCACTAATTCTGTTTTTTAATTGTTCAGTGTTTATTCTCTCACCATTGTACACATTTTTTAAGTGTCCCCAAAGAAAAAAAATCATTTGGTGCAAGCTATAATTATTATAGATTTTTCGAATTGGTGCTGGGCAGGTTCTGTGTCGATTATTAAATGTGGCAGCATATACACCTAAAACTTATCTTAGGCTTATATTTGAATTATATCTGTTATAAGCTGCAATTTTATAAAAAAAACATTTTTAAATGTGACAGTTTGACGAGTCTGACAACTATTCCCTATGTTAACTCATAAAATAAACGCTTCAATACATTGCTGTCATTTTGTAACTATGGTAACTACTCCATGTTTACTGATAAAATAAACTCTCTGTATAATTTGATTAATATTTTAATTGTTTTAAACTTAACACTAGGGAATCCTTACTTAAAGAACACATGACTAGTTGCACTAAGAAAGCTTCAATTTTAAGCGAGTTTTAAACACAAAAATGCAAATCGTAATTTCGACAGTACTACATAATAATTCATTTGATGCAATATTGTCAATTTAAGGAACGCTTTAAATTTAAGTTGCGTTAGTGTAACCGGCCAAAAGTAAGGAACTACTTAGGAATTGGATAAGGGTTGTTTCTTGGCTGGTTAGTTGATGACATGAAAAAGTTTCTGGGATTCAGCCACATTTATTAATCCAGTCTCGACAATTTCGACCCCACATGTGTCTTCTTCAGGATATGAAAATTGCTGTAAATGTACTGTACATAATATTTACGAGGATGCATTTAAAAGTTTCCGGAATTACGTAGAAGGTCTTGGATTTTGGAAAGCAATCTTATCTTTTTTTATTTAACTCTTCTTATGAACTGTCAAGAAATTTCAATACAATATGTCAATCGATCTAATCGTGATAAGCGTCTATGTCGATCTACCTAGCGTTAAATCGGTAATGGATAAAAACGAAGTTCGTGCGGTAATCAAGATTTTTCATTTGAAAGGAGAGACGATAACGGAGATCAAAACCAGGTTGTATGCTGTCCTTAGGAATGCTTTACCTTCCTTTTCCACTGTGAGTTTCTCGGTTTCGAAATTTAAGAGTGGCTGGACACACACCTGTGACGAACCACGTTCAGGTCGACCAAAATCACCTACCACACCGGAAATTGTGATAAAGTCCATGATATGGTTCTGAAAGATCGCCAAATGAAAGTGCGTGAGATTAAGGAAGCCATAAGGATCTCTTATGAAAGTGTAGTTTATATTTTACACAATGAGCTGAGCATGAGAAAAATGTACGCCGATTTGATGCCGCAATTGCTCAGTTGAGAGCAAAAGCGCATTCGAGCCCGAACTTCAGCCGAAAATTTGGAGTTGTTTAAGAAAAATTCGGTCAATTTCAAACCATGGATGGAACATGGGTACACATTACAATTCAGAGACGAAAATTTAGTCGAAAGCGTGGATTGGACATGGTGAGTCGGTCCCGAAGAAAGCGAAGTTAATTCAGTTGGCAGAAAAGGTGATGGCGTCAGTCTATTGTGACTGGACAATACTACGCCACACTTTTAGACCAGCTGAAAACAGTAATTTAAGAAAAACTCCCGGGAATGGCAATGTAAAAAATCTTGTTTGACCATGACAATGCGCCAGCTTATTCAAGTCGAATTGCTCAACAAAAATTGAACGAACTGAGGTTTGAAATCGTCCCCTATCCACCGTACTCGACCGATTAGGGCTCCCTCCGATTTCCATCTTTTCTCAAAACTCACAACGTTTAACGATGGAAAGATATTACGATCCAATAAAGATGCAGTAAATGCTTATTTTCAGGATCTCAAAGAAATCCATTTTCGGGAGGGAACCGAAAAGTTGGAAAACGCTGGACTAAGTTTGTTAACATCCACCCTATATGTATAATATATTTAATTAGACAAATAATATGTTGGCGCAATCGGCCATTAGCAAAATAGTAAGGAACTACTTAGGAATTGGATAAGGGTTGTTTCTTGACTGGGTAGTTGATGAAATGAAAAAAAAAATATTCTTCAGTCTCGATAGTTTCGACTCCACATGGGTATTCGTCAGGAAATGAAAATTGCTATAAATATTATGTAGAATACATTTACAATATTCATCTCCTGAACAAGACCCCGAGAATTTAAAAATGATGGTTTAGTTAAAGATAAGTTTTTGGCATATTGTAGAAGAGTAATATGTTTTTGGGCTAAATTCTACATGAGTGTAATACTCCGTTGAGCTGGGACTGACCGAGATGTTAGACTACGATTACGAGAAGCTGTAATGTTTCCGGTAAAACGGAGCGTAGCGTAAGACGCCTGGTGTTGGAAAGATTGAGCCCTGCGACAAGATCGTCACCGACATAAAATCTGATTTTGCCAAAATAGAATTACCCGCGAACATATTTTCCAATTACTATGAACCCCCATGACGGTCACGGTTCGGCTATTAACGTTTCACCAGTGCATTTCTACAGCTTACGACACAATTATCAAACCGTGGAAGGGTTAAATCGGTTATGTTCAAGCAGAAAGAGCATTAGCACCGAAATGGCGAAAAGCGACAACGTTGCCAAGCTTCCAGCATTCCTCCCCTGTCGAAAAACACAATCATTCTCTATTCGCTATTTGCAAACAGTGCGCAAGGGTTATTTATTATTGCTGTCAGACAAAATAATTTAGCTAAAACTCATATTTGCCCAAATTTGCATAAATTATGGTTTGTCTTTTCAATCGAAATTATGGTTATTATTCACCCAGCCGCAAACATGTGAAAGATTAAGGTCAAATATCCGCCTTATAGCAGCGAAACAAAATCAATTCACAGTGTCGTCCTAGACAGATATTACTTCATGCTGTATAACCTACCATGACATTTTTGTCGCCTGGTACGTGTTTATACATCCCACCAAGACTGAATAATAAATTGACATACTGACGGACTCTTTGACACTTCACTCGCTTGATTTCGCATGAATTTCTTCCAATTATTTTATATTTAATTACAAACATTAAAGAGAATGTGCGACTTCCATAAAAAGTACATTTCATGGCAATTCTATTAAAAATAATATACATTTTTAAAAAGATTTCTTTCACTCCACGGCGGAAGTATAAATAACATTAGAAAAACTAGTCTACACTTGTTTGTGAAGAGAACAAATTTTAACGTACTTTCATTATTTTCACTAAAGTACATTTATATGCTTTTTATAAACTTATATTCTAGAAAATAATAACATATGTAGGGTAGAATCACCGGTAGTTGACACTATAAGAAATGAAAATGTTTAATATTATTTTTTAAAACCATGGTTTAACATTGATATGTTAGGAAGTAATATGCCTGTAAAAATAACAATTAAAATTAATTGTTTTATGAAAAAAAAATATTGAAAGATAAAATGCATTAGTAGTTGATACATAAATATAGACACCTTGTAAAATATTTCTTCTACCTAACGTTTTCTCAAATAACTTAATCCTCTACATGGTTCACACATTATGCCAATGTCACACTATCGTTCATATGAATGACGGGGAATGAGAAAGAAGAAGAATTGATCTCCGTGAATGATCAAGTTTTCACGGGCCGCTATTTTTTCGTTGTTCACAATAAGTCACAGATAGCTAATCTCATTCGTGAGAGCACTATAAACAACTTCACTTTATTGTATATATTCAGTAAAAATTTCATCTTTCACGCATCACTTCTTTTTCTTTCTCATTACCCATCATTCATATGAATGATAGTGTGACATGGGCTTTAGTGCCCACGAAATTTTGGAATTCACAATTCACATGGTTATCACAGTCGTATGCGTGCGGCTGTGGCAGTAATTTAGTAATTCATTTTTTGCATTTTTCTGATTTTTTTGTTTCTTTTCTTTCACTTCTAACCTGAAAATATACAGGTATTTGGGTAAAATGTATATGTAGCTGCATTTATCAAATAATGTAAATACTATAATAATTTTTTTAACAATGCCCTGTACCAGCTATTGCCAGAGGGTGTCAACTAATAAAAAAAAATCTGATGTGGACACCACACGACTTCCTTGTACGATTATTAAACTATACATATTTTTTTAATAAATAAATTACAAAATATTAATTTTAACTTCAAAACAGTAAGATATATAGCGACTATAAAGGTTCTTTTTAAAGAGAGTTTTGATTACAACAAAGAAATATTTGATTACAACAATGAATATAACTAATTTCACAATAAAAAATATAATATTTGTTATTGTACGAATCATAAAATTGCACGTATTTAACGTAATTTGACATGAAAATTTTTTTTATGTTTTTGTCCTAATCCATAGCAAGCTTTATTACAAAAACAAAAAAGTATATAATTTTTAAATTTACATATCTCGCTTATACAAAGGGCTAATTTAATAATACTTGATGTGCTAGACGCAGAAATTAATTCTATAAAACTTTTATTTGAAGCATTTATTTCTAAAATCAAAATAAAATCATTTTATTCAAGAAAAACGGTTAACAACTTCAAGTAATGTACCACTTCCGGTTAGCCTTTTTTAACCAAAATCTATTATGTTATTTCCACATCAGATTTTTTATGAGTAAACATAGGAAATAATAGTTGTCAGACTCGTCAAATTGTCACATTTCAAAATGGTTTTTATACAAGTGAAGAAAAAATGCACAATATAACATGGTATAATTCAAATAATCAAGTTTTAGATGTATTTGCTGCTACATTTAATAATCGACCTAGACCCTGCCTAGCAACAATTCGAAAAATCTATAATAATTATAGCTTACACCAAATGATTTTTTTCTTTTGGGGCACAAAAAATGTGTACGATGGAGATAGAATAAACATTGAACAATTAAAAAAAAATAGTGCAACGTCACAAAATATTACTCCACAGCGAATGCCATTAATTGTTTTTATAATCGCTTAGGATATTATTTAGAAGTTAATGGTGCCAATTTTGAGTATTTGTTAAAATAAAAATTCCTCACTAGTTTAATATAGTTTTTAAGTGTATAAACATAAATAAATAATTTCTCATTTCTTTAATTCACAATTTAATAATTATTTTTGTCTATGATAATTATCCCTATATTTACTTATAAAATAAACGCTTTAATACATTGCTGTCAATCATTTTATACTGTAACTATGACAATGACATATCCTATGTTTACCTATAAAATAAACTCTCGGTATACATTTAACAATGTTGTTGCATACAAAGTTTTTCAAGAATTTTATATACTACGAGGACAATGAACAGTGTTTTCTCATAAAAACATTTTGCAATACCTATGATTGATGTATCAAAAAAGCTTCATGTAAACCAACCAATATTTTGCTTTCTATTCAGTATTTGTGTTCACAATAATATTGTTTGTATAGACGAGCTTAAATAATACTTTTATCACTAAACACCAGTATTTGTAAAACAAAAAACAGTCTATTGTGATGTACACTAAAATTATTTGTATATAAACAAATATTTCAATAAAATAATGTCTATTTTTAAACAACACAATAAACACAGTAAATAGAATCTGATAAATCTTCTAAAAAAATATGCAAATATCACATAATAAACTCGCTAAATATGAAATAAATATTCACAGACGTCTACAGCGGTCTGAAAAAAAAATGTAAACATCGTTAGCATGAAATGAATATATTAAAAACAAATATCATATTACTCGTTCTAAATTGCGTTATAAACAAGGGTTAAAAAGAGTTTGCGAACATATAAAACAATTTTTCTGAAAAAATTACTGAAATAAGCAAATAATATGTGAATGCGCACGTTTTTGTATAACTAAAAATATAATTATATATTTCCAAATGTTTGCAATATGATTCAATAGTTTCTCGTATTTTTATATTTTTTCCTATTTTAATATATTCAAAAACAAAACGCATGTAAGAAGAAAATCTTAAGGTGTAAAGTGATCCTATCAGACATCAGCTGTGTTCAAAGTAGTAGTTCGTAGTGATTTTGTCAGAGGACTACGGAAAGTTGGATACCAAAACCGGAAAATTCGCCTGGTCCGGAAATTATTTCCCGTTCCGGTCACAACATAGATTTTTTATAAAAAAAAATCATGATTTGACGAACACGGCGGAAACAGAGAGACTTTTCCTATGATTTCTTCCCAGAGATGAAAATAAACAGTTTTCATTGATTATTCAAATTATATCTTGCTCATGTTAAATTTAATGAAATTATAGAAGTTGGAACAACATTATATCATCGAACAATAAATAATTCAGATTCAATTTTTAGTAGGTCTATTCTTTTCATTACTTTCAACGATCAGTAAGCGAAAAACAGAAACAGCCACAACGCAAAGACAAAACAAATTTACTTTAGTTATCACGAATAAGAGTGGACACATGGCTATGGCATATGGCTAGAGAGAGACAGACTATAAGTACAGGTTGTCTATTTAGGAATATATATACAAATAATGCACAAATAAACTTTAATAAAATTGTACCAAAAAGTTATATTACTCGTATGTAAAGAAAAGTCCATTTATTCGAGAATTTACAATGGTAATGACAAAGGTAACAAAATCAATATATGTATATACTGGGTGTTCGGCGTAAGTTCGGCACCACGAATATTTCGTTTATTTTGAGAGATACAAAAAAAATGTTAATAAGCAAAGTTAAACTAGACGAAGGGGCTCATAAGATGATCATAGCAGAAATTTTGTATCATTTCCGGTTTTAGCGGAAATGGGTACAACTTTAAAACTAGCATAGGAAATCGGTATTTTTATATTTTTTTTCAGAATGTACATAAAATTTGCTTCACAATGATACCAAATTATCATAGTTTTACTTTCACCATTTCAAAATGGCAACCATCTATTTTCAAAATATGTATTAATAAAATTCCATACAAAATAAAACATAGCAAGCTATGAAAACAATTTTATTATCTTATTACAAAAGAAAAGTTATATTATTCAAAGAAATATTTTTCGCAAACTCTGTCACGGATAAAATTCTGTCTTTTCTCGGAATTTCTGCACTATTTCTCTGGAGTATTAATTTCTTCAGGTACGGAAAATAAACTAATTATGTTCTTATTACTATTGTACACAAAGGTACAAAACATTTTCTACCCATTTTAGAAAATGTTATATAGAAATTAAATCACTACCGCAAACACTAAATTTAACAGCCAAAATTACCGCAAAATACAGAATGATAGGATGTTATCCCCCTCACTCTCTTTGTGTCAATATTTCTCTATTTCACTCTCGACACAAATCGTAGCCATTCGTTAAGTACAGGGAGAATACAACTTTGCTAGGCGTGGTTATTATTTGTATCATGCATTAAGTAAATAAAATGAAATTAAAGTGGGTGGACCAAAAGTGGGACGAGGCTCGTATTAATAATTCCCATAGAAATTCAATACACGTAGGAATATTTCCTCTGGCATATATTTAAAATTGGCATTCACTTTAGATGTTTTGACAAATACTTGAAGTTTCTAAAATTTAATTTGTTATAATTTGTACGTCAGACACTTCACTCCTAGTTTGAATTTAGCCCGGACTGAGTTTAATGACATTTGGAACAACTTTAGCTTTACCTTTCCCAAGTCATGTACCTCAATATTATCATTTTAAACACTGCGCAGACGATACCCAATATACCCACTGCAAATATTATTGATCACACCAAGTTAGAATTCCCAACCGTTTCGTTCCTAACATGGGAATTTCTGGGGAACGCTAAGGAATTTCAGCCGATACTCAATGTGCTAAATTGCTAATTTAAAATTCTGTACCTTATTTGATACTATTATCATAATATTTATTGTCTAATTATTAGATTCCTATGTAAAATAATGGTTCAATCGATTATAATAAGAATTACTTCCGTTTAGCTAGATACATTATAAAGTATGTATTTTTTATTACATGAAAGACACACTGGAGTTTTCTGGACCCCTTATATAAACTGGTTAAATAAATAACAAAGTTACAATTTTACGCGAAAGTTTATGAATATATATAACGAGAACTATATTTCATACTTTTTTTGTAATTATGAATATATATATATATATATATATATATATATATATATATATATATATATATATATATATATATATATATATATATATATATATAATGTATTCGCACCCTCTGAAAAAAATATATTAACAGCAAGAAGAAATAAATTTTTAGATTACAATAGTTAAGACTATATTTGACAATGGACACGTGTTAATTTTTTTAGTTCCAACAGTAAATAATACAATATTCATGTTAGTATTATTTATAAAAGGAAACTGACAATATATTCAATTAATTACTATATTAAATTTTATTTTTTTAGTAAAATTATTTGCAAATGATATTTATTTATTAAAGTACCATCTACAATTATATTAAAAACAAGAATAAATAAACTTCTGGATGCTATGATTATTTCTCCAATTCAACAAATTTTGATATGGTGTATTAATAATAGAGTGTATAGAACTTGAATACATTGGTTATAATAACATTTCTTAGGTTTAATAATAATTTATTTGCAAATAAACCATTGTCTGCATGTGACAAATGTTTTCGTCTTTAATAATTCACAAATAATTTATATTAAAGCAATAAAATTTAAGAAGGTAATTAATTGAGTATATTGTCAGTTACCTTTACCCTGAGTTTTATAGAAAATACTAACATAAATATTGTATTATTTACTGTTGGAACGAAAAATTTTGAGGCTTGTCTTTTATCAAATACTTGCCCGTAGATTATTGTTTAAATGAGAAATTTGGTTAATAACATTGGTCGCTAGTATAAACAGTGATTAAGGGTGATTAGCGAGCATTTGATTAGCATTGTTTTATCTCTGTCAATCATTTATAGATTATTTTAGAGAAAAATACTTCAAATAAAAGTTATAGCAAAAAATATTCTACGCATTTTTTATTTGAACTATTTTTTTCTAAAATAATCCATGAACGATTGATAGAGATAAAACAATGCTAATCAAATGCTCGCTAATCACCCTTAATCACTTGTTCATACTAGCGGCCATTGTATTTAAATCCAGTACACTTTATTAATACATAAAATTAAAAAATGCCCAAATATGGTCTTAACTATTGTAACCTAAAAATATAAATTAAATATCCAATATTAGCGAGAACAATTAAATACGTACAAATATCACTATAGTTTTTATTTTTATAAAGTTTATCCTTTTAAAGTATTAATATAATTATTATTGTTTCAATTACTATTCGCATTATACACAAAATTAATACCAATGTCATCATTTTTTTTTTTTTAATTTTAGGTATCTGTACTGAATAATTGGCATTGAAATCCATACTTATATAACAAAATAGACTTACATGAAGCACACAGTGGGGTCCAGCTTATCCTAGTGCCACTTTCAATGCTTGTATAAACAGTACTGAGGGAATTTAAAACCAATGACTTCGGTGGTCTATGAGTAAAGATGTAAACTGAATTTATATCAACGGAAACAGACTTTATTATAAAAAGAAATTTCACTGGGGTCTCTAGGACCCCACAATGTGGTGCGAGGATTATGCGAGAATGATTTAAATGTTATCTGCCTAGTCAGTAATCATTTATTTATCTGCTTCTGACATCCCCACTTTATTTTTAAAGTTCTGGTAAAATCGAAGTCTACATCTTGCGGGTATATATTGAAACTATTTGATCCATTTATTTGCAGAAGCCTGCAATAAATTATTTGATTTGTTAAAATAACAAAAATTCCTTCAGAGTAAGAAAGACAAAGCACATAGTAAATATTACGTTCCACATGCTTTACAATTGCAAAGTACGTGCGCGGTGGAAAAAGAACACAAACCAGATGCCCGAATGGTTTTAGCGTAATCAAACATTAATCCTCGAACAGAAGTTTGAGGTTAACGTTTGTGTGTGTTCCGAAAATGAATTAGAGAATTACTGAGAAGTGTCAGATGAGATTTACTGGTAATATTGTTTTGTATTTAATTCTGTTTTAAAAAGTATTGCGTCTTGTTTCTATATTGTATGTTTCGTTTCATTATGGGAGAAATTGGTGATCAAATAAAAATAAATTAATATGATGCTACGAACAATCTAGGACCACTACTCAAAAAAGTGTTTAAGTACTAAATACTAAATACAAAATACTTACAAGAAAAGCATTTAAATACTAAGTAAAGTACCAGTACTCAGTATTTTTTTTTAATCAGTTAAAATATGACAAAAATTATCGAATTTAGGTATATTACTCTCATTCAATAACACAGTTAAATAACCCACTTATTTTAAAGTCCTGTATACCTATTTAAAAAAAAAGTATATTATGGAACGAATGTATGGAAAGATCTATGCACATGCGTGTAAAAAAGGCTTCATGCATAAGAAATTTATTGTATTTTACGCATCGCTATTAAAAGTCAGACTTCACGTACTGCGATTAATGTGTGTAGCTATTATGTACTTCACGCATTGCAGTAGAAAAATTCTTTAGTAATTTAGTTCTATAATATTGATGAGGAAATAGCCTTTAATAAATAAGTTGTTCAAAATGTTAACCATATTACGCTTTGATTTATCTTTATTTACGTCTTCAAGTATTCGCTTAAAACTGTAGATAGCGAAAACTTTAGTAAATCCGTGTTGGCAGTAGGGCACAAAACACACAGCAATATGTTCTTGCGCATGCGTGAATTATTTAAAGTATATAAGTTATTTTAAATATTTTTGGATACTTTATGTACCAAAAAAGTATTTTAAGTACAGTACTAAGTACTAATTTTTAAAAGTATTTTAAATAATATTTTCTAAATACTTGCAGTACTTTTACGTTAGTAGTTCTCAAGTCTGGCTACGAATTATATTTTTTTTCTAGATATATGATTTCAAGTTTATAATGGCGCGCAGACTATAATTAGATTAGCTTTCAAATAAGCTTAATATAGAATTTATTGTTCCATTTACAGTGGATTAAAATATTAATAAATGTGCATTCAACTATTTAAAAAATAAAAGTGATAAATAATCCTGGAATAAAAATATATTGCTATTGAAATCTGCATAACCAAACATATGCTAGTCTAAATAAGATATCACATTTACAAAACAGAGTAACGATATATTTGGTTTCAGGTTTTTGTTTAAGTTTAATAGCATTTGGATGAGATTAGAATTTGAAGTTGATGGTTGAAAAACGAATGCAGTGACCACAAATGCATCCTTTACTGACAAGTGCAAGTACAAAATCTGTTTGATGGTCTGTCTGGAAGTTAGAAAAACATCGACATTGCGTTCATTGACAATGCACTCAGTACAATACTCTTCCATTCCGAAGTAAACAGTTCGAACGGAACGGCCAAGGACTGCGTCCTCTTTGGTAAGCCATTGTTGTTTGGAATGAGCCGGCTGATCTTCGGTCCCATCACGTCCAGAGATTCGTGCACAGACTTACTGAGTACGCGCTAAATCGGAAGTCATCAATGAACAAAACACTGTCTTGTTCCATCCAATATTTGTCGATCACGAACAAAATTTAAACGAATTCGAGGTATTTTACGGGAACGAGTTTAGTTTTTTGATACGTGATCGTTACTACACTCACACTGGAAGATAAAGTGTTTTTCAACTAGAAATGCCCGTTTTGACAGCTGGAATTTTGGCACCCAATTCACTTCGTTATCTAACAATATATCGAATCGAACTTCCAGCGACCTACATCAGATTTAAATCATATTTTCTTACTTCTTCCTTCTCATATCGCACATTACTAACAACCTGTCAAACATCAACAATCGTTATGTGCACTTAAATAGAAAAGAGCGCATGTATTCCCCGTAACAACTCACTGTCAATATTGTCTTGTTTTTATAAATATCATAAATCGTTATCAATTTGTTTGTATCATACGCATTGAATTTATATCTTTCCATTACCTAAACCACAATACACCCTAAAAAAAATTATCCAGTAGTCGCTCCCTGCCAGCACCTTTGATGTTTGTGTAAACTGACAACTATTCTGCGCATGAGTTAAGCTCCGTTTCCGGGTATGAAAACGCTATCGCAAGTGGCTGTTTTGTAGATTATAGACATCTTGTGGCCAATGATAACTAAAATATATACATACCAGTGCCGGGTTACCCAATAGGCAGAGTAGGCAATTGCCTATGGGCCCCGCGCCTTTTAGGGGCCCGCGACAACAGATGAAAATAATACTGATTTAATTTTGAAAGAAAATTGCAAGCAACGTTTGCTGTAAAAAATTATAAATTCAGAAACGCACTATGTACTATGTTGTTCGCATCGCTTCTAACCTTCAGTTTAATTCTTAAGTAATTTTAACTAGAAGTCTAGTAGTCCTGCTGCTAATGAAGCGCATGATAGTATTCTATTGGCTCCTAGGGCTAACAGAGTAGAGTGGTATTTGAATAACAAAACTTCACACTGCTTTTACTGTGAAAGCACGTATTTTTGTGGCATCAAAATGGATATTTAAAAAAAATGTAAAACGCTAAATATTAAGTACAGAGAAATGTGTAACGATAAAAATTGTTTTGTATTCCGAAAAGTTATGTTCAGAGTCACCGAGTGTGCGTCTGTAGGTTGGGCACCGCAAAAAGGTGTCTCGTTAAGGGGGCGTCAGATCGGTATAATAATTAATACTATCTTTTTTTTTCTTATTAAAGTTTAGAATCAAATATGCAAACATTTTTTATTACAAGCAAAGGAATTCTTGATTATAATGAAGATTTTTTTATTACAACAATAAAATGCTTAATTACAATAATAGAAACTTGTTTACAATAATAAAAAAATAATCAATAGTATTATATTATATTATTTAAATTTTATTTCATAAATATTATAGTAATATGTTGATTCCTAACATATTAGAGGTTGGGAAATACGTTATTCCTAATTCGTATTAGGGGGGTGGGGGTGGGGGCGAAATTTCAATTGCCTGAGGGCCTCCACAGGATACAATCCGGCACTAATACATACTTTAAGTTCCTACAAAAAACTGCCATAAATTAGAAATACTCGTATAAAAATTGTAGTATTTACCGGATTTCGAATATATACATTTTGATAAATCTTAGGAGTGATGTTATTTTTAGAATGTTCTCCATATATTGGCATGTTTGAGAAAGGTGTGCTCTGCTTATCGCATTTCATTGAAATCATTTGCAACTTTGAATCAGTTTGAAAGCATGAACAAAATTTCATTTAAATCCTTTTCATCAGTTTTGAATGGGTGCGTGCAAGAATATTTACAATGTCTGTTTGCTAGCATTTCACATTGGGCAGGCATGGCATGGTTCGCATTTTTTCCAGATTACATAAGTCGTGCTTTGGATTAAATGGGGACGGTGGAAAATTGATGACCTGATGCTACTGCAATCCGATTATTCATCTACGATCTACGACATGCACTGGTCGCATTCAATAGCTTTTTAGAATTCGTACACAACGCGAAGAAGCAATCGATGATGAATTATTCAGTATTATCATATCGATTGCATATCGCTTACTCAGAAAAGCATAACGCATAACCCTTGGTAATTTTCTTTCTGATACACAACACACCAAGAATTTTCCATAAAATTCTACTGGACTGTGAACATGATAAATCGTAACATTTTACGCATCTTTCAATAAAAAATATATATCTTGAAATCCCAAACGAATAGTGATGGTACGTTTCTCAGTACGAAAGGGTGTGTCTTCATATCGACCCAGCAAAAAATAAAAGATTGCTAGAACAGTTCAAAAACTACTCCCAAATTTATATAAAATTCATTATTAAAAATATTCGTATTCTGGGACAAATTTGCATCTTTATTGAATATGTGCGTGAAATAATTTGAAAAATGTAATTCGAACACAACATGCAAATTCATAAAAATTTTAACAAAACTAAAAATGTCATCATGGTTTACTACCCATTGCTGGGTTTGTCATCTGTTATCAAATTTTAATATATTCTGTAATGTATATATATATATATACATATATATATATATATATATATATATATATATATATATATATATATATATATATTGTTTCATAACAAATTTTAATTTATAAAGTTATCGGCTAAAGGTACTTTAAAATAAAGTCATGTTATAGAAACTGTATGTGAGTAAAAGGTTAAGACAACGATGACAGTCCAAAATAAAGAAAAACATAATTTCGAATTCATCATCCTCAAATTCAGATGTTGAACCAGTTAAAAACCAAAAAATATATAATTACAAACATATATGTTCCGTTGCCCGTTATTAATAGATTATGGTACAGTATTAATGAATGATTTTTTTTAATAATAAACGATTTTAGTGGGTAACCATAGATACCACATACCATACCCGTGTGTTAATTGGCGATTAATTGTCTCAACACTTAAAATGACTGAATCATTAATCGCCTTCATAGACACACTTGATAGATAAATAGCTATTTATATATCTACCTTATCAAAACGAAAAAGAAATAGATACTTTTGCTTATTTAATATAATTTGTTGGATATAAGTAGTTATTTATACATACAATATGTATACGCAATTGGCTATTTATACATACAGTATGAGCGTGCAGCTTTTATAAAAACAGCTGACAGAAACTATACCTGACGCACAGAACGCGGATTTAGGTAGACAGTGGCTTTAAAAACACAGTGAAGCCCAAAAGGCCCATGCAACATGCCCATTTAATATGTTCCCTAGTCACCCAAACTGCCCACGAAAACTGCCCACGCAAACTTCCCATGCAAGAATCTGGGCGTGCACCTTTTATAAGAAAAAAAAACGGACAGAAACGATACCTGGATACGGTTGGGCAACCTACTTTACTGTATTTTTAAAGTCACTGTCTACCTAAATCCGAGTTCTGTGCGTCAGGTATAGTTTCTGTCAGCTGTTTTTATGAAAGCTGCACGCCCATACTGTATGTATAAATAAATAGTCAATTGCCTATACATACTGTATGTATAAATAGCCACATTCTAACTTGTTTGAGTTAATAGTTTCCTTAAATTATTTAGCTTTTGTAATACAAAAATCTACCAAGTAAAATAAATTACTGTACTAATTAATTTTAGTAGTATAGTAAATATCTTATTTCGCTTTTTAAAATATCGGGTATAAGCCTATCGCTATTGCTGTGGGGGTTGACAAAAGCCGGTTCACTATTAGTGTACAATTGTACCACTTCATTCTCTTGCCAATTTTGCAGAGATATTTACATAAATATAGTTTTAGATATTTCAAAATAGTTTATTGAGACAAACAAAGTTTTGAACTTCAAAGCAAGTATTGTTTAAGTATTTAAACAACAATAATAGGAACAAAAGCATTTAAATATACTAATGCTTTTATAATTTTAGCGCTCTGGAAAGACATCCTTATAAAGTTCTTTTGTTGTGCTTCCATAAACTGCAGAATTGTTTTATTATCCATAATTGTGAAGTTTAGCTTCCTCACTTCCATCTTCCGTAATATAATACCACTATTGTAAAATAAATCATTTAGTTGTCTTTTTTCCTGGAAACCTATATCTCCATCTGACAGTTCCACTAAAATTTCAATTATTCATTCCAAACTGTTATTTGAGTGGAAGCCGTATGATTTATTTAAACTAGCGTACGATGCTGATCAAACAACATATCTGTGTTGAAACGTGATAGCATTAAAAGGTGGGCTCGTATCCGTAGTAAAGAATTAAGTTAAGGTCAGGTTAGGGTTAATGTAACGGGTAATTCCAATTTTCCAAACAATTACTTTACAAAAAAGTCCATTTTTTGTGATACAGTACCACAATGTGCAGGAGTCTACAGATAGTTTATTTATTGTTATTACTGCTATCTTTTCAATATATTTGAAATTTTTAATAGAATTTCAGTACATTTAACTGTGTTGATGATTATGGCTAATTTATTGACGATATTAACAATAAAAAGTGGACAAGATAAAGGTCAACAGTGTTAAGTTTTCAGAACCATGTTAATTGCAGATATCGTAGCATTTATTTCGAAACGGACGGTTATACCATTGTCAAGATATATGAAAATTTTACAATAAAAAGATGAGTATTAATTAATAATAGGAGGAGTCTAAGGTTAAATTATAACTAAAACTAATACAATTACCTGTTAACCTTAAAATTATGAAATAAGCTAAATATATATGTATTTCCAGAACTAAGTTCTCGTCATCAGTAGTACAAATTTAAGCGGAGTAGTTAAGATTACTCAACATGTAAACCATGCCAGAGGTCCTAAAAACTCTGGACAGAGTTAAATTTGTACTACTGATGATGAGAACTTAGTTTTTGAAATACGTATATAGCTTATTTTATAATTTTAAAGTTAAGGGGTAATTGTATTAGTTTTAGTTAAGGTAGTTATATCGTGAAACCATTATATCAGAATTAATTGTAATTTTAAGTACATCTCAACTAAAGTATAATCTACCTGCTCTCCAAATTTTTAAAACAATTGACCATGCAGTACCTGAGATATTTGCAATTAAATTTGGCCTTTTTAACACGTGCAGAATAGGAAATGGCAAAATAAACACACCATTTTAAATTATAACTTTTATATCCATAATGACATTTAATCGAAGAAGTAGTATGTTATAGTACACTAATTAACGGATTTTATGTAAAAATTAGAAAATTATTTACCATTCAGATTTAATTTTATTGCCTCTAGAAAATTATTATCTGAAGATACGATAAATAGGTAGAATTATACTTGACAACCATGTACAAGCGTTTCAGATGGAGTATCAGTTAAGATAACACCCGCTACATTCGAAAGAAATATTTTTGAAATTGGTATTATACGTGAAGAGTATGAAAACTTTAAACAGTATAATACTACTTTTGTAATTTTAAGAAAGAAATATATTAATTTGTTTTGCAGTTTCCATTTGTAGTTTAGAATTGGTATTATATCTTAAAATATCTTATTACTTTTGTACCCGAATGTACCAATAAATGTCTAGGTGCGACGATGCCACAGTTATTCTTCAACATTGAAATACGACACTTATGTATGCGTTAGTGCGAATGGTACAGTTAAAAAAAAAACTTTTCTACGGAAAAATAAAGAAAATTCATCTGTACAGTGTTTGATATTAGCTTTTAACTATTTTGATGCAATCTGTGTATATAATATAATGTTAGAAAATATAAGTTATTGCAAATATAAACTGCATTAGCTTAATTTTTATTTTGAACATAGAACAAGTTTTTGAATAGGTACACTCGAGTGACAACTATCTTAAGATGAGTATTGACAAAAAAACTATGAAATATTGTTTTGATAATCAATGATATATTTTATGACATCATCTGTACGAATTTTGAAATTAGTAAATAGAGATAGAAACACTAGGGGACTCAAATGTAAGAATGTTACTATGTACCTACGAATTGTCACAATAACGGACGCAAATTATGAGTGAAACAAGCAAGCAGTAAAAATTCTGTTTCAAATTTTATGTAGTAGACGTTATATATAAGTTTGTCGCCATCTGTATCAAAATAACCATAATCTCAAAATGTTTCACGAGAAGAACCGAAATAACATTTACTTATTGTGGTATTATTTAGAACATTTATATTAACAGGTTTATTTCAACTCGCAACTAAAAAAATAATAAGAAAAATATGTCATATCTACTTTAATTTTTTTAAATACTAATATTTTGCTTTTATAATTATAAAATTTTATACTGTGCATTAGAAGAAATAAATAAAAAGAATACCTAGTAAAATAACTCGCTCATCATACTAATCGATAAAAATATTATAGTTTGTAGTTTGCATTATATGTAGGTAATATTTATGTTCGTATTTATAGTTAGTTGTTTAAAAACATTAACAAATCAATAACGTAATTTACTGAATAGAGAGAATTTAATTTCTAGACTGTGACGACTATGTTTGTTATTCGAAAGGATTTAAATCAACATCCTTTGGATTAATTGGTTAACATTATGCCCTTTGGCAATGGAAGCGAATAACGCAAACATCTCTTTAGTACTTAATAATAATAATTAATATAGCAAATTAATGTGAGATGAAATATAAACAAACAGTATTTATGATATTAATGTATAATAGGTATATACATGTAGGAATAATAGAATTTTCACGCATTCTAAGTGCCACTAATTAACAAATTTGATTTTTTTTTCAGAAATGCGTTCTAGTTGACATTTTTTCTGTTTTATTCCAAATACCAACAGCATACTCCGATAGTATAATAATTTTTCTTCTTCACTGAATAAAACAAACCAGTAGTAGTAGAAGAAATTTTTCACGTCATACATACATCATAGATAGACCAGGAATATGATTGGTAGTGATTTAAAAACATTTGCTTCTATTCGCCATATTGATGATGTGATATTTCTCTATCTCATTTTACCCCTTTCGGTAGAAAGAGATGCATTGATTAGACAAACGTCTTTATTTTAGTAAATGTTGCAAAGACATGACGGAGAGAGAGAGGAGATATGATCTTGTTATTTTTTAGTTCGATACGAGAAGAAAAATGAACTTTGATAATAGTTACAAAAAAATTAAAATCAATTGAAAATTATTTGCAGGAAGTAATTTTTGTCCAACAAATGATTTTCATCCATAGCTCACTATAGCCAAATAATAGAGGAGAGTTGACTAATGCGCACTGGTCAAATAAATCAAACCTGCTCATTTTCTCGATATTAGTAGTATCTAGTAGAAAATATATGAACTAAATGTTCAATCGGTACCGTAGGCAAAAAAATGAACTTAAATATGAATGTACGAGCTACAGAAGTGTAAATAATCAGGTAGGTTTGATGTAACCTTCCAACGATTCTATTTATGTGATATTAATTGTACAGAAATTTAATTTTTACATTCCTTAATTTATCTAAAACTAGCATTATTGTACTTGTTTTATTATGGGATGGTGTCTCATTTAAAAAAAAATATAACTTAATTCTTTAATTTGAGAAGCACACTGGTTTCTTTTTTTTCCATAACTTGATATTTCTCTAGGTCTCCTACAACTCTGCTATTTATCACTTCTTTCGAATACTCGTTTCGCTGTTACACCCTGTATATTTTGGTGTAATATTTCAAACTGAGGACAGTGCAGTTTTGTAATGACCTTGAATTTCTAATTATATAGCAACACACATAACCTTGAAGTCGACATTTCAAGGGTCTACGCATAAAAAAGTAAGGACTTCACGACTAAATATATGTAAAAGGAAAAAAAGGTAAAAATTATGAGGATTGGAGTTGTGTACGTCAACAATACAATGCAAAGTGAAACCCAAATTCGCTTATTATTTACAATAACTGTCAGTATTTCCATTGAAATTTATGCGAGGGGTACGTATAAGAAAATTTCCATGATATTTGTGTCCCTTCCCTGTCTTGAAGCATGTGCATTGTGTCTCTGCTACTTTATTTCATAAATCCACATTTGTGTCGAGCGAACTGGTCCGGGTTGAGTAAGAAGGTTTCGCCGTTTCGGTCGCGTTCTCGGTTCGGAATCGAGGGTTAGGGTTCGAGGTATTGGTATATGTATATGTAAGAGTCCCACATTTTCCTCCACGAATACGAATACTCACTGCGTTTACATTTGAAAACTTGTAAGACTCCGTATAGGGAACGCTTGTATCGGACGCGTTCGCCGGAGTTTCCAACTGAGCCAATCGTATTTATACACAAATGGTGCAGTACATCAGTGTTCGCTTAGGGTAATGTTAACTGTCCTGAATAAGCTAGCAGACTTCGCGTTTATAAATGCATCCATGAACACAACATATTTTCTTCTGACTTTCCCAACACTCTGCATACGGTTCTTTTTCCTTATACAGTGAGTTTCAGCTGAGATGCAATATTTACTCTTCTGTCATTAATTCATTACTATGGATACAAATATATATATATATATATATATACCGTGAGTATTTTTTAACATGAAACATGGGATTTGTCATATCCATGGTTACGATTTAATTGACAGCAATGTATTTGCTTGTCTCATTTAAAATGAAACATAGGGACAATTTTGACATTTGTCTACTACTCTGTCAGTGTCAAAAAATCCAATTTGAAATACAATGGTTTATACTGTGGAAGAGAAGGTGCAGATTATTACGTGATATTATTCGAATTTTAATCCAAGTTTAAGGCAAGTGTCGGACTTGTTCCGCACTTCATTTCCTGACAGGCCTACACCAAGTGCAGCAACAATTTTAAGAATAGTGAATACCTTTAGAGGAAATGGTTGCGTCCAGCCTGCACATAACCGAAGGAATAGATCCTGTAATATATTAATTTGTTAGTTGGTTTATTTGTTCGTTATTTTGCAATTTCTTACAATATTTAAATATAATACTTCTGTCAAATTCATCCCCTATGTTTCATTTTAAATGAGACAGGCAAATACATTGCTGTCAATCAAATCGTAACCATGGATATGACAAATCCCATGTTTCATGTTAAAAAATACTCACGGTATATAGTGTGTCCCAAGCAAACCTTGACATAAGCGTTTAACATGGGAAAACAGTGTTTTGCAAATAAAAAGTGCCCGGCAGAAAATTACGCCATGCTATTGAATATGATAATAGTACATTACCTCATGTACGTTATTTAATACTAATTACTGTATTATCAGTGCATAAATTAAAGAAAATTATAAATGACTGTCAATATATATTTGTTTCAATATTTTATTATGTAATAAAAAATATTTACAATTCTCATTGTGACTGAATGGTTAGCATGGCTGCCTGTGGAATGAAAAAAATTTTGAAGGTTGGGTTCAAATCTCTATCAAGCTAAACTTTTCATTATTTATTTTTTATTTATGAATTAATTGTAATACATTTTTATAATATTCACTCGGTCGTTAGAGTTTAAGAAATTCATTTTGACACGAATATTTGATATAAACATAGGCTGTTCAGACGTCCCCTTTTACCCGGATAAGTCTTCTTTTCAGGGAATAAAATTCCGTCCTGTATATATCCGTATTTTCTATGTAAAAAGTCCTTTATTTGACAAGTGCCCCGTAAACGCGTAACCTATACCCAATCTGATATAGATCATAAATCGCGCGAAGTTGCGGACAGAGCCAAATTATTTTATTGATTCGGCTCGGAAATTTCGAAAATTCCGACCAAAAGAAAGTGTAATTTTAATGTTATTATTAGCTGGTGCCACACGATTCTTCTTCTTAGTTTCAGTTTAGTTAGATGATGAAGTTTCTTAAAAAATATATATAAAAATAGTGGAGGCTCCCATTGTGATATTATATTTTATTTAATTAATCAGTATTTTTTTTTCCTAAATGTGTTTTGTATCTGCACCTGTCTTAATATTTATATTTTTATGCCAATATCAATAGTATTTGTGGTAATAAAATTGCATAAAATTCGACCACGCCCCTTTTTTCGCTCGGCGTCCTCTTTTTCATCATTTAAAATATGGTCACCCTATATAAACAAAACAAAAAACAAAACAATGAACACATTGTTGACACGAAAAGAAAAATACTTTAACTATTTTTTCATAGAAAAAGCTTATTTCTAAATTTATTGTAATTGGAAATAGAAGATAGATATTGAAATGGATAACAATATTTTATAAATAAAAATAATTGGTTTTAACAATGACAAAAATTGATTACAACAATCAAAATATGGATTTAATAAAAATGCATAATTCTTTCTTTTGATCTTAATAAAACATGATAATAACACAATTAATATGTGTATATTTTGTATTTTTACTGTATTTATAAAGAAACGTATGTGGTATAGTTTAAAATCTTGCTTTTGACGGTTACTACTTCCATTGAAATTTCTATTATATCTTGATAGAAACTTATTTGTAATTATCTAACTAATTCATCCATATTATTTCATAATATCTTTAATATAATTTGTAATTAATACATAAATAAAAAAAAAATGAAAAGTTTAGCTTGATGGAGATTTGAACCCTAACTTCTTTCATTCCACAGGCAGCCATGCTAACCATTCAGCCACAATGACAGTTGTAAATATTTTTATATTACATAGCAAAATATTGAAACAAATATTAATTGACATTTACTTACAATTTTCTTTGATTTATGCAATGATAATAAAATATATATATATATATATATATATATATATATATATATATATATATATATATATATACTATATATAGGGTGTTTGGTGTAAGTCCGGCACCACGAATATTTCGTTTATTTTGAAAGATACAAAAAAATGTTAATAAGCAAAGTTAAACTAGACAAAGGGGCACATTAGATGATCATAGCAGAAATTTTGTATCACTTCCGGTTTTAGCGAAAATGGGTACAACTTTAAATCTAGCACAGGGACTCGGTATTTTTATATTTTTTTTCAGAATATACATAAAATTAGCTTCACAATGATACCATATTATTATAGTTTTACTTTAATCATTTCAAAATGGCGACCGTTTATTCTTAAAATATGTGTTAATAAAATTCCATACAAAATAAAACATAGCAAGCTATGAAAACAATTTAATTATATTATAACAAAAGAAAATAATTTACCTACATTTGTAATGAAAGACTTTTTATTACGTATAAGAAAATGTATAGAAAATAACGGCAGCCATATTGAGCATTTGTAGTTTTTCACATTTACTGTTTCTGTTTTGGTATCGTTGTGAACATGCTAAAAAATAAAAAAATAATACCTCACGCCTAATTTTTTTTTAATTTCTTCTTTTCTTTTGTTATAAGATAATAAAATTGTTTTCATAGCTTGCTATGTTTTATTTTGTATGGAATTTTATTAATACATATTTTGAGAATAGATGGTTGCCATTTTGAAATGTTGAAAGTAAAACTATGATAATTTGGTATCATTGTGAAGCAAATTTTATGTACATTCTGAAAAAAATATAAAAATACCAATTCTCTATGCTAGTTTTAAAGTTGTACCCATTTCCGCTAAATTCGGAAGTGATACAAAATTTCTGCTATGATCATCTTATGAGCCCCTTTGTCTAGTTTAACTTTGCTTATTAACATTTTTTTGTATCTCTCAAAATAAACGAAATATTCGTGGTTCCGGACTTACGCCAAACATTCTGTATATAAGTAACATTATTTTAGGCGTGTAAAACCGATTTAGTGAGTGGCGAAATATATGTATTTGAGCAGAAACCAACTCTGAATTTTGTAAAATTATACAAATTGTAAATAATAAAAGATGATAAAAATTATTCAGCGTTAAATATTGTAATTTATAAATATATTGTACTCTTTACATTATTTTTTAAATTATATTTCATTTTACACTATGATCAATGCTATCGTGTACCTAATAAAACATGTTAAACACCGTAGTTGTAGCAGTTTGTTGTGATACTTGGCAGTGGATGGACATGCATGTCTGTGTGTTAAATAAAGTAATGTCCAAACTAACATTTGAAGTGAAATATGAAAATTTGTGCAAATGTATTTCCTTATTCGAAGGCATCCGATATGAAGATGTTCCAGTAACGGTAAATACAATACCATCATTTTTTAATCTATGTAAAAAGCATTCTATAGATGAGAACTTTAAACGTGTTGTTAATATTTCAAAAATCTACTACAAAAATAAAATAAAAAATTCGAAAGAAAACTAAAATAAAGATCTAGTATGAATCTGCCTGGAAAAGTATAAATTTATATAAATAACTGTAGCATTCTGTTCATTTCAACCTGCCATATATGAAAATCCGTTGCGAATATTTGCTCTGTTGTTGGATATTTTGTAATTGGAGTGAAATCTAGTCGGCGAGCGAACATTTTATGTGTCAATGTCAAAAATATTCGAAGCAAAACCAAATAAATTCGTATTCCATGACAGCTCTTAATGGCCACGATCGTCTGACACATCTCGCTGCATTGCACAAGGTGTCAAGCGATTCCTGCAAAGCGTATCTGAATTCTGTCAATCAAATAACGACACTCTACGCCGTTTTATTAACACCAAGTGATATTTTTCAAATTGTATTATGCAGCATGAAAACAACATAGAATAAGTGCTTTGAAATCTGTTTTCTCCATCTCAGCGTATTTGTTTCAAAATCGTTGGAGTTTTTAACTTGAATATTTGTTTTGGTTTAGTTTTACTATGAATATTAAATACATATGCAAATTAAAGCTTTATTTATTCATACAAAATGTTTTCATATTTCTATTTAGTGTAACGAATACCAACAAATTAATTTATTTTACAATTTATTACAATTTTTAAATCTTGCGGATTAGTTTTTACAAGGTAATCGTACTACTTCAACCAACGATTTTATTATTATTATTATTTAACCAATTAGGCGCTATTTATGCGAAATCGCAACATTATATATGTAAGACTACGTCACCACACAATTGAGATTATCATAATAACTCAGTAGTAGTAATCACTAATATTGCAGAATAAGCAATATGGAGCAATTATAATATTGTTTCTTTATTTGGTAATTAGGTAATACCTCAATTGTTTGTTGAGTTAGCATTACAGTAATATAAAAGACTGTATGGATAATGGGAAGTTAGAGAGAATCCGGTGAGAGTCCATTGCGGGGTCCATTAAGAGAAGACCATTCCTCCATACAGTCGGGTCCATCAACTGTACATATCCATTCATCATTTATACTAGTCAGTAAACCTATTTATAATAAATCATTATTATTATTAATCGAACCCTTATTCTTATACAAGCAACGTCGCAACGGTAAGAACATTTATTATTATGTATTATACTTTTGGCAATTACTAATTTTGTACCACTAGTCTGGTAAGAACCTACTTAAAATATTATTTGTTAATTTGCCTCATAAAGGCGGGTTACAAATAAACTATTTTTTCTTGTTTGTTTAGTCAATTTTTTAAACTCAATTTTGTTTTAATTATTGTGTATTAAATTAATGTTGACTAAAATTAATATGAATTAACTGTCAGTTTATTGTTTGGCTCTTAACGGGTTAAACCTGTCTCATTATAATTAGCAACTTTATATATGAATTTGATTTTTTAATTACAACTATGTATAACATGGCCTAATATACCATTAATGCTATTTGAAGATTAATTTAATATAATATAATTATACAAATTGTCTGCAACAGATATATTATGCAGATCTCTGTTGTGCTCTTAGCAATATTAAATTAATTTTACAGGGTTGACAATAGCAAAATAAATTTTGCACGGATTGAAAGCAGATTCAAATTATCGCCAGCAAAGACGCCATGATAGTTCGAGAGCCCACGACCAAATTTTTTGTCTCATAGTATTATCGCCAAAACCGTATAAAATCGATAGATTCGATGACCCTGAACCCAAAAATTCAAATTTCAAAAATTTCGCGCGTAACATCTGACCTGACCGTATTTTCTCAGGAATGTAGTTAAATAATAGTCCTGAGATACGCAGAACACGAAACCTTATTTGCCTCAGGTACCTTAAATTGCATCAAGTTATAAACGACAAAGACGCCCATAACGTATTAAAAACAAAGACCTGAAACTGAACCTGAACCGAAAATCTGAATTAACCCGAATTTTTGATGAACCTGAACCCGAACCAAACCTTTTTTTGCCAAGGTCAATAAACCTGAACTGAATTTAAACCGTTTTAAATTCAGATTCGGTTCACAGGTCAATTAAATACAAAATTAAAAATAAATTTTAATGTGATTTTAAAATTAATAGATATAATCTTCTTCTTGCGTTTGTAATCATTTATTGCTCGTTATAATTTTTAATTTCTTGAACCGAAACTAAACCTCGACATTTATTTCCTAAACCTGAACCGAACCTGAACCATAAATATATTTCGGTTCAGGTCCCTGGTATTAAACTTTTTTTTATATTTGTGACAAATTAGATTTTAGTGTTTATAGTGCAGTGGGTGAAGCGTAATGCGAAATGCAATCATGGATACCATAGTAGCCGGTTGTAATATTGCACATAAAACGCACGTTGCCAAACTTTGCATTATGACGTAGAGTCGTAGCAAGTACACAAGGACCGCGGCAACAGTGGTGCAATACGATGCAATAAAATATGATGTTATTATGATATAATGCGCTATGATGTAATAGCATGTGATATGATACAAGCGGAGTACGATTCTAGGCCCTCGGTCCGCAATCAATAAGTCGATTTGTATTGTATGTGTTCGAGGTAAATGTTTCCCATGTCTCAGACAGCTGACTCTTGTATTACATTTCTTATACTGGGAAAAATAAATTGCACGGAGAAGAGTTTGTCATTGTACCTAGCAGAAGTGTCTAGGGTCTGCCTATGCCTCTGCTTCTGCCGCTATGGCCCAGAGCATAAGGCAACTCCACAATTCACATTCACCGGAAGGAAATATGTTCTTAATAGCTACATTACTTACACATCTGCTTTGTATTGCAAACAAATTGCAACGGATAATACAAATGCACTCGCTCTATACACCAGTAATATGTTATTTCACTAACATCACAAATATTCCTATTGCCGCTATGTACATTATGCATAAAACTTAAATATACGAACAGGAAAAACCAGAATAATCGTTTTAGCAAACTTTTTTTTCATGAATTTTGTTTGTTGTTTTATAAAAAAATATTTGAATTAGACGGTATCCTAATTAAAGTAAAAAAGTGACATTCATTTTTATGATAATCATATTTAAATAAAAAATATAAAATTTAGGTAAGGAAGGTATTGTCTTCGATGGAGAATTTTTAATGAAGTAGCACGTTTTGGGGTCCCTAGAATTACGAATTTACTATTTTTACTATGATGTATGTATGTGTGTGTGTGAGACAATCGTTTCGGCCGCGATAACTCCAATACGACAATTTCAAAAATTACATTTTTTTTGTATTCCTCATTCGTACATCCAAACGAAGACGACTTGATTAGATTTTGGTTACAATTGATCAAACGGACTTACCTTAATGGAATTTGGTTGGGTTGGGTCAAAATTTCATATGAGAGTCTTCAAAATTTCACAATTTTGTAAAGAAATTACTCAAGTATAACCGAATCCCTGTGACCAAGAATGGGGTCATTTCACATTTTCTAATTTATTTTTATCTTGAAAGAATAGGTCAAATTAAATATGTAGATGTATGTTTTACACCTTACAAGTCTTTAGAATCAGAGATATGATTTTTTAAATGTTGTCTTTAATTTCAAATATTTGGACGCTGACGTCACGGCTATACGTCACGGCTTGTCGGATGCAGCAATAGCTCTCTACCGGTTGTATTTGGAACTATGATTGTTTGGGTTATCACTTGTCAGTTTTATTTTGTGACATCAACATATTGTTAACGAAAAACATATTTCATACAACTTTTGGTATTTATATTAATAAATGATTTATTTACATACCTTTACTCTTAACTTTGCTGTCACCTGTCACAATTTTAGGTTAGGTTGTTCACAACAGCAAACGGAAATCACGTGGACCGTAAATGTGTGTGAGAGGAATGTCTTTGTGTGAGTAACAAGCCGTGACGTCACGAATTTTCCAGCCGCGAATGTTTATAAGCAAATTTATGAATGAAAAGTCACATATTTCATCTTATTTTATATTACTATATTTATTAAATGGGACGGATTTCACGATTTTATAAAAAAGCAACGTTTTTTTTTTTAAATGACCCCATTGTCCCAGGGAGACTTCTTTCACTTCTAGAATCTACTAAAGGTAGATTTTCTTCTTTTGTATATTTTTACCATTTTATATTGTTCATGTAACCATTAGGTAACATTTGTAACAGTCGGCAATATTTATATTTATTTTATTGTTTAATCTAACATTTTTGTATATACATTTTTTCTACTTTTAATTATATTTTGTTTGTTAAATTCGTATTAAAATTATTTTTTCTATTAATTTTGACACCGCTCGCTCAGAATTGGAAATAAATTTATTTTTAAAGGTAATAAAGTTCTACTCCAGCTACCAAAGTAGGTGAATTTTAACAATAACTAGTAGATTATTACATTTGATGATTAGCATTGGAGATCACAACATTTGGTGACATCGATGGGATGATGATTTCACCACATTAATTTGAAGCTCTTTACTGTTGGTTAAATGTCGCATTTTTGTTATTTTAAATATTAAAGAATATTTTATTTTCTGTACGATTTGATTACATTACCTTTTCATATTCAATGTATTTAGAGATAAAATTAAAAAAAAATCATAAATCTTGCAATCTTTGCTGCGTCACTATGGAAATAGTTTCAATAATTCAATATTACTTATTGACAGATGTCAGTGTAAAGTACAATTTACATAATATGCCTGTAAAATAATTTTACTGAATACATAAGAAACTTTCAGTGTGGAATTTATATAAAATATATAGAAATGACGGAAGGTATTGTGCTGGCCACAACAATTTTTTTGTTATGAAAAAAATATATTTACAATATTTTTTGATCGTAGAAATAAGTCTTAATGATCAAGGATATTTTAATTAACGAAGAAAGATTTTGTGAAAAATTCATGGACCCCGCAGGGATTTGAACCCTGGATTTTTCCAAACCTAATAAGAGCCCAACTGAACCACAAAATTCTATCCCATTGAAGACAATGAATCTTTTAAGTATTTTTTACAATTTTCGTAACCGAGTACACTCTCCTAATCGGAGTAGATGAATACTCAGCGCAAACAATGCGCAACAATTGTGAATTTTCACCTTCACTTTAAACGTAGATAAGAATTATTTGTGATAAAATGTAAATGTTTTAATCGTAGAAATATAAAGATTTTGTGAAAAATTAATGTATCCCGCAGGGATCCGAACTCTGGTCCTTCTCATGTCTATTTACAATAGCTAAATAAAATAGAAATTGTTCACCCATTTAACCTTCTTTGAAGCTCTCATAGTTTTCTAGATGGCAATGTTGGCCTATTTAAAATGAATACTCTGTGTTTCAGTGCTTTTTGTTATAATTTATAATTCTAAATAAATTATAGTATTGTTATTTTATTTCCATCAAATTTCGCATACAATGTAATGATACATTTTATTTAGTAGTATCTATTCAATGGAAAAATTCAAGAAGCTATTTCTAAGCAAAATTTTCAGAAGCTTGCTCCGTTATTTATATTTTGTTTGTCTTCCTGAAAACCCACTTTTGGTAACATAGAATACAGTTGCATTACAATAAAAGAATATGGCCCTATTGACCTCAAAACTGAAAATTACGATAATAACAATAAATTCTTTGAAATATTCAACCAAACTGCGAACTTGACTTTCTACAGTAGGGGTTGGACGAAGAAAGAAAGTAAATTAATATTTAACATTTGAGTTTCTGCTCCAGGAAACTGTTGCATAATCAAAACCAAAAAATTGTACATTATGCAACGAGTGTATTAATAGTTATTATCCATGAGTTGCATACACTATTTTTCTACGGCTAGTTATAGTAATTAAATAAAAATAAACTATAAACCAATAAATTGGCTATAAAATTCTTCTGTATCATAATGATAATTTGTATCGAAATGAAAATCTGTATTATAATGAGTGTCATTCAAGTACATTAGTACAAATAACACATACTTACACGGCTATTCTACTAAAAAATTATGTATCGTTATGAATCGTTGCCAGGCGACATGTAGTTATAATAACGATTTTTGCCAAAACCCTATTCTGCTAATATATTTACCGTTACGAATCGTTATTTTATATCGGTTATGAACGACAAGTTCAAATGGGTCGTTAAAGTAGTAAAGTTTGGTATATTTCAAAAACAAATCTAAAAATGGCTGAAGGAAATATTTTATTTTGCAAGGTGTGTATTTATTCACTTCTTTACAATTTTATTAATTATAATTTTTAATTTCGAAGTAAATATTCGGAATATTGAGAGGGAATTTTAATAAATGAACAATTTCTTCTTTTAAGGACAATCTACTACTAAATTTCAACTCGTAGCCTCTATTTTCAAAAGCTGATTGTTGTATAATGTAGGTATTGATGTATTTATTATTTTGTAAATATATTCGCAGTATTATTTTGATAAAAAAAATGTATATTTATATAAAGAAGTCAAATTATATGTTTGTATAATCGTACTCTGTGCAATACTTCAAATTCGTTTACCAGGTGAATTTTGTCGTTTAAAAGGATGCATGTAGAGATTTGTTTATACTAATATGTTCATACTCATATATAAAGATTTAATTAAGAAGTGTTGGTTTGCCGAAAAATTCTAGAGTACCTACCTATAAATCATTATCCATATTACATTTCATGTAAATCTACTTCATTATTTGAATATAATGAATCAAAAAAAAAAACAAATGTAAATTTTTCTGTCAAAATAAACATGAAGATCGAGATGAAGATAGTATCGTTAAAATCATGCTAACGATAATTTACAAGAATATTATTAGTAGAATAGGATTTTCGCATTTCTTGTTATTAACGTCGTTCAACCAAATAATTAACAACAGTCGTATGGTAACGATTTCGTTATATGTGTTTTTTAGTAGAATAGGCCTGTTAATACGTAATAATAAGTATAGGAGTAGAAAAACATTATTAACATCTAATCGAAATCTACTGCAATAAAGTGTATAATACAAAACGGTCTTTACATAAAAGTCACTTGTTTTGGTTCCTAAAAACAAAGTAAAAATTATACGAGATTGAAAAGGTAAGGTTCGGTTGTGGAAAAAGTGTAGTAACCACTGGCGTGTAACGTATACAGTCTACAAAGGGCCGTAAACGTGCACAGTGAATCTCATTCTACTCTGCGTTAGTTCGTGGTTGTGTGCGTTACGGGATTACTTAGACGCTGACTTCTAAATGCGCGCAATAAATGTCATTTCAGTTGTATACTCAGTTAAGTAGGTTCCCGTGACGTCACAAGAAAAAGTATCTTACCCTCGTTCTACTAGACAGCTTGGTAAAGTTTTTGTTTCATGTAAAATATTACGTACTACTTACTTACCTACAAGTTAGCAACTCATACACAAATTAATTTTTATTGACAAAATATATATCTTTCGTCGATTCACAAATTAAATATACAGAATGATTGAAAAAAAAAATCTAACAAATGGACATAAATTTTAGTTTAGTTTTTCAACATCGTACAAAAATGCACAAAAACCACATCAAGTAAAAGACGTTACTGTAATACATTATAAACTATAGGCACAGAATAGATATACTAATACAGAAGCGACTCTCTTGTCGGTCCCTTTGATGTTTGGTTTCGCGTTTCTATGACCTTGAATGAGGTTTGGCCATTTTGTTTGTTGTATATATTCGCGCGAAATTTAAAGTGCTGTCAGTTGCTATAATATTTAGATAAAGGAATATCCTTGTTTTTTAATTTTATAAATATAATGAATAAATATTTCTGTAACATAGTCACAGCATAAAAATGCGATTTTTTAAAATTACTTTTTAATAATTTTAAGCAAAAAAATAGTTTTGAATGAAACTGAATTACTGAGGAAATTTATTTTTTATTTATAAACTCTGAAGGCAGATATCTGAAAAATATAAATTTATACAAATTAATGCACATTAATGAATATTTATTTAAAATGTACATAGCATTGCATTCCCATTAATATAAAAAGTTACCTATTTTTTTTAGGATTTTTTTAAAACAGTCGATACCACCAACTATTTTTTCTTCCATTGACAAATATAAACAATCATAATATATATATTTGTGTATTAAGAGCGCAAAATAGGACATTGTCGATTGAGAGGCTGTTCTCTCGAAACCAACAATGTCCATTTGCGCTCGAAACACACACAAGATTTTTTCTACAGTCGCCACAGTGGGGTCCTCCACTATAAAAAATAAATAAATAAAATATACACTTTGTACTTACACTATTACTCAATTAATAAGGATTAATATAAAGAAAAAACGTATTTTATATTTAATTTTAATTTATCGTTATTTCCTATTCTTCTTGACCTATGCTTCAATCTAATCTAAACATTTTATACTTGCGTTTTTGTAAATGAATGCCCTATTTTATTTTCACAATAGGGCGGTATTTTTTTTTTTGGTTATGTAATATATCGACAGAGCAGTTATATGTCAGATTGATTTGTAAAGGTGGTAAATGTGTCACTACAGTGCCATTAGTTCCTGACTAAACGTTTCCATCAAGAACGCAGACAAGTGATATTTCTCAACATTGTATAGTTAGAAATTTGGACAGCGAGCGTTTTTTCTACTTTGTCCGGCTAGAGCGGCAAAGTGACATTTTGCGTTGACAAAAGAGAGAGCAAATGTCTACTTTCTATGTAGACTGTAGAAAAACAAATAAATACACAACACAATAATTTAGAGAACTATGTCTCACTAAAGTAAATTAATAACTAGTCTAGTTGAAGACGCTCGAAATATTACGATGACAACCGATGCCGCCATAGGTATAAAATTACATTTTTCTCTCTCTAATTTTAGTTTCCTTGTCTTAATGGCGCTTCGGTATTAGTTTATCTATTCTGTGCTATAAGTCTGATATTGGGAATTTATACCATGCATCAATGAAATATAGAGTAATATTGTCAGAGAGATACGTGAAATTCCTGCCTTATATACTACGAAAGAGAAAAGAAAACTAATTTTAAAATCCTAAAATAACATCCAATATAGCAGCACTTATAAAAAATTAATACAGTGGGATTTTTTCTTGTTAAACGAAATATACAAAAGAATTATTTTCGTAACTTATTATTCTTGAACATGCACGACATTTACATTTGCATTTGATAGTAAAAAACATTACCCACTCACTAGGTTTTTTGCTGCAACGGAATCATATTCAGAATTAGTTCAAAACGCCATGTTTGTCAAACAGGATGAAATATTTTTGTGACTTACTACTTTTCCAAATAGCCAGTTTAATATTAAGTACCCACCTCATGTATTGAGCTATGAAGTATGTTTTAATAGACAAAATTTTAATTTAATACCAAAACATATGTTCTACCTGGTGTAATATAACCATAAATTTGTCGTGAAATTTGGTTGTAAATTTTGTAGTGAAAGTATATGATCACGACAGACTCTGTTTATGATGAAATTTGCAAACATACTGTTGCAAAACGATTCCATAAATTTTATTACTTCTTTTATCATTTTTCGTACATACAGTAAAATGTTTCAGTGTCAATTTGTGGTATGAATAAAATTATCACAAGAACACAAGTCTATTTCAGTTGCAATTTTTACTTCCATTTTAATTACAAGTCCAGACTCTTAATACATTTTCAGCAAACAAATTATTAAACCTACGCAAATGGTGAGAAATTTCTACAAATTTTTTCAACTATTTAAAAATATAGATTTTAAACTTAATATTAGTACGTTTACATGCAGTTTTGAAAAGGGTTTCAGATTTCAGTCAAAATTACTGTTTACATCCAATTGATTTGAAAACAGTTTCGGCTGACAGATCCACTTCACTTCAAATACTTCATTTTGCCATTGTTCCAATTTTTGTTACTTCGTAACACTACGCACTAAAATTACACATGCGCAATATAGAAACTGAATTTTAAGTGTTTACATGAGTAGTTTTGAAATTAGTTTTCAACCAAACCCACGAATTTTAGTTTTGGTTTGAGATAACTCAAAACCGTTTTGACACTGTATTCATGCCGTTTTCAAAACTATAAACATTTTGAAAACGGTTCCAAAATTGCATGCAAACTTAGTATATATGATATTCAAGTATTCCGCCATTTGATATTGGATTACATCGCCTTTAGCTGCTTTAATTCTATTAGACATTGTGTCTATAAGTCGTGCGCATTATTCTGTTAAAGTATTGTCATATATGTCCTGCAAGGTAGGTTTTATTGTAGGCACAGAATTTTTACGAAATTGTTTTTCATATTGCGCCAAAAATAATTATTATCACCCATCATTTGGCTCACAGTTTTTGTAAGTTTTAAGTTTACATTTAAAGTATATGAAATAAATTTGTAGAAATTTGTAACCATTTGTGTGCGAATTATAATTAATTGAAAATGTAAGGCAGCCGAATTGTGACACGTCTGGGCTCGTATAGTGGCGTAGCTAAACCTAACCAGGGCCAGATTGTCCTATCGAGGAATAGGGATGTGCACGATACATCGATATTTTGGAAACATCAATATTTCCCATTCGATGTTCGATGTTTACCTCGATTTAATTTTTTTCGATAACATCGATCGACATCGATATTTCTTTCGATGTTTTCTATCGATGTTTTTAAAAATATATTTCTAAGATGCGGATAAATATTCAGAAATAACACAATATCTTCAGTGCCCTCTGTAGAAATTTGATACTGTTGGAAAACATAAAGGGCGTTTACCCCACTTTGGCCAAAATAGCCACAAAATATTTGAGTGTAGTCGCTACATCGGTGCCCTCGGAAAGGCTATTTTCTAAAGAGGGAAAAATTTTAACACAGCAACGTAATAAATTAAAAGGAAAGCGATTGTCAAAATTATTATTTTTACATAGTTGTGATTTGGTTATTTTAATTTTTGTATAGTATGTGTACCTATATTTTTATTGTTTTGCTATTCATAAAATATGGAACCTTATTTTTAAGTATATAATTATTATTTTCATTTTGTAATTTATATTATATTTTTTCTATTTTATTATTTAAATGTTCACGTTTAAAGAATAAGTCGAAGATAAGTACAATTTTTCAAACAAATCGATGTTTCAAAATATCGATCTTTTTGGTCCGATATTTTTACAACATCGATTTTTGTAATTCGATTAATCGATCGATGTTAGCATCGATGTTTTAATAATTTTGCGCATCCCTATCGAGGAACCGAGGAAAGCCCCGCGGCTTTTATAATTAATTTTTTTACTAATCATGTTCATTATTAATATATTTTTGAAGCATTATCCAAAAGGTTATACGATTCAATCCGTTGGCAACTCCTAGCTAAATACGTGAATAATTACTGGATTTTGCAGGAAATTTAGCAGTTTTACAGCCGGTCCAGACTGCTGCGAACGATGCAAATGTAACTTCAGTTATAGGAAGGCATATTACGCGCAAATGCGCTACTTCGCGCTCAAGGATTTGGCGTGATTCGACTTACTGTCGGTACATCAAATATCAAATGGCAAATGGAATCAGTTCGTTTGCGTGTTTCATTAGTACAGAAATATAAATAATACCTAATAAAAATAAATAAATTTTTCTTTTTAATTCAGTGTATTAACATACATGTGAAATATACATATTTGCAATAATTACAAAATTATAACTCCTCATAGGGCCGGTTTTCTTCAAATCGATCAGGCCGTTTTGATTCCTCAATCCGGCTCTGAACCCAACTTCTAATTTCGATAATAATAATTTGAAATTATTGCTTCCTTTGGAACGCGGAATGAATTTTATTTTTTACCCTTTTTGAAAATAAGTAAAATAATAGATGCGCAGAAGGAAATAACGATTTCTGGTGTCCGCATAAAATTTTATTATTGGATCTGTCATACAGGATAATAGCATTTCGTCTGGTGCGATATCCTTGGCATTATTTAATCAAAAGGAATTAGTTTTTTATTATATAAGGGTACTCGGTTTTCCTCGGCCCCATTCGTCATTGATCGTATCTCGTATCGCATTGTAAGATCAGGATAAAGCTCGGACAACTCGAAATATATTCAAGTGCAAAGATATATATCTTGTGGGAAAGGCAGTTCGTTATCAAGTTTTAATGAAACGCTGCTTGGCTGCTTTCTTTTGCAGAAACTCGGCACACACGGTTAAGTTCCTGCACAATAAAAAATTAGTGGCAATAGCATGCTCCTCTCGGCTCGCGGCTCTAACCCTCCAACTTTTACAGCGAAATAAAAATTTCCAAAATTAGTCGTAATAACTATAGAGAAGTTTGTCTTAACTTAATATTAAACCACATTACTACTGCACTCAAATTCCTTCCTGGAGTTTGGTTTTGGAAAGTTGTAATTTCACTAGCTTGATAGAAATCAGAGCTCCGCACATTTCAATAACTTTACTAAATCATAAAATTTCGTTCTCCATAAACTCCAATAACCGAATTTGGTCATATTTCAAAATTTAATTAACAAAACCCAATTGAAACTTTGATTTTTATTATTATTAAAAATTACTTGTTTTTGCACATTTCATCAGTCATGAAAAAAAAAGGTTTTGCGATAAAAGTTTCATTATCCCGATGATACATTTGTTTACTATTTGATTAAATCAATACTCTGCCAGCCCTGGTTTATTTTTTAATAATTTTGACATATCGATATGCGCTTGTTTTTATTTAGTTATATATTTGTTTATTTAATTTGCATCATTCAACAGAATTTTTACTCTAATTAAAAAAATTAAATAATGCTTTAATGAATAACGACAGATTCCCAATTTTTATTTTTGTTTTCATAATTTTTTTAATTAATTACCAAATATTAAATGTCCATTCAATCACACGTCATAGTAACAAATTAGTACAGAACCTCACTGAGGCTCTTAAATTATATACTAAAAAAAGTACATGAACATAACTTTCATGAAGCCGTCTTATATTTTTATGTATACTAATTATTTTCTTCAAGCGTATTATAATATTCATATTATGCTACTGTACACACACTATAGAAGATATTCATTATCTTACTAGTACAACAATGTTGTTCATTAGTGTACTAGTAAAAAAATGTTAGCTTCTTAGTTCACCACTAGCGGCAGCAGTCGTCACAGGAACACAGACCATACTGAATATTGTTATTTGACAGTTATATCGTTTGTGTTTTGTAGTGTACACAGCCAACTTTGACTGAAATTTTAAACTCCACAATTAAAGCATTTCCAAAAAAATATTTAAAAAATCCCGTTTTCTTTGAAACATTTGAAGAAAAAATAGTATATGTTACTCGGAGCAGAACGCCCTTTTGTGTTTTACCCAGTTTGCCTAGCATCGGCTAACGCCTCGGCCACAATAGCTGGGCTCAACACAAAAAGACCGCTTTCTACGCCTAATAACATAATATACTATTTTTTAAGATGACGTGTTCACATAGTATGAAGAGAGAAATCACATGTTTTTTAGCAACGTATTTGTCTTGTTGTTTTTACGCAGCGTTTCTTTTCGTATGTTGTAACTTGAGCTATGTGAATCATTTGTATGTTTACGTGCATGACAACCAAAAATTGAGCGGTAAACAATTACCTATACCTATTGAAACGGTGTAAAGAAATTATTTTAATTGCCTCCGCATACTTTGAGGAAGAGAAACGTATAAATAATCCTCTAATTCTATTCTATTCTGTAGAAGATGTAAGTATTATATTTTGAGGTTATCCCATGAAAGTTCTGTATTTCCTATTATTTCTAATTATTATTACATTTTAGAGTGTTTGTAGTAATTTGGGTGTGTCACATATGACAGTAAATAATATCAAAAATGAATTTAAACGTGGATTTATTCGTCACTAAAAAATTAGAGATCCGTTCATAATCAATGCGAAACATCGGCAGTTTTACTCAGTCTGCAATTTACATGTATAGTGAAAATAATTTGCTTTTTAAGGCCCTTTCCGTATTCAATTTTAAGTCTATTTTATAATTAAATTAATAATGATTTCTGCGTCATGCATTCAAAGCCGTTTTCTTATATATTAGTTGTAATTTGTAATGAATTAAACAATTAATGTATTAATTCTTGTTATTATTGTATTCAATTATAATTAAAAAGAAAATAATTTTTCTTGTATACTGTTTATATTATTTCTAATTTAAAGTTTTATAACTAAAACTAATAAAATTACCTTTTAATCATAAAATTATAATATAAACTATATAAGTATTTCGGGAATTAAGTTATCATCAGTAGAACAAATTTAAATACAGTAGCTAAGATTGCTCAACATGTAAATAAACCATGCCAGAGGTCTTAACAACTCCTATTATTAATCATTAAAGTTTTATCTTTACTTACAATTATTATTAAAAATTAATATTAAATAATAAAAAACTAGTATCAGTCTGCTATAATTATAAATTGTATTTTATTTTTTAAGTTTATTAAAATTCTTACTCGAGAGTCCATAATTTTGACCATAGTTACCAGGCCCGTCAACTCGATCACTCGGCGTCAGTATCTGGCTCATATAAAATAATTAAATGACGTCATCACATTGGAATGCCATTCTAAGAAAAATAAATTATCACACTGTTTGTACTAATAGTGTAGATCAGTGATTCTCAAAGTGGGCGCTGGATAAATCCAAGGGGGCGATGGTGGCCTCAGGGTTAACAAGGGGGCATTGAAGATCAGTAAGTAGGCATTGTGAGCTAAAAAGAGCAATAAGAAAAAAAAATTAACCCTCTAAAATATATTTTAATACTTTTCCTTCCTCTTAATTTACAAATATACAGGAAAACATCGTCGGATTAGTTTTAAATCTTCAGTCCCACATAGTTAATTTTTTCGATAAAACTTTCCTCATTTACGAATACAAAAACTCTTAAAATTATAACCACCATACTTCAAAATAGAACCACTGTTTCATGAGTACTGCAAACAGTTGGACTTCCTTATTATGAATTTCATCGCAGGGTATATTAATGAACTTTCAGCGAATATAAAATCAACAATTCTTTTGGAAATATAACGTATCCGTCAGACTATACTGATTTATCTCTGTTTATCAATTTCTTTCAAAATTTACAGAAAAAAAAATCATAATTTGATTTTTTGTTAAGCTGACAAATGTATAAATTTAAACTCTTAAGATATTTACCAAGTGTCATAGGTACATGCTGTTGTCAAAATGCCATAGAGGGAAATACATCCAAACCTCGTATTTTGTAAAAATCTTTCAGGCATTAAGCAATTTTAGGTAAGCATGCTAAAAAAAATCTTCGTAGTTTTACAGTACAGGTGTGTGTCATCATTTTATGTCGATCCTTTGAGATTATGTACATCGACTATGGGGGGACGAACGTATGTTTTGGGCCCCCCTTCCCATATACAATTTTTTTAACGCTTTAGCTTCGATCTTATTAATTTAAAAATATTTCATTCACGATATTTGCATGAATTGCATCACTGGTCAAGTTTCATTTGGGACTTATTCGATAGATGGCCACTAAATCCGCAAGTTTTAGAGACACTATAATAAGAGTGTGGACACGACGTATATCCGCCATGTTTACTCATTTCACCGTAACAGCTAATGTGTACTTCTCGAACGACTAACTTCAATTCCGTCTAGGTTTTGTTGGTGTTGCATTTACTAATAAAATCATCGTCGGTTGCAGTAAAATTTTGTAATAACTCCACCAGAAAAAGATATTTTGAGAAAATGAAATATGTATATGAGTATTTTGCGACAATATATTGACATATTCCAGTAAATAAAGTTGATGATTAATTGAAGTACTTTAATAGACGTTACATTTCATTTTTTATAATTTGTCAGATATTCGAATTTAAATAAAGGCGGGACGCTCATAAACATAGCCGACCAATCCCCCAGCCAATCACAACTTGCCACCTCGTGTCCAGACTCTAATTTTAGTGTCTCTGCAATTTTCATTTAGTTTCACATTCCATAATGACACAACACAGATTAAATCATCATGTCGCTATACTTAATTGTCATGCATAAATTAAAAATGAGCTCGATTTAAATACAATTTCAAATAGCTGTTTTTCAAAAAAAAAATTAGGCGTAAAATATTTAAAATAATATAAAAAGACATAAGATTCGTAGGTACTTAAACTAAACTATTTTATTAAATTTTTCTGTAATTAATAAGATAAGAATAATAATTAATTTGATTCTTATCCTGGGTTTTAGAAAAGTCGGCGCCTATGATTATGTAGATTAGAGTAAATTTTCTGAGATTAAAAAATATTTTTTCTAAAAGGGGATGGTGAGATCAATAAGTTTGAGAAACACTTGTGTAGATTGAGATGAACCACAAAGGATCGAAGCAATCAATATCCCATCTCTGAATAGCGTGTAAGTAGCGAAGTGCCGATGCGTTTCATACGTACATATGTACATATAATTGAATGGTAAGTGTGGAAATGGCACACAGGCACAAGTTGTACCGCTCAGGCTCGGGCTTCTACTGCTAGCACTGCTAGCTGCTAGGTTAGGTCCACAATCCCGTAACTGCAGACAGTGTAGACGATGCGGTTCGGCACGTCAAGTGCTTGAACGGTACCAATCAACAACTTCCGACTAGCATTTATATTCACTGCCAACTATCATACACTTGCAAACACTACTGGATAGTTTTAGTAATGGATAGAGATGGTTGTGTATCATCAAATAGTTTAGATAGACGATTATTACTAAAACTAAGTTGTTCATAACCAAATGTTCGGAATTATTCTCGATGTATCAACATTTGCTATAATGAATTAGCTTAATTAAAGACATATTTATTTCAATAAATAAAAACGTACTACATGATCTAAAAGATGTAAAAAAAAGTGTTAATATACAGGGCCCGAAAACGAATCGATTTCGAAATACGAGCGATTTTATTTAGACTACATAAGTTTGTGAAGCTATCGAAAAATAAAATCGGTTAACTTCTTTTCAAGATTCGAACCGAACTACACCACCGCCGACATACAACCGTAAATTTTATTTTAAAATGTTTATGTGCTTCAATTACTCTTTGAACCCTACAATTTGTGAAACAAAATAATATGTATTGTTTTGAAAAGAAAATATATGAATTAAACTTAAAAATTATCTGAAAAGAACATCGGAGGCATGGTTTTACCATAGCTGTAATATAATGCACAAGGTGTCTTAAATGGCGCCATGAAGAGTGTGTTGAAGTTTACTAGAAAAAAAAATTGTATGCCCAGATAGCTCAGTATAGGCTAAAATTATCCCAAAAGTTAATTTAAATCTAGCTCCTATATAAAAGAGTATTAATACTTGTTGATTTTTCTCAAAATGTTTAATTTTCTCCAGTGGTCTTAGTATACCATCCCAATTTAATAAAATATATTTTATAGGATACTTAAATTTTTGAACTTTTTTATATTTATAATAAAACAAAGTTTAGCATGAACAAAGCTTTTTAATAAAGATTATTATTTATTTGCTTATTTACTTCCATTACCTTATATCCTATTAAATACGATAACACAAAATTCTGGACAAACTTGAAACTGCTGGAGAATTCTTTGAAATTCAAATTATTTGCAAGCTTTCATATTCTGGTCGTTATTTTCAGTATAAATCAAAAATGAGTATTAGTTTTCCTTTTGTAATTTGAAGCTCTGAAGAGAACCATAATCATTTTCTTTGCTGATTAGAAACAAATATTCTCGGAATCAGAATTTTCATAATGTTATTCGTATCCAAACAAAAATAATGGATCTGAGATCGTCGAAGATATTGAAAGACGCAACATTTCCCGGTAGGTATTCAAGAGTTCACAGAAAGATTCCTGAACCGTAACGAAATGTTCTAGTGAAATATTCAACTTTTTATTGTTAAGAATCTTTTAAAAGTATTTGCTTGTTCATGCAAATGTCACCGGAACCATAAAATTCCAATTTCAAGATCAAAACAATAAATATCTATCTACTATTCACCGGTTAGGTACTACTGTAAATGTATCACATTTTATTCATATTTATGAAGCATATTTTCTTTGCTAAATTTAAATAATTCTTGTTTTAAACAAAAAAATCTTGGTAGTTATTCATATTATTCGTATTTTTATCAATTTGATTAATAACAAATATGATACAAGGTGTCACAGCTAAACGAGCTACCTCAAATCATTTCTATATTATTAAAGATACCGTAAAATACTATAAGACAATCTTACAGAAGGTTAAGGAGGACATTCGGATAGAGAAGAAAATATTTTTTAAACCAGTGAGACACAAAATTATATATTTTTTAAATGGAATGGTATTTATTTTTAGGCCCAGTCGATAGAGAATTTTTTTCTGAATTCAATCATGTAATTATTTTATATCCTAACATAACAAAAATTTTAAGAAAACTCAATTGAAATTTAAATAAATTTTATTTTTATAATTATTTTTTAAGTAGGCTATGTACGAAAAACCAGGTCGTTGAACCTGAACCGAATCTCAGATATTGAACCTGAGTCGGAACCAAACCGGATATTAAAATTCGGGTTCAGGGTTCAACTCCGGTTTTGGTTCATTTTCAGTTCGAAACATGAGCGTAATCGTAATCGCCGATAACTGATGCATTCGGCGTCTGCTTTGCTGCCTGTGTTCACTTTTCATGAAAATTGTGTTTGTTTCTTGTTTTGCGTAAATCCCTGCTCGCATTTTAAATTATTTTTATATAAAGATTGTTATGCAAAAAACATTAATTCAATTTTCATTAGGTCGAACCGAACCCGAACCCAATACCTAAACCCGGAACAAAACCGCAAATTTTATGAATGTTTGAACCAGAACCGCACCCGAACCCATTCTCAAAAAACAAATTAACCTGAACCTGAACCGAACCCAGTTTTTGGCGGGTTCGATGCCCTGTAAAAACAATTGAGCTTCAGTTAAAATGAAATAAATAACTTTATAAATTGTGTTCTATTTGATTTCCATCCTAAATAATTTAAATTGAAAGATAGCATTTTTGTTTTTCATACTTAGATATAGCGTTACTGAAAAATAACTATAAAAATCAAATGTATTTAAATTTCAATTGAATTTTTCTAAATATTTTTGTTATGTTAAGATATAAAATGATTATATGGTTGAATTCAGAATCGAATAGGTCTAAAAAACAAATACCATCTCATTTAAAAAAATATAATATTGTAACTTGAGAACCACTGATTTAACGGAATATTTTCTTCTCTATGCGGATGCCCCCCTTAGACTTTTTATAATTTTATTGTATCTTTAATAATATAGAAATTATATATGTAGTAATATTTGAAATTCCTACATAGTATATCATAATATTAAATTTAACTTAATCCTACCAGGTATCTTTAAAGTATATATAAACTTTTTTCATTTTACATAAATTTGTAATGAACAAAAATAAAAATATGTGAATATTAAATTTTCCAAAATAAATTATTTAAAAATAGGTGTTTGTTACATTTAGAATTTAATATAGTCTAGAAAATCTTATTCTTACATTCTATTATCTATTATTGGGCTATGGTTAGACGTAAACATATTTAATAGTTCTAGACAATTTAACACATTATATGCATCGTGAGCCGAGAAAACAGGTACTTATTTTAATTCAGAAATAAAAGCTCTTTTCCGGTGCAGAACATGGCTAATACCGCATGAAACTAAAGTTACCCAGCAGGGAATGTAAAGTGAACGTTGCAGTGCTAAATAAACGCAAAGCTGTCAGCAGGCATTGCGCTAACAGCTAACAGCGCTGAGTTTCAAAATCCTTCACGAAGCCGAAGCCGTGATCTAACAGGAAGTTTTTCACCTTTAATAGGTTATTAATAAGCTATTACAAGCAGTTTATAAAGTTTACACAATCATGAAGGCATAAGGTCATAGATTGAAAACTCAGGTTCAAAACGAGGTTAAGCCGTGCATTCCATTGGAGAACAAAGTTTTGTAACAAAGCTTATGCTACAAGAGTGATTATTTAGAATATCGACCTCGTATGTTGTTATGTATTATTAACGTGGCCGAGTGCATTAAGAGGCTTGTTCTTCTAATATGTAGTGAAACACATTAGCGGCTTTCACATAACGTCAAAATAAATATTGTGAACGTTAAAGCGCATTTTGTCTTCAATGGGCATGCGTACTTAAACTTTCACGATATGTATATAGGATGCATCGGTTTGTTCTTTTTTAATAACTCGATTATTTTAAGTATTATGGGGAAAGTTTTCAAACAAAGTTTATTTTAATCTGCAGTTTAGGTTTTTCCACAGAATGTTCCATTTTTAGGCAGTGGTATGTATCTATATGTAACACTCTATACATAAAATGACGAATGATTAAAATATAAATATATTATCAAGGCATATTACCCATTTCTGGGTGTGCCAATCTGCTTTGTACACAGATATCGGTAATGATAAAATATATGTACAGGTCGAGACACTTAAAATATTACATTTTTATTAAATACAGAAGGCTTTTCGTATCATTATTTTTACATTACTCCTTTAAAATTTAAAGAAAATAAATTAATTAAATAGTTCATCTATTTCAATCCCATATTTTATTATTATACCTGTTATTTAATATTATAAGATAAGCATAATTCTTCTGTATTTAATAAAAATGCAACATTAAAATCATTCGCCATTGTATTTTTAATAATATAATATATGAATGATTTTATACTATTGGATAGCAAATATTATGTACTTTTAAAATTTGAATAAATATATAGGTGTTCCATTTGAAATTATAAAGTTACATACCATTGCGTAAAAATGGAACACCTGTAGAAAAACTTTTATAGACAAAATAGAAAGTCATGGAAAGAGAGATGCAAGATATGATGTCCTCAACTCAAACGGTCTTACACTTAGCGGTAAAAAGACAAGGATTAAGTAAAGTAAATTTTAAAAAATCAATGTATTTAAAATAATCGAGTTATTAAAAAAGCGCAGACCAATGAATCACGTTGTATAGCATTTAACCATATTTGTCCAGAAATAGCATCCGTCGAAAATTACTTCATATTTGACATAAAAACAGACATAACCTAACTTTCAGAGAAAGATAGCTGCAACATTTAAATTACATTTTTTTTTGCCTAACAATATAATAAAATAATGTGTGAAAATATATTTCGATATACAGAATAATGTTCACGTCACCGATATGATAAAAACTTGAAATTTTATCGATGGTGTGATATAACTTTTGCTGGAGGCTGTTCACATTGTTATACAATATAGATCTCGGATGTCTTTTCTTCAGCTAGCAACCCCCGGCGACCAGTGAAACAAAGGCAACATTGAAATTTTCTATTTGAAACAAAATCTTTCTTTTCTACTTATCTACCAATCGAATACCCTTAGAAGGTAACATACTTGATATTTCAAAGAGTTCCAGAGGCTTTCAGAAAGTGACAAGAAAATATGACATAACAAATGTTTTTGATAAAAATTAGATTCGTTTGGGAAACATCAAAATCACGTGAAATTTTAGCTCTTCATACACGTAAAAATTAATTATAAAATTACAATTTTTATGAGCTTTTAGTCTAGACAATTATGGATTTACAGCAAAAATAAACAAATGTCTTATTTTTAACTGTCATTTAATAATATATACTGGGTGACACTGAAAAACGGGCCACTCAAAATAACTATTTTATTTATAATTGTTTTCTAATTCTCTTTAAATATTTGTAAACTAGGCCCAGGGGCTCGTAAATCGTGGTATTTGGCATAATCGTAGTGCTTCCAGTTTGACCGGAAGTGACATTAACTTTTTTATTTAAAATAGAAGACCCTATATATTTTTATATATTTGGAAGCTACGTAAAATTACGAATTCAATGATACGCTTGAAGATTTTTATTGAAGAAATAAATTACAAGCAGATAAGAGAAAAATGAGATAATATTAAGTAATATTTATATGTTAATTGTTTAAATAGTACGTTATTTTTGTAAAATTCCAGATTTACAAAAAAAAAAATGTTATCACAGCCTATCTAATATAGCTTACTATTTACTTACCAGGTTAATTATTCATAATTTTCTCTTACGATTTTGTAACTTATTTTTCAATAAAAATTCACTTCAATCATATCGTTGAATTCGTAATTATACGTAGATTCCAAACATATAAAAATATATAGGTGTCCCATTTGAAATATGAAAGTTAGTGTCATTTCCGGTTAAACCGGAAGCGCTACAATCATGCCAAATGCAATGATTTGTGAGCCCCTAAGCCTAGTTTAGTTATAGTAGTAAATTAATACAAAACGCAACTGTTTTAGTCCTAATTTAGAGTTAAAAACAACGCATTTGTTTATGTTTTTGTTATAAATCCATGGCTGCCTAGACTGAAAACTCATAAAAACTGTAATTTTATAATTAAGTTTTACGTTTATGAGGAGCCAGGGCATCGAACCCGAACCTGAATCAAACCAAAACCGGAACCATACCGTAACATTTTAGCGAACCCAAACCCAGAACCGAACCTTAAATATATTTTTCAATTGAACCCGAATCGGAACTAAACTCAGTATTAAAATTCGGGTTCAGGGTTCAGCTGAGTTCGAAATGTACGCGCGTAATCGTAATATAGCCGATAATAGACGCCTGTGTTGTCTGTTTGTGAAAATTGTGTTCGTGTACTAGTCTTGCGTAAATTCCGGCTCGCATTTTAAATTATTTCTATATAAAGATTGTTATTCCGAAATCATTAATTCAGTTTTCATTAGGTCGAACCGAACCTGAATCCAATACCTGAACCCGGAACAAAACCTCAAATTTTATTAATGTTCGAACCAGAACCGCCGAACCGAATCCAGTTTTTGGCGGGTTCGATGCCCTGTGAGGAGCTAAAATAATCGGTTCATATTATTTAGATGCAGAATTTAAATCACTAAAACTTTTATTTGAAGTATTTTTGCATAAAATAATTCTGATTTGGCCCTGGCTGACTATTCTCCTTCCCCAAACTAAAATTAAATCTGAAAGGGAACGCCGTGAATAGAAATGGAGGACCACACCGCGCGCTGTTTGGATTTAGAAGAAACGTATATTGAAGAATTGTGATTTTGATGATATAACGGCTTTAATTCTTTGCACTCTATAGTTTTTGCCGTAAAATGATCAGAAAAGCAAGATATTGTCTAAAACCAAAATATCATATCCCTATGTTCACTCCTAACCGCCACCACCTGTATAACTCAGAATGAAACCTCTTTTTCTACAGGTACCAAGACATTCCATTGTCGAATAGTTTTGTTACAAATAATTCGACCTGATTAATAAAGTTGCGAACTAAACTCATCTGTTTTCGGAATATTAATAAAACAGGATACGTAGAAATTTATACACTGTTTCGAACTTATCAATACGGGTCGATATATCAGGTCATTGCTCTTCCAACTAATATATTAAAAGATATTTTAATGAATTACTCGAAAGTAAATGAAGCAGTTTTCGCTCCCTAAATATTTAGAAAATATTTTTCAGTTAATTGAACAGCCAGGGGCACCGTTTTTCATACCTAATTAGGAAAATGAACATTTTGACTTGATTAAACTAATCAAATATTAATACCGAAACATCAGTCAGAAAACACGATTTAAACTTGAAATTTAAATTAGTGGAGATGTTTTAAAACATACACAAATTCTCATTTGCCAGTAATTTAAGTTTACATTTACTGGCAAAAGGCAAGTATTAAATTTCGCAGCAAAACGTTCGTCCGTGTTAATTCGCAAACATTTCGAATCAATTGAATGTGATTTTTATATAGAATTATCTGCATATTCGCCAGAATAGCACGCATGTTACATATTGGTTACAAGTTAGATTAACATTTTTCTCTAACATATTGTGTATACGTGCCAATTATGACATGTAAAATTCACAGAGATTATGTAGATAGAAATATTCTCACATATGTATATCCGTTGATCCGAAATAAAATTGTCAATTTCATTTTCATATAGACAATCCACAAATAATATTAAACAAATAAAAATATTATGATACTTTCAACCTATATTTTTTAATAAATTTAAATTAGATATGCGGGTCACATATGGCTCGTGTCTATGTTTAATCCAGCTCATCCATAGTTATTGTAACATGTGTAAATATAAATATTTAGCTTATGTGTCTCATTATAATATGCCACTATTAGTATTTCGATAATAATAAAAGGTGTATATATATATATATATATATATATATATATATATATATATATATATATATATATATATATATGTGTGTTACGTTAATTATTTATACATGACAATAAACAAAATTCAATAATTTTTGATGTGAAACATCCAATGGTGCGCCTATATGGGGGTAAGAACGCCTATGATACGACGGTCGTGCCATTCAGCCAGCATCGTGACTCGTCGGCTCTCGCCGCCTCGACTCGGCTCTCTACGCTCGCTACTTTACTTGTGTGTATCGGTATATCGGCGTCGTTTCCTCTACGGGCGTCTTTTCAAGCAATAAATACTTCAATAAAAATAAATTTCGATGTTTCACATCTGCCCGGCTTCCCGCGATGGTTTACTTTTTTATCAAATATTTTTTATTTTTATAAACATGGATTTTTTAATGAAGAACAAGATAGGTCTATTCGTTAACTTGCACGAGGTGATTCCAGTGTTAACTTTTTAACACTGAAGCGTTGTACGAAAATGTGCACTTTTGAAATATTCATAAATTATAATATAGACTTAAGTTCCTGTAACTATATGCAATGTTCTCCTCAAAATGATCAAAAAGTAGCTTTATTCATTTTAAAGTCACCTTAAAAATTTGTAACAAACTAAAATGTCTCTGTTGAAAATCATTTTTACCTACATAAATATATTTTGCGTTTAACAATTTAATAGCATATTGGCATATAGTTACTAGTTTACTAAAGATAATAGGAGCATAATATTTCTTTATTTTTGTGCGTTGTATAAGAACTGGACCAATTACGCCACAGTTCAAAATTTTATAAAAAAAAATAAAAGTCAATGTGTTCTCTGGAAAAAAAAATGTTACACTTGTTACAATTGACATTAAATGTTTATGATCTTAAAGATCATTGACTATTTTGTAATACCTATCGATCAATATCAAATAAACAATATAAATTGTACGCATATGTAAAAACATTTTTTTCCAGAGAACACATTTTTATTTTTCTAGAATGACGTAATTAGTCAATTTTAAAGGGCCCAATTCTTATAGAAATCATGTAAAACGTTGTACGCTTACTTAAATAACACCCAGTAGTAATAGAAATAATCAATATTTATCTCAGTAAACTAAAATATTTAGATTTCATCTTGCTTGAAAAAAATCTACTGATAGTCTGTAAAAAGAGAAAAGAGTAAAATTTAAGATACTTGAAGTATCTTTGATTCAATTTATACATAAAATGGACGCATACATAATTCATTCCGTCCGTCGGTCCCGACATTCTTTCTCGTTTGAAATTTTTTCCCCTTCGTTTCTGATAAATACTTTATAATTAATTCTCGTTTCTGGCCCCTGTTCGTCTGCCTTTGTACAACTGCATTCTTAAAAAACTGCCAGCGAAATTCCAATTCTAAGAATTCCATTCACTTTTGCTTGAAATTCTAGATTCGACTTTTCTGTGTGCCTGGACAATGGGAGAATTTATTAGCTACATACAAATTCAAATGTTGAAACATGATAGGAGGAAGAAGTTAGTTGTATTTTTAAAGTTATTAAAAAATCTTTCAGAACTCATACTTACAAACAGTTTAATTAGAGGCCATTGGGATTTTTAAATAAAAATGATAATGTCATTCACTGCGACGGTAATTTGTTACCTTGGTTACTTGTTTGCTTTTGTTTTTGTTTATTTATATATGTTTTTACCCCAAGAAAGGCAGCAGTATATGACTGCTGAAACGTTGCTTTAATATAAAATACACAGAACGTAATCTAAAAGGTTATTTTATTGTTAGATGATCTACTTTTTTTAAGTTCAAAAACTTAATACCAAAGTAGAGTTGAAACAAACACGGCTTTTATATGGGAATTAATGTTTTTTTTTTTGTTTTTGTGGATTTTTGTATTCAAATATATGTTTAATGTGATTATTATTATTGATATATATCAGGAAAAAAAATGAAGATGAAGGTATCTTTTCATTTTTTTTTTTTTGAAAAAAATGTTATTAAACAACTCTTTACCGTAAAATGCTAGCAAATTATGAAAACAAAAAATATAAAATTTAAAATTTTGCTAGAAGGATTTTGTTGTCTGATAACAAGTATTCATTCATTATTGTGGTTCAAACTAAGAAATAGACTCGGCTCAGAAAAGACACAAAATTTGAAAAAATGTGTAGATATTTAAGAAGAGAACATGGAAAGGCAAAACTATTAATCTAGTTTATTAAAATGTTAATAATATAATTCATGTTTTATTTTTATTAATTATTGAAATGTAGACAAAATAAATAATTTATATTTATTTAAAAATCCGGTCTCTTATTGTTTTACAATATTTCGTATTCAATATTGCCTACATTTTTTTACAACTGGGTTTTTTAGTGGGTTTTATTGGGATTTTTGGGTATTATTTCAACAACTCTCGCGAGGTGCGTGTTTATTATAATAACTTTAATTCTAATTCATACTTTGCAACCTCAGGAGTACCCCAAAGCTTTAACTTAGGCCCTTTACTATTTCTACTTTTCATTAATGACATTGTCGATCCTATCAAGCATTCTGAAATATTACTCTATTACTCTATGCAGATGACTTAAAGATTTTTAGAAGAGTTCCATTCATTTCATGATTGCATTCTTTTGCAAAAAGATATGTTATGAATTGGCGTCACTCTTCAACTTATTTTTCAATTTAGTAAGTGCAAAATAATTATCTATCTTGTTAAAAAAAATGTTTAATCTTATCATTATAATATGGAGAGTAATATTTTAGATCGAGTAAAACAGTTTAAGAACCTTGGTTTTATTTTTGATGAGAAAATGTCTTTCAATTATCACATTATTTATATAGTTAAATTTTCCTATAAAAACTTTGGATTTATTACACGAAACAGTAGCTCTTTCAAAAATATATGTACATTGAAAAATCTATATTATGCATTTGTTAGGTCTAAACTGGAATACTGTATGCTGGTTTGGAATCCAATCTATTCTAAGTATATTTCTGATCTAGAATGTATACAAAGAAAAAAATTAAAATACTGTTATTTTAGATCCTAGTTACGACTATGATTATAAAGACTTACGAGTATTGTGCGAGATGAATATTCTGAGTTTAGTCTCGCGTCGAAAACTACAAAGTTGTCTGCACAAACTACTAAATGGTCTAATAGACGATTCTGTTTCTCTTGGTTTAATACCTATAAATGTTCCGCGCGTTATCAATAGGAAAGAACTACCTTTCAAATGTAATTATGCGAGGACTAATTATGAACTGAATCTCCATTACGACAACTAATTACATAATTCATGACTGCAACACGGATGTAGACATATTTAGTGACTATCAGTAAATTTTAAAAAAATATCAATAATCTATTAATCTGAGATTTAGTTTCATTTTTTTTATTTTTTGTTAAGTATTGTTCATCATGTAATTTCTTTATTCTCCTCACATGTCTATTTGTACCATTTTGTAAATTTATACATTTTGTATAATCGTCCTGCAATTGTGATCCTAGATCCTGTTGAATATACAGGGTGTTCCGCGACTCGACCGACAAACTTATACCATATATTCCGGGGGTCATTACAATCAAAAAATGTTATATGACCTATGGGTAAATTCCTCTTTGTTTCGGAAATATCGAAGAAATTTAAAAAAAAATGATAATAGAAAATTTATTCATCATTGGATAGCTAATTAACACAAAATTACAGCAACTGTTCAAAATGAGAACCGCCATTTTCTAAACATACATTTATCCTTCGAGTCATAGAATGTTGCCAGTTAATTACTGCCAATTCATTCTTTAGGGAATTAGTAGCTTCAACTATACGGTCAGTCAACTCTTCCCGTGTTTACCATTACTATACACACGAGTTTTGAGGACACAGAAAAAAATCTAAAGGTGACAAGTCAGGTGACCGAGCTGGCCAATGTAAAGGACCACCTCGTCCTATCCATCTTTCCGGAAAATTTTCATTAAGAAACACCGTCACTTGTCTCCCAAAATGTGGTGGTGCCCCATCCTTCTGGAATCACATGCCACGACGAGCTTCCAGAGAAATATCTTCCATGTAATTCGGCAATTCTTCTTGCAAAAAGTGAAGGTAAGTTTCTGTAAGGAACAATGCGATCTGGGTATCGCCTGAGGTACTCCGCAGCTGCAGCACGTCCACTTCCATTGCAAAAATCATACACGAAAACCATATCGGCATATTATGCATTAGTAAAATGCGGCATAATGGCTTAAATTAATAAGAAAGTACAAAAATCATACAGCATTAACTACGATAGTAAACACGTCAATAAAAACTGTTATTTGTCAAACATACGTTAATTCGTCAAGGCTAACTCAATTTTTTTTTTAATTCCTTCGATATCTCCGAAACAAAGAGGAATTCACATATAGGTCATATAACATTTTTTGATCATAATGACCCCGAAATATATGGTATAAGTTTGTCGGTCGAGTCGTGGAACAACCTGTATATTCAATAATAAATTATCTCTGTAATAAACTGGTAACTAATGTTTCTATGTTTAAATCACAGGTGGGGTAATTACCCCCTCTCATAAATGCGCCACTAGGTTAAAACATATATTGTTTTGTCACTTTAAAAAATCGTTGGTATCTGGACAATCTGCTGACACTCAGTCATGCTCTGTCAATCCATTCTCGCTCGTCTAAATCTACTATATCTTCTCTTCTACTTCTTCTACTCCATCCTTCATCGTCCGGAGTTCGCGCTCTCCCAGCAATCAATTATCTCAAGCAATTACTACTTCTTGACTGATCTTTCATTTCGCCACATCAATAATTTTTTTTGCTGCCAAATATATAATTGGGAGTTGGTTAATTTTTGTGTGCAAATAAATATTGTGGACTTATCGTCCTTTCCACTTTTTATCTTTTAATATACTTCGCGGGTGAACGATCACAAATCTAAACTCTTTCCTGCGGATTCATGAAAATGATTGAAGATTATTTACCTTAACATTAATCAATCTGGTGTAAGTTTCTAAAAGAAGACAATTTCAATTTACACTTATCTGATGACTGAGAATTGGAACAGCAAATTTCGTAAACAATATACACATGTTAACTCTCTCTTGAATTGAATCCTTGCAAGCGTCGAGTCAAATTACGCTTCGGAATCGAATTGTGCTGACAAATGTTCGCTGTAAAAGGTTACAATGGAATACTCTTGCTTAACCTACACTAATTTAAAACAAGTGTGAAATTGAATCGTTTATTTAAAAGGGGCGTTTGTCACATATTTTGGCCAAACATTGAAGTGGAAGGTTGTGTTTGTTTGTGGCTCCCGCATGTTTTCACCGAAAAGTCCGACGATTTGGTTAAGAGATATGATAGCTATCTTTTACACATGAACGTGATTCTCTATCAACAGATTGAGAGTATAGGGGCAAGGTCCAATAAATCAGAAGAAAATAAAGAACATGAAAAAAGTCTAAGCACATTACCAGTGAATATTTAATTTTTTTTAATCAATGGATAGTATTAAGATCTGTAAAAAATAAAGGATTCGTAATTATTATAGTCAGACGTGTTTATTTAATAATTGAAGTTTTGCTTATATTGGGAGTTTTTTTATCAGTAAACATGGGCGTATGTCATTACTACAATTACATTTAAAATGATTGACAGCAATGTATTATCGCGTTTTTTTAACATAAGAAGTTGTCATCTGTCAATTTGACAAATTTTTCTAGTTCTATAATTATTTTAGATTTTTTCAATAGTTGCTGGACTGCGTCGCTTGTTACAAGTACCAGCAAATAAATTTTATGATTTGTATTTCTTCAATTATATACATAATTTTGAAAGATGACTTTGACAACTATAATAATTACTAAGTTTACATACAGTTTTGAAAGTGGTTTAAGTTTTCAGTCAAAATTATGTAAAACTGTTTACATGCAATTTTCAAAACAAGTTCACAAATTGGTTTGAAAACAGTTGCGGCACATGCGCATTTCACATTCTTTGCACTCCAAATATTTCGTTTTGCTATTATTCCATTTTTTTTTACTTTGTACCATTACGCACAAAAACTACACAACTGTCAGCTTATTTTTAGGTTAGTTATACAAACAAAACAACAGCAGAAACGTTTTGATACGTACTATGTACTTATGCGCTATATTGAAACTGGATTTTACGTATTTACATGAGTAGTTTTCAAACTAGTTTCCAAGTTCAACTCACGAATTTTAGTTGTTGTATGAGATAACTCAAAACCGTCTAGACACTGTATCCATGGCATTTTCAAAAGGTTTTTAATTTTGAAAACCAATTTAATCAGTAATTAAAATTGGGAATTTTTCCAGACGCCTGGAAAGTTTCCTATATAGTTCCTATTTTAAAACCCGGCCCGGTTAATGACGGAATTCCTGCCAGAAGGTGAGACAGTAACTAAAGAATATTATCTGAGCGTTAAGCGGCGTTTGAGAAAGCAAATTCGTCGAAAAAGACCAGATTTGTGGAAAGAAAACTCATGGATTTTGCACCACGATAACGCACCATCTCACAAGGCTATCCTTGTGAACAAATTCTGGCCAAAAACTCAACAAATCTTATCGAGCAACCACCGTATTCCCCTGATATGGCTACGACCGACTTTTTCCTCTTTCCAAAACTCAAATTAACACTTCGAGGCACTCGTTTTTAGTCGATAGAAGACATAAAAGAGAATTCGCGGCGAGTACTGAAGTCGATTCGTGAAAATGTGTTTAAAAAATGTTTTGATGATTGGATTATTCGTTGGCATTAGTGTATCATTTTGGAAGGGGTATACTTTGAAGGCGATAAAATAAACTTGGATGAATAATGTATATTTTGTGTTTTATTGACCAATTCCTGGTACTTTTTTGACATAGTAGTATTAAATTCTGCATCTAATTCAATAACCATATTTAATTTTGAACGTTTCGTAGTCGATCAAAATAAATTTAAAATTTAATAAAATTTAGTTCTTTATACTTTTAGCCATGATATTGAAATAAAATCACAAAGAAATGTAACGATATTTTATTTGTCATTGTCAGAAATTATAAAAATTTGAATCAAAATAATACTACTTAATAATTTGTTACGTTTCTTCGTTTCTCCATTTTCAATAAAGATAGCGTTTTTGATCTGTCAAAAATATGACACAGATCCAGTAAGCTTCCTTTTACGTAAAGTTTTTTTTGTTGTTGTCAGTCGTTCTTCAGAAATTATTGTAGTTCTTCAAATAATCTTCTTTTTTCTATGTAGTATTTCTTGCATCATGTGATGATGTGTTTCACCATTAATGTACTGTCATTTTCGTTACGTACATTTCATATTTTTGTTGAAATAAAAATATTTTACTCATGTGTAATTTGTTTTTGTTTGATGCTTTTAGAAATGTACGAGTATTATTTCAAAAGTTGTCTTATATAATTAAGACTCTGCTTGCCATTAGTGCTGACATTTTTTCATATGACAAACATTATTATTTATATTTTTCCTGTGCATATAAAGTAAAATTTTAAGTTTTCCACGTGTGTTATGCACTCTCATAACAACTTGAAAATAAAATAACTAAAAAAATAAATGAAAGACAAATATTGTTTTGCGCGTCGGAAAATAACAAAACGTCGGCACTCATTTCGCGAAACAGAATTACATTCAATAATTCCTCTGATCCAGACAGCGTAAGCTCCAGACATATGTTAGGCTAGGATTATCGTATCACACGAGTGTTGCTTCCATGTTCCTCCTAACACATATTCGCTTCCAAAAAAATGATGAGAAATTACTTCCTCTATATAATATTAATCGAGTATTTATATGAGAAATAGGAAACGGTGAATATGGAATGTAATGTTTGGTTTTGTTTTGCATCAAGTGATATCTGATATGGGCTTATTGGTTAGAATATTAAGCCACAAGCCGCAGGGATAATGGGAGTTTGAACCCTAGCTAAAAGATCAATTGTGCATGCCCTAATTACGCGCTTATTTGTCCCTCACAAAAGTAGGGTGAAAATATGTAAGAGAAGAGGTGGAATAATATTTGCTAAAGGTCGTTGTTTAATGAACAAAGCGTACAGAAAAAAATGTGTAACATGAAAGTATATTTTTGACGTAATTAATATGGAAATTTTGGTTCATTTAGTAAACAAATTAATTTATTGACATATAAGGATTTTTTAGTTAATTTTTCTATAATTTAGTTAGTATTTCAAAATTTTTTTTCTATGTACTAGACGTAACACATATTCGAAATATTTTCCATTACCTACTTTCCAAATAATTTTACACAAAAATGTTTCAAATAAAAATTACAGTCCATAAATTTGTGTATATAAACCAGTATACAAAATTCTTTATGATGTTTTTCAACTGCAAAAATGAGATATTTACAAAGTTACAATTGAAGACCTTTTGGCAAAGACAACCTTAGTCCATTTTATTAATTTGAAATAATCAAAGAAAAAACTTTCTACAGTAAAATTTTTGAAAGATGTCCGATCGAGGTTGTCTACGAATTGTATGAATTCAGATTTTTGCTCCGCCCATCATGACAAATTCAGTAGTGTCGTTTGCTTAGTTTTTATGAGGGTACGTAAGATACTACTGTTATTTTATTATTATAAAAATATATATTACAGGAAAAGCATTCAAAATTCAAAAATAAGTCATCTAGTAAGTTTATAAGCAAATGTAAAACCAAATATGTTAAAAATAAGATACTGACACAATGTCAGTGTCAGTGACTCTGACAGAATATAACGTTATACGTACGGCTATGAATCCAGGTAATGTATCTGAATTAATAAATAAACTTACGTTACAGCGAAAGTATTATCAACAACGAGCATCGTTTATAAATGGAATGTCCTAACTCAGTCGAAACAATATGAATTTTTGAAAGACAAGCGTGTTATACCCATCCTTATCACACACTCTTACAGCCTTTGCAAAAGAAAGAGATAAATGTATGCCTATTTGTTAATTCGTTCGTGATACAGGTGCCCTTGATCGGACATCTTTCAAAAATTTTACTGTAGCTTACTTTTATAGATTTAACTCAGAATCATATTTAAGTATTAGAAAATTATTTACTGAAAATGAAAAAATAGAAAAATGAACATTGGATATTACACCATCTTCAGAAGACTGAGGAATGTACATGACCATGTACACAGAGAAAAATTCATTAAAACATTTTACTGCAATATTGTTTTAAGAATATTTTATAAACAAATAGAACAATTGTAAATTAAATATGAGCAATTTATTTATACATGTCAAAGTGTAGCTTTACTAATCTTAAAAAAATTGTCGTTAGAAATTTCTTTCATTTTATTTATAAACAGTTTGACATTTTAAAATTTTTTTAGAAGAAGATTATGACTTTTCTTCATTACAATTTATAAAAAAAAGTATTGAATCTGTTAACAATATTCCTTAAAAATATATATAATTATTCCATGAAAGAAAATTATTATTTTAGAAAAGTCACTTTTTCTAATGGAAAGTAATACAAATAATATGATTTTTTAAAATTTGATATTAAAATCAATATTACAATAATATTCAATAATTTTAACATATTGTTATATTAAATTTAGAATTTTAATAAGATTCATAAATATATTTTGTAAAAAATCATAATATTTTTTATAAATAATTTCAGTAAATTTTTATCAAATATATTAAAAGTTTTATATGATATGTAAACATTGTACTTAGAATTTATAATAAAACTGTTGAAAACTATAAAGTTAAGTGCGAAATATTTCAACAGTTGTTTGAATATTTCCTACAATTTGTACTGAATAAAAATACTGCGCAGTATGTACGAGTAAACGCGTGGGTTTGTGTCTGTGTCGGTATGTAAAGTCCCGGGCTACGAAAATCGAAAATATTGCATATGTGCATGTTATCATTTCTTGTGTTGTGTTTTTGGAGGTTAAATTACTGTTTGTTGCTATGGATGATTTTGTAAAAGATATGTTAATATCTTGGGGCCTTGAAAGTTTAGTGGAAACATTTCGTGGTAAGTACTGAAATCAAATATTGCTTTACTGATATATTCAAAAAATATACGTATGTTCTGTTTGAAAGTATTATGCAAACTTAAAAAAAAAACTATATAAGTATTTCTAGTATATAAGATATTAAACGTAGAAGTCATTAATAATCAAGTTGTAAAATGAATTTTAGCCCAAGACATTGATGAATTTGTATTCAAGAAATTAACAGAAAAAGATGTAGCAGAATTAATTCCTACAATAGGAACAAGGCGTAAATTTTTAAGTAAACTATCCGATTACTTGAAACTTGAGAAAACTCTAAATATTAGTGACATTACGTTTGAAATTCCCAACTCCTTAGAAGAAGCAAGTACAAGTACTGCAAGTTTTACATCTGAAGCTCATGCTGCCAGCAGCAGCAGCAGCAGCAGCAGTGAGTGTATAAGTATAATCGACAACGATGATGCAGGTAATAAAATACACAAACGAACAATGATAATGTTTCATGAAAGCGAAGCATCAAAATAAGGGTTAGTTTTCAATAAATTAGTCTTAAACACGATACATGCAACGTGTTTTTTTTTTATTTCAATTTCAACTGTGATAATACAATTTTTACATTGATTACGTATTTCTATTCATTTAGTTTAAAAATGTTCTTATACTGACACTTCGTTTTCACAGCTAGTAATGTCATTTGTTCCTAAACAAAAAGTGAATAATATATAAATATTTCCTTTTCATGTAACCACATGTAAAATATAAATTTATGTACTCTTTAGATTACGTTCTAAGCCATCAATACCCACAGAAAGCTGTAATTGGATTGCCATACAACATTAGTGTCGCTTCCTTTGGACTGAAATCAGTAAGATTTTTTTTCCATAAAATATTAATTGCATGTGATTAAATTAATTTTAAATGTAGGATGTAAGAAAATTAATAGAAGAAACCGACGAAGGAAAAATAATCGCTGCAAGCTATCAAAAGGATAAACAATTTTTGCGTTCTAAATTATGCGATCTTATAATTAAAAATGAATTAAAAGACGATAAAAGCAAAAAGTAAATATTTTACATATAAATAAATATATTAGTCACTTTAAAAATCCATTTTTTAGAATAACTACTGCGCGTTTTATACAATTGGCTCAACAAATAAATGATGTTTTTCCCCATGAACATCCTGAGATATATTACGTTCCTTATGTCAACGTATCTAAAGGCAAACCTAAAGCTGCAAGAGGAAAATTGTGGAGTTCATATATATATTTAAGAAGTAATTTTAAAAAATTGGGATTTATTGGTTCTAAAAGGACAAATAATTTTCCAGAAATTTATAATAGTAAGTAACTGTGAATATTTCATAAACTGTAAATAATGTTATGTTTTTTATTCCTTCAGAATCAACCGAATCAACAGACGAAACAAATGAAAAAATTGAAGAATTTTTGTTATATTTAAAAAATTCTACACTAGAACTTACTGGAACGGTAACAGAATATTGGAAAGCAACGACTGCTGCTCGGAGAATATTTAATGGTTCTATTGATGAATATATAAAGACATATCCAATATTAAAACTTCCTCTAGGTTATACCTTGGTAAGGTTTTTTGTAAAATTGTTTCTAGAATCAAAGTTTTAATATACCATTTATTTCAGCTGGAAATTGATTTTAGTAATTTATTTACATACGAGAAAGATAATGTTTTTTATGTGAAGTGGGCACAGATTTCTAAATTTATTTTTGATAAAGCAAAAAATAAAAAAGACAGCTTGATTCAAGAAGTAATAACTGAGTACTCCTCTACAGAACATACTGAAGGTATATAGTAGTACATATTTCACATACATATGCATGTAGTTTTAAACTCTATAATATTTTATGTACAGATACGGATCAGATATTTGCGTTGACTATTCTGCCACTATTATTCCCATGTACTAATCTTAAAGTACAAAAAGCGGGAAATAAATGGAAACCATCGAAAAAAGAAATGAAAGATGGATTCATACTTCATTTAAAAGTAAGTTAACAACTTCTTTTGTTAGTTATTGAGATATGAAAATCGGGCCGGTATTATGAATGTACAATTAAATTTAGTTCGAAAGGTAATTTAAAAAAACTGAACAAATTCAAAGCAGTTCTACAGTCCTTTGACATTAAAAGTATTTCTATCAAAAAACGTGTTGCAATTGCCCAATTACATTTTATGTATTTTTTTTAACAACACATGTGATCTTAATATGTATATATTTATTTTTATTTCAGAGTCTTACTGACCTTGACCATGCTCTAGAAATTAGAGACAGGCGTCATTCTAACTATGGATATACAAATCAACCACTACCAGTTATTATTGGTGACATTGACAATATTGAACTTGCGTATGTAATTGTTAATTCCGTAACATACAAAGTTGATACTGCATTGAAGTCAGTAAATTTATGTTTTAAAGTGTTTCATGCATTAAATGCTGAATATCCAGCGGAAGCTAATATGGTTTGGACATTTCTCCAAAAATCTGTATTCGGGATTTGTTGTCCCACTGATAAACAGTACGTTGCTGTATCATCTCTTATGTCAGATTTGGACCAGTTTCTTCTAAGGATAAGTAAAATAAATTTTGTATTTTAAAATAAGTTCCGATTTTCTTTTTATTGTAATTTTAATGGATACTTGATACCAAGAAAATTACTCGTAATAATAATGTTTTGCTTTCTTTGCGGTATCGGTGTTTCCAGTCGTATAGCTTTCTTGTATCATCTTAAAAATGAGCATGATATTCGCAAAATTGACACTTTTTCCTGCATTTACACTGATTGTATGAGACAATATAATTCACTGAATTCCTTTAGAAAACATTTAAAACATCACCAATCTAATCAGAATAATATATTTGACCAACAAAATATAAATCTCATGCCATCAGCTGATTCTATGAAAAATTACAATAATGAGAAAACCGATGTAGACGAAAATCTAGATCTAGACAAGAATGTAGAATGTTGGTATGAAAAAATTCCTAATTTTTGTCTGTGTAATATGCACCAATTCTTTTTTCTATAAATTAATATAGAAACTTTTGGCAGCTAAAAAACCGTTTTTCTATGTTATAGCCTTATGACCCCTTTTAAAAAGAACACCATGTATGTAACCTAAGAGTTTTTTTTTTAAGTTAAAATATAAGGTGTACTATAATAATTGTTATACTTTTTTATTTTTGTATACATATACTCGTATAAATAAAAATGTTTTAAAAACATAAGTAATATATTACTACAATCCTTTCACCATATACTACAATATTTTATAATATTTAAAAAAAAATTCCAAAATTTTGAATAAATAAAACATTTTCTGCCACAATTACTTTGAAAAAATTAAAATTTCTGTAGCGTTTAGTATAAAATTGTAAAACAATTTATTCTAAATAAATATTAATTTTTAATACAATATTGTTTAAAACGTTATAGATTTTTTTATGTTTTTTACTACAATTTATTTCAAAAGTTCACTAAATTTGTAGAGAAAATTCTTACTAAATTTTAAAAAATATGTTATATAAATATTTATAAAACTGCATAGAATGTTTCAAAATATTTACAATTTTTGTAAAAACTATATCAAAATATTGTATTAGGAAACCGCGTAACATTTTATAAATATTTAAAATATATTTTTCTAATATATGAATTAAAAATGTAATTACAAAACTTCGTAAAAATTTCAAACAATTTGTAATCGTCCCTATTTGTACTACAGATTGTAGTAAATATATTTACAATTGTAGATATTTGTTCTATATTTTTTTCTCTGTGTATGTATAGGGTGTAAATTGAAGTTACCAAATCATTTTATGCAAAAATACTTCATAGAAAAGTTATAGGGATTTACATTCTGCATCTAAATCATGTGAAAGGATTATTCTGGCTCTTGATGTAAGCGAAAAAATTAATTATAAAATTACTATTTTTATGAGCTTAGTCTAGACAGCCATGGATTATGACAAAAAATAAAAAATTACGTTGTTTTTTAACTATCAACTCATATTTAAAATATAAATTACAGTAGTAAACTAACACAAAAATGTAAACTGTTTTAATTTTAGCTGACAGTTAAAACAACACAATTGTTTATTTTTTGTGATAATGCATGGCTGCCTAGAGCGAGCTCATAAAAACAGTAATTTTATAATATTTTTTTTCGCTTGCATGAAGAGGTAGAACAATCATTTCACATGATTTAAATGCAGAATATAAAGCTCTATAACTTTTATTTGAAGTATTTTTGAATAAATTAATTTGGTAATGTTTGCGCAAAAAAAAACTAATTTCCCATATAAAACACCAATGGCCCATTTTCGATTTACAATCTGTATACAGGTTGTTATATTTTAATGGACTCAGCAAATATCTTGCTTATTTATTAAGTTAGTATTTTCTTTCATATAACATGATTTATACAGCAACATGTAAGCTACTTGATGACGGATGTACACTCATGATACGACTTCCGGTTTATTAGTAATTAATATCAACTTTGAAATTTCAAATGAAACATACTATATTTTTTTACTAATTTGAAAAGTACATCAAATTTGCTTTACAATCATGTAAAATAATCCATATTTTACATTATTAAATAGTAAAATGGCGGGCACTTTTTTATACACCTAGTCGAAAAGAGAATAGTGAGCCATGTGACTTGAAATAAAACAATGAACTAAAACAATTGTAACTATTATTATTATTAAACAAAATAATTACTTTTTTGTCATAATAATACAGAAAATAAGAATAAGGAACACTTAATAACAACAAAATGATTTTACAACAAATATTCAAAATGACTCCCAGCCTCTTCAATACATTTTTCACAACGTTTTGAAACAGAATAAGTAGCCCTTTCTATTTGGTCTGCAGATAAATTCATTTTGTAATAAATTGATAAGATACTACAATGAAACTTGCTAATAATAAAGGTTAGAACAATTATTATTGAGTATTTACAGGTTGACATTTACCGTGTTACAATTGTTTTAGTTAATTGTTTTATTTCAAGCCATAGTCATGGCTCACTATTCTCTTTTCGACTAGGTGTATAAAAAAGTGCCCCCATTTATTTTTTAATAATGTAACATATGGATTATTTTACATGATTGTAAAACAAATTTGATGTACTTTTCAAATTTGTAAAAATATGTTCCATTTGAAATTTCAAAGTTGATATTAATTACTAATAAACCGGAAGTGGTATCTTGATTGTACATCCGTTATCAAGTAGCTTACATGTTATTGTAAAAATCATGTTATATGAAAGAAATTACTAACTTAATAAATAAGCGAGATATTTGCTGGGTCTATTAAAATATAACACGCTGTATACCTGATTTGTTTAGAACATTTTTTGTATAGATTTTATTCTTTAAAACACCCATGTTTTGCTTTCAACTCATATTGACAATATTTGGACTACGATTGTTTTTACCAAAAGTCAAGTACCCTTAATTTTGTGAATATTGAAAAAAATCTTCTGTATATCATTGCAATATATTCCTGAAGTTAAGTCACCTTGAATAATAAAATCTTTCTTTAATATTGTTCTATTTTTACATAAATATTTCAACCACTATTTTAGTTCAAAAATATAGGTATATGAATTATGTGATATGTGGGTCTGTGTATGAAAAAGTATCGTATGCAAGGAATAAATTTCTGCAGACAAAATAATTCAGTTTGTAACAAGAAATATAACAATAAATTCAAAGTTGGTTTGTTGAGGAAAACAGAAAACCATTACAATAAAATATCACAGTGTTACACCTTCTATATGTGTGCATTTACAATAAAATTTACGCACTTGTCACTTCTGAAATATTATATTTTCTTCGAAAACATTCCAAAGTTCCCCTGGATATAAATACAGCACGAATTTATTTAAATATATTTTCGAACAACTATTCCAAAATACAATTAGTGCGAGAAGTTGCAGCTTGTACAGTTTGTCAAGCAAACGTGACATTTCAAAACAACTTTTACGTTAGAAAAAAGAACAATTTAGATTTCTAAACCGTGTTATTTAGCGAATCTCCACGCGGGAATACTGGTATAATTAGTAGTGAGATATTTTTAACCTCAAATACGAGTGTGCCGTTGTCACAAATAGAAAAGAAATAAAATTTAATGGTGACATATTTTATCCACTGTGTAAACTGGCTGTTTAATGCGTCTTAAATTTAAAAGAAATTTATGCCTCATATTTTTAACAACAAATTAAAGCTTAAGCTCTTCCAGCAATTATTCTTTTTTGACTATTAGCAGGAACTACTTTATTATGCCTCCATAAATTATCTTTTAAAACTCAGCATAAAACTACAAATTAACATATGTTTAAATCGTGCTTCATAAATCAAATCTGTTTTTATCTTCATCTTCCTAATGTAATTTTGATACATGTACGCACGTCGTAAAATTTTTAAACTCGGTCACATGCATGCCATGGTTTATCGATATACTAACTGAACTACAATGGCTATTCAATGTCAGGTTATTGACATATGACAACAACGGACACATTAAAAACACATGAACTTTAGCGAGCTTCGTAGTGTCAAAATTTCAACAAAATACAGCTTTTTAATTACGAAGTTTGAAAATAATGATACTTTATAAAGAATGAGTTGACGCAATTTGGATTGAAGTTTTACACGATTACTTTTGATCCAAGAAAACAACTTTTAATTTGTCATTAATCATCAACGTTTTATGTTTTAAATGGAACATATCTAAACAAATAAATAAATAAATAAAGGTTTTATTTTTGAATTAAAATAAGTACCCGTTTTCTCGACGATGCATAATATGTTTTGTATAACCACAGCTCAATAATAGATAATAATAAAAAAATATATATCATCACGGTATTTTACCCATTGTTGAGTGTGCCAATCTGCTTTATTCACAGATTTCGGTAATGTTGATGACATATTTGTACCGTGCGGGCGTTTACCAGGCGTCACCTCACGGGCACTCATTGATGGCGTGAAGAGTGCACCAAAGGGGTTACTTTTGTCCCATTTCAAATTCGAAATATTTATTTTTCGCCGGTCGGGATCTAACCTTGTTCTCCAGATTCGCGACCAGATACCAGGTATCAAGGAATCTTGGTTATTCATTTGTAACACGAGGGGGGTGTTACAGAGGCTTATGCTGGTGGTCTTGCACTTCTTTTACCACGTACACTTAACTTTGACGACCGATGATGATGACTTACATTATGGACACAGACATTATTAATATTACTAACTTCTTTACTTACACATATTTACACTAACAATATCAATTATTAACTATTAAACTTATTTTTATTGATTAGTAAACTAAACATAACTAAATTAAATGAACTAAATAGTTCCATTGTAACTCAGCAGGCAGGCGTTTAGCCCGCGTCAGAAACTGAAACACAGACTACATGTCTCACCGACATGAGTATCTAAGACAGACTATCCAAAAACAAAGCGTTAACTTCGTGAGAGGAATATCTCTGAGGGGTTGAAGAGGGTATCATATGATATCCATATCAAAATATCAACCCTGCACGTAGGCTTGCAATAACTTCTAGACTTAATTGCCAACAAATAACTGTCCAATGTCTCTGACAGCTAGACAGTTAATAAAAGATGATAACTATTTCTAAACAGAAGTTAAAATATTATTCCTGTAACTATAATTTAGAAAAGATTATAAAAAGTTATTTATTTGTTATTGCTCGCCTCGTCACACATTATAATAAAATATTCGGATTCCTTATCATTCATTTAATTTTTTTGTGATGATATCATAACTAAAAAACAAATGAAAGTCGATAGATGAATCGCATATATTAATATATATTTTTAAAAACTAAAAGAACCGGTTGAGCTCGATTATGTTAATATTATATACTTTAATTTCACACTGTATATTGTATTTGTACTGGAATTTAATAAATATAAAAGTTAATATATACTTGTAGAACACTGATAAATGTATTGATATGAAGGTTTACAAAGAAATGTATTAAAGGAAATAGAATACAGTATCTTTTATAAAGGAAACAATTATCTACGCTTTATCGAATCTTGTAAAACCACTAGCAATCTGAACGAAGAAGGAAAATACCAACATAAGCAGTTAATATTAGTTAGCAAGTATCAAAGCATTACGAGATCCCACAAAATCACCCTGCTCGTGCTAGATGCTATATCCATTAAAGATTACAATTTCCAAAGGCCTTCGACTTCCTGAGCTTTAAGACGCCACAACGCGAATAAATTCGCCAACCGGGCCGAGGATTCTTTCCTAACCGACATGGTTCTTCATCGTGAAATAAATTAATAATAATAGATTTTCCTTTACATGCCTCACCATCAAATTCTTCATAGTTATTTTCCTTTTATATTTTCCCAAAATAACGTTATTTCATATTCAGTTTTCCTCATACATTAATATTACCATTTATTAAATCAATTTCTTTTCTCATAATTTATAGGAATCAGAATTTAATTATCTTCATTCAAATGATATAAATCTGTGTAAATAAAACTGGAAAATTGCAAATACCTACTAACGATTTTTTTTTAAATAACTGATTTATTACAGATAATTTTCAAATATTCCATTAAGGAGTGTTAACTAGGTCAAAGTTTTATAATCTGTGCCAACAAAAACCTTTTAAAAATTTAATTTTTAAATTATCCATTTATTAATTGCAATGAACTTCATACAAGCAAAATTCATTTGCATATACAGTTTAAAATATTTTATTTATAATACATAAATTATCGAATTAATTACTTATAGTAATTAAATATTTAGAGATATATAAGATATACTATATTTATGTTCGCGTACAAATATCATTCAAAATTCTAATTTTAGTCTAGATTAATTATTTGATACTAATTACTCACTAAAGCTTTGTACTTTATAATTAATTCTAATTATAATATAGTCTATGAATTATATGTTGAAGTCATTGATTTTGTATTTATTATTTATATATGTATATGTATTAGGCAAAGTTTGCATATAACGTCAAAATAAATAGCGTGAACTTTAAAGATCATTTAGGTTTCAATACGCATGCGGTATGTATACCGGGTGATTCATTGGTTTGTACTTTTTTATTGACTCGATTATTTTAAATATTATGGAAAAGTTTCAAACGAAATTTAGTTTAAATTAAAATGTTTATAAATATACAATATACATTTGCCATAGAGTGTTCCATTTTTTACACAATGATATGTAACTTTATATTTTCAAATAGAACACTACAGGGTGTTATATTTTAGTGGACCCAGCAAATATCTCGCTTATTTATTAAGTTAGTAATTTCTTTTATATAACATGATTTATACAGCAACATGTAAGCTACTTGATGACGGATGTACATTCATGATACCACTTCCGGTTTATTAGTAGTTAATATCAACTTTGAAATTTCAAACGGAACATACTATATTTTTTACAAATTTGAAAAGTATATCAAATTTTCTTTACAACCATGTAAAATAATCCATATGTTACATTATTAAAAAGTAAAATGGCGGGCACTTTTTTATACACCTAGTCGAAAAGATAATAGTGAGCCGTGACCGAGGCCATGACTGTGGCTTGAAATAAAACAATGAACTAAAACAATTGTAACTATTATTATTAAACGACATAATATTTTTACCATGTTACAATTGTTTTCATCTATTTCAAACCGATATTTCATTACTATACCTGATATTTAATATTGTCAGATGTCTAATTCAAAAAATAATATTGCAAATCCTTCTTTATTTAATGAAAATGCATTATTTTAATCATTCGCGACTGTATTTTTTAATAATGCACTACTAGATAATAAATTTCATGTACTTTTCAAATTTGAATAAATATATAGGCTATTCCATTTGAATATATAAAGTTACATACCATTGCGTAAAAATAGAACACCTGTAAATAAACCTGTACTGCAGAATTATATACATTTTAGTTTAAGGTAAAATTCGTTTAAAACATTTTTTCCATAATTTTTTAAATAATCGAGATTTAGCGTTTAACCTTATTTGTGCAGAAATAGCGTCAATCGAAAACTAACGTTCACGTGATCTGGAACTTTAACTGCTGTAATGTTTTGCGCAATTGTACATAGAGTTTGCAAGACAGTATGTAGTATTTCCATTTGAACTGTTGTTTGTGTGACAATTTATTAAGGCATCGTCGAAATCTTCCTCACTTAAATTTGCTAACTCAACAATCAAAATAAGACTTTCTAATTCGATAATTCGCCTTCATTTTTCTTTTTCATAAATAAAATAAAGTGTGCAGAGAAAACATATTTTAATGTACAGAATAACGTTGACGTCAGTAGAAACTCTGTAATGTTTCCTTTCAAGTGCCGTTCTCACTGTAATCTTTCTATTTTCTAGGACACTTCTATGTGCGTGGTGGCGTGTACGGTAGCGGGTCAGGTGCTGGATACAACGCTCTCCCGGATCAAGGGGGCACCGTAACACCGCCACCGGCCGTCTCCCCAAGCCGCTTTGAACCCTATTTTGACAACGCAACGCCCAGGAATGTCACTGCTCTCGTAGGAAAGAGCGCCTACCTTAGCTGCCGCGTGCGAAATCTTGGCAACAAAACGGTAAGTTATGAAAAAATAGCACGTGCAGTAAGCTTAAAAAAATTGGGCCGCGGGATATGTTTTCCATATATAAAACATAATATAGATTTTCGATCTATAGCTCATTTCCTAAAAGTCAGTTTCATATGAAATAACATAACTGGTACAATTCTCGTACTAATATACGTATTTTTATGAAAAGCGGGCCACTCAAAATAACTTTTTTATTTACAATTATTTTTTAATTTTCTTTGCATATTTATAAACTAGGCTTAGGGTCACAAATCATGGTATTTGGCATGATGGTAGCGCGTCCAGTTTAACCGGAAGTGACATTAACTTTCATATTTCAAATGGGATACCTATATATTGTTATATATTTAGAATCTACGTAAAATTATGAATTCAAGGATACAGCCGAGTCATGAAATAGTGAACTATCTAATGTAATGAACAAAAAATAGCTATTTATGCAACAAGAGTGCAAACACAATCTTTATGACATGAAATCAAGTATTTCGTGACGAATGTCATAAAGATTGTTTACACTTGAGTTGCATACAATATTTTTTATATGGCCTTAAATAAAATTCATGGAACAAATTCAAAATTTGACAGACGAGCAGACGATAATTTGAGCACACCAAATACCGAGTTCACATTTAACAGATAACAAATCTGAAGTTGATTACTGCAGTTCTGCCAGTATTACCAACATGAATGTATAAAAAAAACTAAATTTAGATATGACAATTTAATTGCCAAACGTGTATTGATGGTGGTAGCTCTCTAATGTGTAAATAAAATAAAATACGAAAATCGTTTACTTTACACATTCTCTGCAGTGTGTAAAGTATCAACTGTACACACCGAAGTATAAAAATAAATATTGAGTTCATATTGAACTCCGTATAGTGAACAATTAATGTCTCAATATAGTGAACACATAGTAGTCCTGCGCAGTGCGTCAGCTTCGTTGATGGTCTCTTGATCAACGTGCAGATCTAAATACATTCTTAGGGACTTTTCCTGAGTAGTGTAACACGTATAAAGTTTTGTTGTGTGTGTTATATAACACAATAAATGTAAATGCCACCTCAAAGAAAATATTTGAAATTGAAAGAAAAAGCCGAAATATTGGAACATTTAAAAGCAGGTACTGGAGCAACATTTTTATGGCAAAAAATATGGGGTAGCTAAATCGACAATTAAGTTCAATGAAATAAAAAAAAAATTAACTATTAACTAATTCAGTGAAACACCAATACAAAATAAATATAATGGAACAAAGCCAAACACATTATTAACACACTGAAATACAACGAAATAGATACATAATCGTATTAATGAATAATCTAGTACGATTTAATTTTGCGCAAACAAAATTAGAAGTAAAATTCGTTTTACTAAATATGGGATTTAATATGAATGACATAATGATGACTCAATATCTGGGGTCAATTTCCATTAAAACCGGATATTTTGAGCGATAACTGTTTCATGTAAACATTTATTTATTCTGAACAGAGTCGAGAATTCTTTAAAATATTATAGCAAAATAATATTACTTACTAGAAATTGCAATCTATCAGAATATACAAAATTCTAGTCTTTATTTCATATCAAAACCAATAGCTGCCACATTTATCATCTATAAATAGGCATGTAACCTACAATAACCTATTGAGTCCCCTCGTTGAAATCTTGATGAAAATAAATATTCCACTATTCAACACGGCCTTTCATTTCAACTGCCACTTTCAAAGCACATGACAGAGTCTTCTAACTCTAGCACGAGTTCGACTCTGCTATTTCTCTAACGTCGAACCTCTAACATTAGACGGTCTAGAGACACACGTCATGCTACTTGCTACTTGGTGGATCACTCCATACGTCTCACGTCTCAACCCAGCTATTGTTATTAGATCAAGAGATAATTAAGAATGAAGATACTTTCAAGCAAGATGTGAAAGTTTCTTAGTGTGAAGAAGGTAGAGATTTCAAATAAAACGGAAGTTAGAATTTTAATAATGTTCAAAAGACTGGAGTTTTACATTTTCAACAAACAAATTATAAAACCTACGCAAATAGTAAGAAATTCTTACAAATTTCGTTCGATTAATTTAAAAATAGTAAACTTACAAAAACTGAATATGTTATTCAAGTATTCTTACATTTAATATTGAATTATAACGCCCTTTTTTGTAATTACATTCTTTTGTTAAAGTATTATCTCAAATGTCTTGTCAGATAGGTTTTGCTGTAAGCACTGCATTTTTAGGAAGTTGTTTTTCATATTGTACAAAGTAAATGGTCTTGGTAGAAGATAAATCTAAATTAGAAAATGGCCCTTTCAATACCGGTCAAACTATTATTACCCGTTATTTAGTTTTTTCACAAGAGTTTATATTAAAAAAAATATTGCAACTATAGTACTAAGTTATTGTAAAAATGTGTCTGAAGAGTTGCACCTGCAAAGGGCTGTAAATTACAAAGTAAAGAATATTGTAAGCCAGACAAATTTCTTTCATAATAACTGCTAATATCCTAATTCGCAGAACAATATAATTTCATTATCTCTTGTAAAGAAAGTGAAATATGACTTTTTACACTTTGGAAACTATAAATTCTACTCTTTTACTTGAGAATCATAAGAAGAGCACTTTTATTAGGAATTTTTACATTCTATCACTTTTATTTCCGCAAAAACATATAACTTTCAACGTAGTGATAATTCAGTAGTATTATATGAGAAAAGTTGCTTAAAAACGAATGTTCGAATAAAAATATATAGTAGCCACATAAAAATTTTAAACCAACTGTGTTTAATGGGGAAATAAAGAACCTATTCTACTTTTATTTCAGTTTTTTATTAGTTCATGTGAAGTAGTATAAACTTCTTAATAATTCAGTGTCCTAAATTTAAATCCTTTAAGTATGTGTTTTTGGCCTAGAAATTTTATAATTCGAAGTGCTCCATTAAATTCTGAAATTATTAGTGAATAATGAAATGGTATTCATAAGTAATTAGCTTTAAAACTGTTTCCAACTTTGTAAAACTTAGATAAAAAGTATTTTATAATAGTGAACAGTTGTGGTTCACTAGTCGCAACTGCGGTTCATAGTATAAACTTTGTGCAGTTGGAGTTGGAATATCACCATTTCGTTGTACAATTTGTGTTCCTCCTGATACAAAACTCTCTATAAATTGAAGACTTTTATTTCAAAAGAATATTTTTAATTTATTCTTTATCTTAGTCTTATTCGTGGAGTGCAAGAAAATTTAAAATATTTCAATTTCAGTAGATATCTCGGCTCCATCTTACGAAACACTTGTTCATTTCATTACCAACTTACTTTAAAAATACTGTACTACTCGTTTATCAAATCAAATAAATCAAATATATATAGCAACTTTTAAATTTTGACTGAAATATCCATTGAGCATTTTTTTAAAATAAGAACATGGTCTGCTCCATCGTGCTTATAGCTTTTACATAACCAAAGATTTATATACATATTATATACACATTAGGAATATATGCCTACTACCTCCGATATGTAGTGAGTTTTAAATTTATGGCAATCTACCGTATTTTAGGAAAAAAACTCTAACTACATTTTGAAAAAAAAGAATTCTTCACGTAAGAATGGCATTGCGCAATAAAAAATGTGTGATTCTTGACGAAGTAGTTTCTTTTCGCCACACAGGTTATAAAATCTGCCCAAAAGGAAATAATTAGAAATTGTCAACCCAGTTCGTCGGCGTATATTTTATCATTTTTGTGTCTCATGTGATTTATCAATATTGCAAAAAAACTATACAAAAGGGCTAGAATAATGGTATTTTTCACATGTGCGTTTTTTGATGCAGAAAAAAATAGTTTTCTATAGCAGGTAATACTACTATGTCAAAAAAGTACCAGGTATTGGTCATTGAAACACAAAATATCCATTATTCATCCAAATTTATTTTATCGCCTTCAAATTAGACCCCTTCCGAAATAATACACTAATGGCAACGAATAATCCAATCATCAAAACATTTTTTAAACACATTTTCTCGAATCGACTTCAGTACTCGCCGCGAATTCTCTTATATAACTTCTATCGACTGAAGACGAGTGCCTCGAAGTGGTAATTTGAGTTTTGGAAAGAGGAAAAAGTCGGCCGGTGCCATATCACGACAATACGGTGGTTGTTCGAAACGATTTGTTGCGTTTTTTGCCAGAAATTCGTTCACAATGATAGCCTTGCGAGATGGTGCGTTATCGCCGTGCAAAATCCATGAGTTTTCTTTGCACAAATCTGGTCTTTTTCGACGAATTTGCTCTCTCAAACGCCGCATAACGCTCAGATAATATTCTTTAGTTACTGTCTCACCTTCTGGCAAGAGTGCACAACACCGCGATAAAAAAAAAACTGTCAACATCACCTTCACATCTCGACCGCTTTTGAATGCACTGTACCACTCATACGCATGCGTTTTTGGTAAAGTCGATCACCGTAAGCCTTATGTAACATTTTCAGCGTTTCGGCACACGAAATTCCATTTGAAATGCAAAATTTGAGACAGATTCTTTGTTCGATATTTTTATCCATTGTAAACATCGCAAAACACACTTGAGATGAACTGACAAATGGAGTACTGTAAACAAACTAAATAACAGATGGCGCTTTAACTCCGCGTGAGTATAGAGGACAGTTGTACCAACGTAGCGACAAAAATAATTTCGACACTCCTTTAAGCGGGCTTTTTTAATATACAATTCCCGGTATTTTCTTGACAGAATAAATAAAAAAGTTATTTTGAGTTATCTAGAGCGAATTTAACTACTTATGAATGAAATATTATTGAGCAATGCCATTATTATGTGGAGATTACTATACATAGGTATATACAGGGTGTTTATTAAACATAGGGCAAAAATTGAAAGGATTATTCCCTGGACTATTCCAAGATGATTTTGTCCTTTGATGATTTTTGAAAAGCCACTTTGTTTCGAAGATACAGGGCGAAAAAAAAATTCGACAAAACCAATTTTGATATTTTTCAAATTATTAATCTACTAACAGCAGGCAAGTTATGTGTCAAATTTGTTGAGACGTTTGGCTGTTTGACGTGTATTTTCTGTCTATAATACTTAAACTTTTGTTAGTGAAGTCATCTTATCATGAATAGCTAAGTATACGAACGCCGAGATGACTGACATGCATTTCATTTATGGACTTGCTGATGGCAATTCATTACAAGCTAGGCGGTTGTACATTGAACGATTTTTTCCTACGAGGCCATCTAAAATCATTAGTATATGCTACTCCATTGGCAAATTTGGAAGATTTAAGACATCGGATAATTGCTGGCTGTAACTCCATAAGAAACGACCTTGGTGTTTTTGAAAGAGTTCGGCAATCAATGAGAAGATTGGATTCTTGCATCGTAGCTGGAGGTAGTCATTTTCAACAGTACTTGTAGATTAAGAAACTTTACATGTAATTTTTGGTATTAAATGTTATTGTCGAAATTTTTTTTTCGCCCTGTATCTTCGAAACAAAGCGGCTTTTCAAAAATCATCAAAGGACAAAATCAACTTCTTTAAGAATTCAATATAGAAGATGTAAGGAAATATTTAAAGTAATTAATTGTAAAATGAGAACTAGATTTGAAGGAAAGTGTATTTTGTTTAGAAAATGAATAATAATACAAAAGAGATTTACAAAGTTCATTTATAAAGACATAATGTATAAATGAATGCGATGCTGATGAAACCCTCACAGTAATATGTTTATAGCCCCATGTTTTCCTAAATTGTTGTTAAACAAAGCAGAATAATTAACGTATTCTATTTGAATCTCATTAAGGTTTCATTGGCTGAAATTGGACAAATGTTTGCTTTGCTTTTCGCTGTTTGATGTTTTACGTTCCACAAAAATAAACTTACTACACACTTCAGTTACTACAAAAATATTCTATAATAACTATAATATTCTAAGAGTTGATATTAAGCAACTTCAATATAAGCAAACATTTCATAGAGTATACGGCCCCCCGCATATAATTTTCCAAATATTTTGAAATTATGAACTTAATTATTTCTTATTTTGCTTTAATCACTGTTAGGCACAAGTCACTAAGTCAAAAGTTTTTTTTTTTTTTTATCGCGTTTAAGTCTATAATCTGTGCCTCTTTATAGCGAAAAACACACTAAGTGCAAAGTCATATATAGAAGACAAGTTATGGATGACGGTAATATTCACTATATCACTTCTGAGGGTTTATCTGTCAGACAAAAGTCATTGGCCGCGTTCAGAACATCGGAGCGCTGACAGCGCTGAGCGCCGAAGTTTGCCGAATGCAGTTACTGGACCAATCGCATTCGTTCATTTATTTCGGCACTCAGCGCTGACATCGCTGTGACGTGCTGAATGCGGCCATTATATGGGCTTAGTGATTCATTTCATAATTTTTGTTTTCACAAGTTTTTCAATAAAAAATTATATTAATGGCATATTTTTTATTATTTTATCCAACTAAGTCTACATTTACCAACAAACTAAAATAACTATGTTCATTAATTTTAAAAATTCTGGAAATCACAAGAGTTTTAAAAAATAATTATAGTGTATTTTCATTTCAACCATTTTATCTAGCAATGTGATTGAACAAAAGTGAAATACACAGAGTACTGGATTTTACGCAGCTGTCCTAACTATTAAATCGTTTTTCTCAACATTTTACGTTTTGGACTTAATGACTTCTGCCTTAACGGCGACGATATACGAGTATTTATATTTTTTACTAACAATGGAGGACCCCATAATTATTTAAGAATTCAATTATTCTTGGTAATACCAAGAAGAGTAGTGTACGTCAAAAAAATTATTTTCCTCGTTAATTTCACTTTCTTGCCCTATTTCTGAGAATTCTGGATATTCGATAAGTGTATTAAAATCAATATCTTGATTAAATAGTTGTTCTGTTCGTGGATGAACACGTCTAGAGAACAGAGAATTGAGAGGTTTTGGGTGTGACTTTTTGCTGTGCACAGTGCGTTGCGAATATTTGCACTAGGAGCAAAGGGTCTAAATTGTTGTTGTTTGGGGGTATTTATTATTTATACATAGGAGATTGATGTCTTACAGGATTAAATTGTATATGAATCTTCGGTGGGCATATTTATTGCACTTGTGTGTACATAGTCCTTAATACTTAGTCCTTAATCGCATTTATACTCCTGATGTTGCAATCCAGCTACAAGCAAACATTGATATATGTATTTGTGCAATGGTGTGAAAGAAATAATCTTGCATTGAACATTAATACATGCTGCTCGGTTACGTATACTTTGAAGATTAATGTTATTAATTTTAATTATTCAATACTTGGAGTTCACATTGAAAAAAGAACTTCTGTCAAAGATCTTGGTATCACTTTCAGTCAAAATTTTAGTTTTCTTGAGCATATATTGGATGTCTGTAACTCGGCAAGCAGAACCCTAGGCTTCTTAATGCGCACAGAAAAAATGTTTAATAATCATTTGGTACTCAAACCACTTTGCTTTTGTAATGAGTAAATTTGATTACGCTAGTCTAATTTGGTATCCTCTTTATGCCTATTAGTCAATTGCTTTTGATCGTGTACATCGATTTTTTTAAAAATTTATGTCATTCAAGTTAGATGATGTGTATCCGGAAAGAGGAGTTGATCAAAATAGCTTACTTCAACGTCATTCTATACCATCTTTGTTGGACAGAAGAGCAGCATCCTGTTCTAGGTTTTTGTGGCTGCTAATACACAATAAAATTGGTGCACCTTATTAACTTTCTTGCATCCCCTTCCATATCCCCAGATTTGCTTCCCGATTTTCGAGGACATTCTATCTGGCCCAAACCCCTACAAACATTCTTCGGCGTTCACCAGTACATATCATGTGCCGTAATGCTGAACTACTCCATGAAGACATTTTTCGAATGTAACACTGATGAATGAATATATTCCATTATGAATATTATGATGTACGAGTATATACTTACTATTTTATTCAGTTTTATATTTAATTGTGTTGTTCATGAATGGCTCTATATTCATATTTATTTACTTATGTAATTTATATATTTATTTATTTCTCTTTGTTTAATCTTTGTCCTGTACTTGATTTTTCTTGTAAACTGTTGGGCAATAAATGTATTATTATTATTATTATTATTATAATAAGTGCTACAATCATTGAATACTATTATAAGTAAAGCAGCAATATATATACTTCTAAACAACTAATACTACGGATAAACGGACAACTGGTCTAAAAGCTACAATTGAAGAAATTTTGGTAAGAATAACCATAGTCCAAATATTGTAAATATAAGTTACATACAGCGATATCTACTTTTAAAGATGGTAAACAATTTTGTAAAACAATTGCTCATTTTAGTCACAAGTTATTACATTTTAAAATTTGACCGATTCTACAAAAAACGTCTTATAAAAATGTATAAATATTATGTAATTGCTCATTAGTGTTTATTTTTCTATTTTTTAACATCCAGTAAATAAGTTTATAATATTTACACATGATCTTGAGTTAAATTAAGTTCCAAAAATCTACAAAAGTAAGGAAGCTAGAAAGTTTATTCTTTGATTATCACAAATTCAAAACAATTGACTGAGATTGCTTTTGGTAAAAGCTCAAATATTTATAAACCATTGCATAATAGTTAATTACATTGCTAGAGATATGAGAAGCTTATTACATTTAAGTGGGAAGGGTTTACTCACGAGCCGTCAGGCGAGTGTGTAATCCACATACATAATTGCTTTACAATTAGAGTGATGTACTATGGGTTTATTAACAAAAAGTGATTGTTTTGATGTCCTCTACAACTACTAAAAGTTTGTCAATATATTTTTAAAACATCCTGTATATAATTCACATCCTTTTAAAATCTACATGTCTCTTCCGCCATCTTTTAACACAGTTCAAAACTTTTGCGAATATAACTTCTTTTTAATTTTTTACAAAGAAAAAATTATTTCCATAAATACGAAACATTTTTCATACTTGATGTATATTTTTATTTTACTTTCCATAAAACTGAGATCGTTAAAGTTGGTTTAAAAATTGTTAATTTTCTCGTCACGTTTTACAGAAGTTTCTTAACCAGTTACGAGCCAAGTTTTTAATACGAAATTTAAGTATTAATACTTCCTTCATACTAGCAACTCCCCAAAATATATATTTACATAATAATACACGGGCTAAATGACATTGTAATATTTTAAACATGAATTTTAGGTGAAGAAATAAAGTTAGGCATTTTTTATAAAAAGAAGATTACAGCAATTAATTTCAAATCCGAAAAAATACCATTCGTATTAAATGATTTATATTAAGGGCAGTTTTCTTGATAAACTTTATCTTCACTTTAAATTACAATTAAAGTTTGTTCGTTTTCATAATATGACTTTAACATTGTAGCATTACATTAAAATAAAGACTTAAAGTAATTTTAATTAACGCCTTAAAGTGAGCAAGATTATGAAAACGACTAAAATAATTGTGGTTTTGAAAAAAGTTACTTAGAAATATTGTTGCTCTCGTTAAGTTCTGTCACTTAAATTTATACTTAAAATGTTATTTTACTCAAAAGTCAAAAGCTTTATTTGTAAAACATGAAGTCCAGAGAAAATGTAAATTAAAAACGAATATTATTAAAGAAATGAATTTATTTTTAATCACGATGGAATCAATATTGACTTTACATAACCCTAAAAATTAATGTCAAACAGAGTTTTGGTTACGTCGTCTTTCAATACCGGGAATAAGGAAATCTGTTTTCCTACATGATTCCTTTCAGGGAACTGTGTAAATATTTTAGTAACAAAGGGTTTTGTAAGCATAGGCAAATTTCAGAACTTGTTTATTTTATTTTCTGGATTCATTGCATTCTTCCTAGGCTTATACCTTATTTTACCATCGGTCAACACCAAACAGAGCTCGAAAAGTTTGCTGTTATAACATATACACACACTGGTTTAAAAACTTTTCTACTAAAAAAGAACAAAAAGAAAAAATGAAATACAGAAGTAGCATGTTTATTTTACTTTAGTCAGCAGTCACACACACATAGATAATATAAAAACTAGCTTCGTTAATATGGAACTCTGTAAATAGCCAAAATAATTATGTATATGATGAAAATATTGTCAAAGCAAAAAGCAATTGATCACAATGGCGCAATTTAATTTACCACAGAGACTATTTTATTCAATTTAAAAAAAAATAAACCACAGATTACAGTATTTTTTATATTTAATCGAACAACTATACATACGTAACATACATGCAATATTTACTATTCTGTCATTAATGTATTACTATGGATACCTACTGCCAGGAATGTGCCTATAATCAGGGCTGTATCGTGGAAAATTGACCCAACAATATTTGATGGTACTGTCAAATAATCTAAATTGAACCGCCGTGACATCTGTTGTTATACATATTTCATTACGCCTTTTACTTTACTCTCTCCTCTTTTGAATTTGGAATGGTTTTGTTCATTAGTTGTTGTTCGTTTTCAGTATTGAATGCAGTAAACAATAGATACTATATACATAACAATTTTAATTTATAATTGTGATCTTTAACGAATATAATTTGTAATTGTATTCGCTCCGTGTTGGCTCCCATCGACGCTTAATATAACATCCCTAACTTGTCAGGGACGGCAAGAACTACATTAACCGTGGTTTTAACTAGGATGAAGGAGGGCTGGAATTTAATTTTTGACAAAATATAATTCTGTTGGACCTTGTAATCCTAGTAAATATTTTATTACTATTTGATACAATCAAATTAGTGGTTGCGCGAGTCTCAGATAACAAATATAAAACACCCCAATGCATCTTAATTTTCAGATCAACTATTGTAAATAATAGTCAATAATTATTTTATTAATCATGATAACTATTTATTAAATATCTTTTAACATTATTAGTAATCATTAATTATATAAAAATATAATATTTAATTATTAATGTTCAAAAGTTGAATATCATTCCATAATTTAAAGAGTATTCATGTTTTTTAAATGTCAAACCTTTATTTTTAATGACAAGGTATAGTTAACAAATATAATTTTTAAAGGTCGGTTAATTTTTCCCATTTACTAAAGATGAAAAATTTACAGCTTTAGCGGAGTTTTGTGGTTAGCTTAGGTTATTGTTGTTATATTTAGAGATATTATATACGAGCTCGGTAGATAATACCACCACCTTTCGGATTTTTATAAAGGAAATTAAAGACGAGAAAAGCTATAAAAAACTGCTTTATTAGCACAATTTTTGAGTAATAAGCATGAAAACAATTTGTCTTTTAAGCCTTCAATAATTTTCCTGGACTTCAGATTTGGCTTATTTCATAAAATTATATTTTATTGGCAATTACTTTCTTCTTCGAGTAAACTCTTCAAGCTTTACAATTTGTCGGTAATCTCCTTATTCCTTATTGGAAATTAGATGTAGCGTAGGAGAGGAGTTGACATCGAATTTGAAAAGAATTGTCAATATTTTAAGCATAAAATGAAAATTTATGAAAATTCATATCAGATTTGCAGAATGCTAAAAGTAGAATTTCGGGAAATCTGTGCTTATTCTTGCTAGGTCGTTACTTTGAGAATCTTTTTATAAATTTGCGAGAATATTTGCTGAATGTCGTTACGTTTACAAGTTGAAGACTCTGAATTTAAATTCAGAGCTAAGTTGAACGATAATCTCGAAGTTTCAAACCGCTGATATGGTCGGATGAGTTTAGATCATGGAAAGTGTTATGCAAATGTAGAATGAAAACTATTTAAATTAATACTCACACGTCAAGCTCCTGTTATTCAAGAGAAATGTTAAATTTATGCTCGTTAAACAAATAAACAAGTTTTACATGTCTGTTGCAATAAACATATTCAACAACGAACGTATGATAAATGAAATTAAAGTTATATAAATACAAAATACATACTATTTACTGCATTTTTTACGTAATTTTTTTTTACAGTGTTTTAAAAATAAATAATTGAAAATGCACCCGGCTGCACGGAATTAAAAATTATAATGGTATTATGTTTCAAATAGAAAAATACATATTTAATTTTAGTTTAATGCCGTTATTTATTGTTTTTTTTTAATATATTATTTTATTTTACATTTTACTAGCGAATATCGGCTGATAAATGTACTGATGAAATGTAAAACGTACTCTTCTTTACGCTTCATTGTTAATTTTAAATTCGATATAAAACGCGCAAAATAAAATGATTATTGAATCAGATGCAGAATTTAATTCTTTACAACATTTATGAGAATCATCTTTTGCGGAAGGAAAAACTATTATTCCATGTTAAACGCCTATGGTCTACTTTTCGTGTTACACCCATTATACAGGGTGTTTATTAAACATAGGGCAAAAATTGAAGGGATTATTCCCTGGACCATTCTAAGATGATTTTGTCCTTTGATGATTTTTGAAAAGCTGCTTTGTTTCGAAGATACAGGGCGAAAAAAAATTTCGACAATAACAACATTTAATACCAAAAACTACATGTAAAGTTTCTTAATCTACAAGTACTGTTGAAAATGACTACCTCCAGCTATGATGCAATCTTCTTCTCATTGATTGCCGAACTCTTTCAAAAATACCAGGGTCGTTTCTTATGGAGTTACAGCCAGCAATTATCCGATGTCTTAAATCTTCGAAATTTGCCAATGAAGTAGCATATACTAATGATAGGAAAAAATCCAGGGGGTTTAAGTCCGGGGATCGAGCAGGCCATAAGTGAGGTCCACCTCGACCAATCCAGTCATCTCGGCGTTCGTATAGCTATTCATGATAAAAGGACTTCACTAACAAAAATTTAAGTATTATAGACAGAAAATACACGTCAAACAGCCAAACGTCTTAACAAATTTGACACATAACTTGCCTGCTGTTACTAGATTAATAATTTGAAAAATATCAAAATTGGTTTTGTCGAATTTTTTTTTTCGCTCTGTATCTTCGAAACAAAGCGACTTTTCAAAAATCATCAAAGGACAAAATCATCTTAGAATGGTCCAGGGAATAATCCCTTCAATTTTTGCCCTATGTTTAATAAACATCCTGTATATGCATTCCTTGATTCTAAACAGATATTATACAGGATGGTTATAAACTTAATGTCATAAATTTAAGGGTAAGTAGTATGACATGTGTAGATTACAAAACAGAAAGAATTTATTTTTAAATTCGAAAAAAAAATTCGACTTTTCTTAAGGAAACTTTTTTTACTGCTGTTTTAATTAATATTTCATTAAAAATATGGTTATCAAAAATACATTCAAAATTAGTTGTATAAGATATTATTCTTAATAATTAAATTAAATAGCATTTTTAACGGAAATAATTGTGTAATAAATAAAATAATATAAAATAAAAACTACCCTTAAATACGCAAATTTTTAAAAAAATCTTTCTGTTCGTAATCTACACATGTCATACTACTTACCCTTAAATTTATGACATTAAGTTCATAACCACCCTGTATATACAGTGAGTTTTTTTATTTTGTATTTATTACCATAGTTACATTTGAAATGATTGACAGCAATGTGTTACCGCGTTTTTCTATAATTACATATAGGGACTTGTCAAAGTTATCAAACTGTCATCTGGCAATTTCAGATATTCTTTTTGTCGAAAGGGTATTGTAATTTTTAGTGAATATAATTATTATATATTTTTCTGAGTTGCTTATTATAAGTAAAACAAATCTCATTAGTACTAGCTTTTTCTTTAATTGTATACATTATTTTGAAAGATTACAGTTTGATGACTTTAACAACTATTCCCTATGTTCACATAAAAAAATACTATCATCAATTTAAATATAACTACATAATACTAATGCACACGCCCATGTTTACTGATTAAAAAAAAAATCCCACTATAATGAATATAAAAAATCCGCTTTACTTTAAATTCCAATGTGGTAAATAAAGCAGTAAAAATTCAAGGCTTATCCAATATACTGTAACGTTTATTTATATGGGTGAAGTGTAAAAATCAAAGAAACATTATTAATTAAAATAAAACGTTTATTAAACGATAAATAATTAAGATTAAATATTAAAAAGATAGTAAAAATAACTATGATTAAATAATTATAAACACTATTTTAAAACTAAGAATATTATTATATACTTAAACACTAGGATTATTTATTTAACCAATATTTATATAACTATATTTATTTATATAACTACATTTATTTATATAACTACATTTATTTATGTTAACAACTCGTAGACTGTTTATTTATATCACCAATTGTTCATTGCTCGTTGCTTCTTTGTATCGGACTATCTTTCCGCTGTCGTTCGGACGGTATTTATACAGCCCAGTGTCCTTCTGGAACTTTCTGGCGCCACAGTGATATTGAATACAATAGATTTAGGTCGTCGGTGTTGTAACAGGGCGTAAATAATCCCCCACTGTCTGTTTGCCAAATGTAACAGGTTGGAAATAATATTCCTACTGATTCAACGATAATCTTACCGACTGCCGCCAAATGTAGCAGGCGGACAGTAATACTACCGTCTATTGCCTAAATGAAACAGTTTACAAATTAGGCTGGACTTCTCAAAGTAGCCTAGGGGAAGGGGAGGATTATTATAACCTGTTCCGGTGGTTAGCGAAAGGTTGAGGAACCACCTATTGCGTTTGCGGACAGATTGGACCGAAAATGGGAACAGGCGAAATGTGGAGTAAGGGTACTTAACCCGTACCAGACGTACGTCACGGAACTGCTGGGCTAATCGGCTGCAATCTTGTAGATTCTACTTCACAACACTTCACAGGGTGTTTAGGATTTAATTTAATATACTAACGCCGGTTAGTTTAAATTAAATAATATATTGAAGTTATTAGTTAAGAACGGATACAAAATATGAATATAAACAAAAACACTTATACAATTACGTGGGGCGAATATGACAAAGTTAAAGCGAAGTAATGTCGGATATTGCTGCCTGCTAACTGCCTCTCAGCGTTTGGTCAGAGTCTTAGCTGGGCATTTTTGCTAACTTGACAAAATTTAGCCGTCTGACCCCTCAAGCCTATATTTGAATATATCACGCCACAGAATTATGCTTCATGCAATGTCACAGTGTAATTAACACGTCTCAACGCGTATGGGTTATTCCGTCGCCGGGATTACGTCATCGCTCGGGAATATTCTCCCAGTAGCGGCGCCTGAATACTCTTTAGTCAGTGGCGCACGTTACAATACAATTGTGGATGGCACAGAACCGGCGAAGTCTTTCTACTCTCAATATAAATTATCTTTAAATTTAAAAAAAAAATAGTAGCTTCAAAAGTAAAAAAGTAATTGTTCCAGAATTAAAATATCCATTTATTCATTATGGAAAACATTATTAATTTCAATGAAAGTTCTAAAACAAACTTTAATGATATTTTATGTAAAGTAAATATCGTGCATTCCGATTCTGATTAAAAGAATAAAATATGTATAATCATGACGTGAAAAGTTTTGCATAATTGAATTTTATAGTAATTATTTACAACAGCGGAAAACTATGCGGCAACAAAGTTAAAACCTTCCATTAAAATTCTATGTTAATATGTTTTTATTATTTATTTTGCTATTGGATACAGGACCATGCCAGTCCTGTTTACATTCAATTTGATCAAAATCGATGTACATATCACGATCGGTTTCCGAAAAACAAATATTATGTTTCTTTTTTATCAGTGCACAAGTACTAAACACAAATTTAGCATTTGGTTTCATGTTCCTGTTCCTATATGATAAATACAATTTAGCCTCTATTTTGTCCGTCAGTGTCAGCCCATATCAATTTGAATTCGACCCCTTGTGAGGACGGCTCATTATCCAGCGTCATTCAACCCACATAAAAAATCATTAATTTTAAATCGAGCAAATTTTGTTTTCAAAGAGTGTAAACATAAAGTTTAATTTAATTGCTTGTTGTACATTCCCTTGCATATTTTCACAATTTCGAAATGTAAACTTTGCTTTTTCAGGGTAATTGAAACTAGCGAAATGACACTTCGTGTTAATTAATGTTTATTTGCTGATACTGATTTTTCATTTTGTCGATGTAATTAGTTAGGATTAAAACGTGCGACAAATTACTTGTGACAAATTTTTAATTATGTATTGTTTGTTAACAGTTCTATTAATAATTATGAACTAATTATACAACTTGAGCACAAAATTCAAAAACGAACACAATTAACCTGCCAATCAGAACAAAAATTCATTAAAAGTTTATTTTCAGTATATGCCTTCATCATATTATTCAAATTTATATGTGTAAGAAGAGTATACGTGCGCCGCCACTGAAAGAATGTACCAGAGCGATGATGCAATCCCCGACAACGGAATAACACATGCACGTTGAAACATGTTAATTACGCCGTGACCTAATTCTTTTGTACTCGGTATCGCTGTGGCGCCGGAGAATTCTAAAAGGACACTGGGCTGTATAAATACAGTCTGAATGACAGCGGAGAAATAGTCTGTGATATACAAGCAACGAGCAATGAACTTGATGATATAAATAAACAGTCTACAAGTTGTTAACATAAATAAATAAAGTTATATAAATAAGTGTAGTGCTATAAATATTGGTTAGATAAATAATATTAGTGTTTATGCATTTAATAATATTCTTAGTGTTTATAATTATTTAATAATAGTGTTAGTTACTTTTATCATCTTGTTAATATTTAATCTAATTATTTATCGTTTAATATACGTATTATTTTAATTAATAATATTGTTCCGATTATTTACACTTCACTCATATAAATAAAACGGTACAATATTTGTGCGAAGTAGTTTAAGAAATTTATATCTTCCAGTATTATATACTTTTTCTTACATTTCATTTTGCATTTTATAACCTTTTCATGCCTCGTTTATAATTTCTAGTGGATTTAAAGAACACAAATGTAACTGTTTTTTCTTACAAATTATAAAAGATACTCTATAGATTAAAAATATTTTTTATAGTGTTTAATAAATTAAAAAAAATACTCTTTAATAAAATAAAATTGAAAAGCTTTTGGCAAAATCAACCATAGTCCAAACATTGTGAATATGAGTTACATACAGCGACATCTACATTCAAGTATGCCAAACAGTTTGGTGAAACTTTTCACAATAAGTATCTTACTCAGTTATTTCATTTTAAAGTTTAAGCGTTTCTACAAAAACGTCCTATAAAAATGACTAATTATTATGTAATTGTGTTTATTTTTCCATTACTTAACATTCAGTAAATAATTTTGTAATATTTAAACATGTTTCTGAGTTAAATTAAATTACAAAAATCTTGAGGAAGCTAGAAAGTTTTTTCCTTGATTATCTCAAATTCAGAAAATGGACAGTTTTTTTTTTGACAAAAACTCATCAGGGGTGCGTTGCAAAACAAAGATACAGAGTAAGTATTTATTTTATTTTTTATATATTTTCCAGAGTATTTATGAACGGCTTTGAGTAAATAACAACCTTCAAAATATGAAAATAAATTTTTGACAGGACTTTTTGACTGCCAAAAATGATTTATTGTATGCACTTTCTGTTTTATCAAGACATTTGCTACAATTATATGTATTACTGTTATGTTTTTCAAATTACTTTTTATGAGATAAATAATCATAAAATACTCCAATATATTGATAATTTTTAATATTTATTTCCATTTCAAACTCGATTTGTGTATGTTTCGTTGTAAAAGTTTGTATATGACGCGCAATATCTAATTGAAGTATTTCGTACCCTATTAGCGTAACAGAGTCGAGGAGTAAACTCTAAAGTGCGTACTTCGAATTTTGGAACGTTTATAGCGTAAACTCTCAGAGTAAGCGCAATAGTTTTGGAATGGAATTTATCATACTTGATACTCCAGAGTAAGGTTTTGGAATGCACTTCAGTTATTACTAGAAATAGTATTTGTTAAGTGTTTTAATATTACATTCAATTCTGTTAGGTTAAATTATTTTAAAATAAAATTGTGTGAAGGAACTAGTTTAGATTTGAAATATTAAAAATAATTGATGTTTTAAAATTACGAGTATTATTTTTTTAAGCTAATATGTGTGTAGCTATCTATTTCTACATACTGTATGTGTAAATTGCCGTATCTATTATAAAAAACAAATCTAAATGATTGTCCCAAAAATCTATGTAGTCATTTAACGATTTTCATGCTAGTAACAACCATGACTCATTACGAAATATAAATTAAACGGTGTTGTGCTTGACACTTGTCTCGTCGTCGTTAGCAATTTGTTAACCGAATGAAAATTACTTACACTCTTAATGTGTGAGCATTGATTAATTATTTTGCTTTTCCACATGACCACTTGCGAAGAAGATTGCTGTTCCAAAAAGAAAACACACTAATTATACAAATAAATGAGTTTTTCAATTTTCGTAATTTACATTATGTTATGAGGCTCCTGTCACGACTTTGATTTTTATTTTCGTTGCTTTCAATTTTTAATAAATGATTATTGCTACATATTATACACAGATTTTGATTTGATAGCTTTATTTGTAAAAGATGGATAAAAGGTTTTATTTAATATATCTGTATTTTGAAGTTCAGATTATTTTTAAAACTAGGGTAGGTATGTTGAGTAAACCTCTGACGGATATATGTAATAATGAAACTATCACATCGAAATTAGGCAAAACCACAAAACCAGCATGTGGTTGTTATCCCAATGGCATAACAAATTCTGGTACGCGCCTTTCATATCCAAACCAAACCTAACACAACATTAGTAGCAGCACTTGTTCATAGTATTGCAGTTGTAGTCCTTAACCTTCGTCGTACCGTGCTTAAAAAGTTAGACGAACACAATCTGGGATACATTTTTACCTCACTAAAAATAAAAAATACGTTTTATTTTATGGGGACATTTTCTTAAATATATACTGTAATAACAAAATTAAATACATTTTTTAGAAAATGAAAGGAAAGTTAAAGAAACCAACTATTTAATTTAAATAGAAATTATATAATCAAAACAATGAATACCTACCTATATAGAACGATTTTTGAAATATGAAACTCAATATATAGGTACGTAAAAAATCTGATGAGGCGAACACATTACTTCCCGTTAAATCCGTTTTATATACAGAATATCCAGATTTCGGTGACACAATCTCATAAACTATAAGAGACGAAAAGCATTGAAATTTTTTGAGAATATCTACAACAAATTGAAAATACAACCCTCCTATCCAGTGAAAAGAGAAAACAAGATTTTTTTAAAGCTTAAATTTATATCTCGCAATAATACACACGTACAGTTTCTTCCACAGTTACTATGCAAAAAACGTAGCCAAAATAATACAACACTGTAAGAATTCCAAATATAATGCAAGACAATGAAACATTTAAAATGAGTGGCTTCACATACCATGCGGGGTAGAAAAGTACCCCACACAACATTTGTTATTTTTTAATTAACGATTTTGCTGTACATTATGAACAAAATGCCCAGAATATAAATATGCACATATTATTATCATTTAAGTAAAAAGCGAGGCACAGCCCAAGACTATTCTTGCACCTAACCTGGTACTATACAAAAATATATGACAATATATGAGAATCATCAAACGCGAGACACAATTTAACAAATATTAAAATATTACTACATTGCAATACACAGATGATCTTAATATAATTTTTTCACTTTGAATTTGAAAGCAGTTAACGGTAGAGACTCAGAAATATTGTTATATACAGTAGGCGCGAAATAGAAAAATGAAGCTTTAGATTTTGACTTTCAAAAAAAAAGGAACAATACATGAGTTAGTAATACGGAGATTGTATTCTCTAGATATTAACTTTTCAAAGAGATAATTAGGAGTTATAGTTAACCTTACATTGTGTATTAAACAAAGATAATTAATTCTTAGTCGTTCATCAGCAGATTTCATTAACAATCAATAAAATCATGGAAGTGTTATGTATAATATTCAAAAAGATATCACAAAAAATGTACGTTTATACCCCGCTTGGTACTACGAAGTTTAATATTAATAACCTATTAATAAACATTTGATCACTATCTGTTATCAAATCCACTATTTCCTTTTTGGTAAAAGAAAAAACTTGCAAAGATAGTGCAAGATGGTCAGTTTCAGTAATCCCTAAGCATTACATCACATTACGCAATTAATGGCCGTATCTATTTGTAATGCATTACCTTAGTTGATCCGCGGTGAATCCCTATAATTCAAGTGGGTTCTACTAGGCTATTGACACGGGAACTCGAAACTCGAATCAAAGATACCATGCAGCCTACAGCAAGGCTTTGTTCCCTTTGCTTCACACTCGCTTCGAGCAATATTCTGCACGCCATTGGCCAGAACTCAATAGAAGGTAAAAATGACTGATTGATCCTTGCAGATCAATACCAACTAACACTTTGAGATTGATACATAATTACAACTGCAGTTTCTAATCGTACAGATATAATTCAAAACGGATATTATGCGGCTCCACCGTTAATTTGCAACAAGCACGTTTTAATACCCAAATGAAACACATGTAATTAACGAGAATTGTACATCCCATCCTTATCATCTTTGGCTAACTACGCATATTGGATTGAATAGGTTCAATAATCTAACAATAACGTACGAACGCAGGCTCATAATAGTTCGGCCGGCTTAAAGTTTCAACAAATTATAAAACCTACACAAATGGTGAGAAATTTCTACAAAATAATTTTACCTGCTTTAAATATAGACTTAATAAAAATTTGTGGACCAAATTACGAGTGGAATACGTAATTCGATCTGCATTTATCTTCTTCCGAGAACCTTTAATTTTTAGTGTTTCGGACGAGACGAGAAATTCTCGAATCTCGTCTCGTCACGTCTCGAAATTTCTCATTTCGCCGAGACGAGAAAGCTTTTTGAACTCACGAGACCAGACGAGACTTACCTATATGTCGAGATTCTCGACAATTATTCCGAGATTTCTCGACATTTATTTTTATTTTTAAAAATACATTTAAAAAAAATCTTATTGGGACGTTTTGTAATTTTTCATATATTTTTGTAATTATAAATCTAAACAGAATCGCTAAAATTTCTTAAAATACAACTACCTCCTACTTTCCTGACGTCACAGTATTCTTGTTCACTTACCGACTAAGTGTTACACCCAGTAATGGGTAAAAAGCGTGATAATATATTTATTTTATTTTAATAATTTATTATTTATAGGGAATCAAAAGATACACTTACAAAATTGACATTACATGAAACAAAGATGCATGAATATGAATATTAGAAAGAGATATAACATAAAACATAGACTAAATATAATTTTGCCATGTGCAATTTATACAATTTGTTTATTGGACACTTTTGATTTGCAAAAAAGCTAATTTGTTTGTTTTATACGCTCTTCTTTAATTTTCCTTATTTTGAATTTGAGATTCTCGACCGAGACGAGATTCCATTGTTCGAGACTTAATTTCTTGCCTTATAGACGAGACGAGACGAGGCGAAACAACGTAGTTTCTCGTCTCGATCGTCTCGTCAGAAACACTATTAATTTTGTTACAATACGAAAAACCAGTAAGCACAATAAAACCTACACAGTATGGAATTTTAAAAAAGCGAACTAAATCGGTTTTTTTTAAAACGCTGAAACACGTCGGTTTTAGTTTTTAAAAATACACATTAATATGTGCGATTCAAGTTCCAACTTTCATTTGTTTTTTAGTTATGACATCACAAAAAAATTAAATAATATAAATTTTTGGAAGTGGAATCCGATAATGACTTTCTTTCTTTTTATGATCATGCAAATAAATCATAAGGTTACATAACAAAAATTCTGAGAAAAATCAAGCTGAAAATTTAATAATAATGAATAATCAAGATGCCAGTATATCAACATTATGGCCCGATTGTTCCAAGTTCAGATAAAGTAACAGTTTACTATCTATTAGATAAATTTATTCTACTGTCTTAACTAGAGAATAAGATTTTTGGGTTGCTCCATGGTATTTTATTCTCCGGATAGCTAACTACCAAATTGCTATCAGAAAGATTAAAATTGTGTTAGAGTAGAGTTAGTTTTGAAAAGTTGGCAACTTGGCTGTCACAATTTTAATAGAAATTTGGTTACTTTTTTGTTTTTCTGTGTTTTGGTGCCGTTATAGTTTAAACCACATTTTGAAGAAAAACGACATCATCTGGAATCAATTAGAAAATTATTTTAGTTTTAGTTGTGGCCAGTATCCACGATATACCCCTGTTGCATAAAATCGTAAAGCTATCAACAACTGGCATGTCGAAGATACAGCGTGATTCGTGATTCAGAAACACAAATGTAGACAAATGTGTTTATTTCTCAAATTATGCTTTCTTTAAACTTACCTAATAGATAAGAACAATATTTGGTCTCAAATTTTATCTAAAAAATAAAGAACTGTATTCTTTGACATTCGAAACCTCAAAAAATTCTGAATCATCCCATTTTTCAAAATTATTACATCTTTCTCGCAATGTTTACTGTTTTCGAAAATTAATATTATCAAAAATGAAATCCAATACTTCATTATCACCGTTGTACTGATTTATTATAATCATTATTAATATTAACAAACAGCTTATATCATCAAAACAACACAAACGTTCCATACCATATGTTCCGTTTCTCTTCACTTCGTGTTTTCATTCGTGTGCACTCGGTACGTTATTCTTTGGATAAAACTCTAACTGGTAGTTTTTCTTTGGATAAAACTCTAACTGGTAGTTTGACTGACCGTTAGTTATCTTGTCGTTAACGAAAATTTATCTTACTGGTAACTTTTAACCATAAGTGGAACAATACAAAATGAAATTATCAATAGAATAAATTTTAACCGAATGTTTAACTATAGATGGAACAACCGGCCCCAAATGTTTAAAAATTTAAAAGGTGAATCGCACATATTAATTAAAAGCTAAAACCGACGCTTTTTGAAATAAATCGGTTGAGTTAGCTGTTTTTAATATTCCACACTTTAACAGTAGACTATGCCTAATAGAATTAAAGGTGGCGTAATATTTAAAAAAATATACCAAATTTTAATAATTTTTAAACGTAGGAATAGGCCGTAGGGTCGAAGAAATACATATAAACGATGAAAGAATTTGTGAAAACTTCATGGACCTCGCACGGATTTGAACCCTGGACCTTCTCATATCTAGTGAGACGCTCTAACAAACTGAGCCCATTGAAGTCAATGAATCTTTCACAACACTGTTGGTGACAAATACTTTTTATTAAATTTTAATAAGTTTAAAATCAATATTCTAAACTAGTGTTTTATAATTTTTTATTGAAAATGTAAACCAACCGGATTATCAGATTCATTGGCCTAAACAAAAGGCATTCCCGCAATTTATCTTTGACCCATGGAAATAAATAAAACAATATAAACATTTCCAATTTCCCATAACAGCACTACATAAAATATGTAGAAGGAAAAGGAAATATTCAATATGTTATTCGTTCATTAAATAAAGTAGATACTCAAAATTGTTTGATGTTTCATCTGAGTAAATAATATGAAACATTTCTTTGAAAATGAAATGAATTTATAATGAACTAAATTATATTTCCTTCGAAAAGTTGAAAAACGGTTGAAAGCAAAATTTTACTTCCTCATTAAATTAATAAATGTTCCGCAAAGGCGTAAAGTATGGTTTCTAATCTCGAAAACAGCCCAAAATCTGATAAGCAAATTATATTTTCAATCAGTTTTACTGCTTTTAATATTACTGCTCGTAATTTCAAAATTAGGTACTTCATAAATACAATTTCACTCTGATAATTAAAGTCTTATTAAAAGAAACATTTTTAGGAAGAAAAAACTCATCTACACATATAGTGTGTCAATTAATTTTAAACAAAAATGTTTCAAATAAAATTTATAGATAATTCTACTCCTAAATCAGACATTTTATTTTTCCTCGTTTTGTAAACTGTAAAATCAAACTTAACATTTTGTAAATATTTCTCATTTGTAGTAATAGCCATGAAACTAAAACAAAATTACAAACAAATGCATATTGTTTGAACTGTCGGCCATTCGATTTTACAGGTTACAAAACGTGAAAATAAAATCTGTTTAGTGATTTAGGTGTAGAATTTAACACAACTTTTATTTTAAAATCGATTTCTAAAAGTTCAACGTTATGCATTTGTTTGTAATTTTGTTTGAATTCCATTGCTATCATTAAATGAGTAATATTTATAAAGTTTTAAATTTTATTTGAAACATTTTTGTCTAATATTAATTGGAAAGTTTTATACAAGAAAAACGAATTTCCGATATTAAACGCTTAATGGAGTATCGTTATTTGAAAAGAAAAAATATATAGGTCATTAGATACAGGTGAAAATATAAATTTTGCATTTTTTATTTTCTTTTCAAATGGCAGTGCTCAAATTTTTATCATTGTCGGATTTCTAGTTATAATATCAAAGTTTTCATTTTTATATTAGAAAGTCATATTGTAAATCTATCTATTTCTCTAATATTTATTATAGACGAACTAAATTTAAGATACCATTTAAGCACCCAAATGGCTTCTGTTCAAATGAATGGTAATTTAGAAAAGACGAAAATTGCCAAAAAATTGCCGGCAATAATTTAGCAATGATGAGGTGTGATTTTCATATCGAACAATTTCCCAAGAAAAATTTGAGTGAAGTTAAAGCACAGCAAGTATCTCATTTCGTCTTTTTGGGTTATCCATGCATGCTTAAAACAAAATTCAATCTTATCGTCATAGAATGAAAATGCTCAATTCGATACCGAGTCAACGAACCATAAACAAAAGATAGGTGTTTGCGAAAAACAAGAGCTGATAAAAATACTATGAATAGTCAAGGAAGAGAATGTTTACGGAAAAAACCAAACCAGCTTCAGAATCTGCTTACGTGGAAGTCTACAGAAAGTTGCGAGCTCGGTTACAAGTTATTATTAGACGCTAAGTGAATTAAAACGAAACAAATTTCAATCGATACGACTCATAATTAAATGTCGTGTAGTTCTCCCAAATTCATCTACTAAAATAAACACTCTTTTCGTATAATAATTACTGTTCCTTAAACAAAATTAATTAAATGTTCCAATTTATGATCAAACTGAAATATAATAGTTATTTATACAACAAGAGTGTAAACACAAACTTTACGACATGAGGTCAAGCCGACAATCCTCATCATAAAGCTTATTTACACTCAACCTGCATACAAGATTTTTTTATACGATCTTAAATAACATTCCTGAAACAATTAGAAGTTTATAGACGAATAGACGACTATTTGAACACAGCAAATACTGAGTTCACATTTGATAGATAACATCTGAAGGTAAATACTGCAGTACTCAGTCTGTATTATCAACATGAATATACAGAAAAAACTAAATTTAGGTAAGATAACTTAACTACCGCACGTATATTAATGGTGGTAGCTCTGTAATGTGTAAATTTTACACATTGCATTGTATAAAGTACCAACTTTACACACCGGAGTATAAAAAATATATAGGGTGCTTCAAAAACATACCGACAACCTTCCAGGAGTTATAGAAGATATCAAAACTATAATTTATTTGTTAATAAACCCATATCCGCATATAAGCCCTTTCACCGTAGAGCAAAAAAAAAAATTAATTATATGCCTGCTAAGCATGCAATAATTTATTTAAAAAATATGAGGTCTCGTAGCCATGTGCCTGAGTGTCTCTTATCGCGAATCTGGGATCCAGGTTCGATCCCGTCCAACGCCAAAAATTATTTCAAATTTTAGTTGGCACAAAAGTTACCCCTGTGGTGTCATTCTCCACGCTAGCAATGAGTAGCCGTGAGGTGACGCCTGGAAAGAGTTTGCACAGTACGAATATGCGATATCTGTACAAAGCATATTGGCACACCCAACAGTGGGTAATAAATATGCCATGATGATATACAGGGTGACACTAACAAACGGGCCACTCAAAATATTTTTTTTTATTTATAATTATTTTTTAATTGTCTTGTTATATTTGTAAACTACGGGCTCTCAAATGATGGTATTTGGCATAATAGTAGCGCGTCCGGTTTGACCGGAAGTGACATTAACTATCATATTTCAAATGAAGCATCCTACATATTTTTAAATATTTCTACGTAAAATTACAAATTCAACGATATGCTTGAAGTGCATAAATTACACAAACGTAAGGGAGGCTGTGAAAACAGTTGAGATAATATTGAATAATATTTAAGGTAATTATTAAAATAGTAAGTTATTTTCGTAAGATTTTATAGTTCGTTATAAAAAATGTCACAAACTCCGTGATATGGCTCACCAGGTTAATTATTTATAATTTTCTCTTTCGTGTTTGTAATTTATTTCTTCAACAAAAATGCACTTCAAGCATTTCGTTGAATTTGAAATATAAGTAGATTCCAAATATTAAAAAAAAAATATTGGGTGTGTCATTTGAAATATGAATATTAATGTCACTTCTTCTCAAACGTAGTTTGCAAATATATCAAAATTTAAAAAATAATTATAAATAAAAATATTATTTCGAGTGGCCCGTTTCTCAGTGAAAGAAATAATTAGAAATTAATATTACCTAAGTAGTCAGTATACTCGAGATAAAAAGTCTTTACAAAATTTTAATTAGGAGATGGAAAGATCGTCCTTGTTCAATAAAAGTAAAACTTTAATCATATTTAAATGTATTTACATAATAATTAATGATGAAATTGAAAAGCTGGGCGTTCTAAAAATGTGGAATAAAAATCCTAATTTGAATATAAAAGAGCATGTACGGATGTAGCTTGCAATTCATTGCATACAAGTTTTTCTTTTTTAAAGACAAAGTTCTTGGCTTTTAATTAATTAAGCAAAGCAGGGAACTAACTAAAACTGGCTTAATTATTTCACATAGTTTTATTTTTTCCTTGTGTTCTGTGCGTTATTTTTAAATAAAATATAGTTGACAAAGCGGCAGGAAAATTATGAAACACGTAATTTTTAATGTGCCTTCTGAAATGCCAGGCCAGCAGCTTGTGTGAAAAGTAAGTGACACAGAAAATTTCAAAAGCTATTATTTTTAAAGTCGGCATGTAATTTATTATATGGTTCATAAATAGAAATTTGAGTAACCTTTTTGTAAAAACTGCAATGTAGGCTTCATACATGGTTTGACATTGACATTAACCCGGTGTTGGTTAGTCCAAATCCCGCGTATAAACATTCCAAAAGGTCACTGCATTGCACCAGTTTCTCTGGACTACGTTGTTTCTGTTTTGTATCGCGATCTCGAGCCGGACTCTAAATTCTTACTGCCCGCCGCATCAAAAATGGATAACAACATTGTTCTTGCTAGACAGCGTGATCCTACTGTTCTCAACTCTGTTACAATTTTACATATAAAACTCTCCCAAAAAAGATAAAAGAGTGTATCTTAATAGCGGCTCCACGGCACTTTAATTAAGTTAATGGATTTTAAGAACGGTAAAAACTGGTAAGATAGACACACCTGTTATTTTTAATTCATCTAGGTTCCGCCCTGAACCAAAGACCCTTAACTACTCGACAGTTTTTTTTTTTTAATAACGCAATCTAACTTGTTTCCCATTGAATCCATTATTATTAAACTAAACAATTCGCAACATTTCATTTAAAAAGGCGTTAATGTCTGCCTAATATAAATGTAGATACATCTCTTATGTTCGCCGTCAAATATGGACTGATGCTCAACCTTTTCTCTTCTTCGCACCCTGTCCCTTGCCATGCGGTGTTGCCGCATCTTCATAACTTAGCATTTTCAACAGTACCCGTGAATGTAGAAATCTCCAGTCCATACTCATATGACTATAACATGTACCTTTATAATTGCGTACAAAATTTACACCATGCACGTTAATTTATAGGCAGCAATGGTATATTTCTTTAAACTACAATAACCTAATGCACAAAACTCGTTTTTAACACCCAAATATAACCTCATTTCTAATTAACAGAGAGTTAATAGTCTTTACAGGGTATTAAAAAATGAATAATTTTTTTTTGAAAGTATATAAGTACTGACCAAAATGAGTAAAAAAATCTTAATCAACATAGGTCTGATCTCAACTGTTTCCGAGAAAAACAAAATATCGAAGAAAAACTGACAAAGATAGTGATCGAACAAAATTTTCTCTGTTAGTAAACAAACTATAAAAAAACAATAAAAATGTATTTGAAACATTATTTTCAATTTCTAATAGTTAGAAGTTCTAAGATAACCTCTAAAAGTTAAACAAGAAGTCTCACTTAACTCTAATAGTTTTCGAGATAGCAGAGGTAAATCCCGTAAAAACTCATTTTTTACTGCTTTATATTAGAGGTCAGCGCGTGAGTGACTTTTTGTTGACGATCACGCGCGCTCATGAAACTAAAAATTTAATCACGATCAATCACACACGACTTTTTATGTTTGATTCACGGTTAGTCACGCTCACGAATTTATTTGACACTCATGCCCGATCACGCCCGGTGGGTCACGTTCGTGTCACGTAATTGTTTCTACATTTAAAGTATGTATATCTTGAATGATATCGAGGCTAACTATGTATTCAATTATGGGTACTAGAAAATTATTTTCAAGAAAAATATCACATATTTCGACATGCTAATAATATACATATAATAATAATAATAAGATTATAACGTAAAATATGAATATTAAAACTACATTTTTTTTAGATAACAAAATAGAAGAAATCATATTGCTCACGCCCGAATAAATTGAAATCACGTCCGATCACTCACGATATATTTTTAGGCCCTCACGCTTACGCCCAATAACGAGCCAAAATTTAAAATATGACCCGACAAAATTCACGACCCGCGCCCAACTCTCCCTTATATTTTGGTAACGATTGACGATCGGGCCTATGTTGATTAAGCTTTTTTTATTCATTTTGGTCAGTACTATATGTCTTCAAAAAAATTTATTCTTTTTTAACAGCAATCAATTTTGAAAAGATCTTGTCAGCCACCGGGATTTGAACACGAAGTCGTAACTCTAGTTTTCGAGATAGCAGAGGTAAACCCCATAAAAATATCGGACCTATGCTGATTAATTTTTTTTTACTCATTTTGGTCAGTACTATATGCCCTTAAAATATTACCCTTTTTTTAGCATCCTGTATTTTTGTTGAAAAGAATAAAATAATTATTAAATTATTTTGCAGCCCAAAATTACTTGATTTATTATTCGTATTGTATTTGTGTATTCTACTTAAATTTAGCGTATACGGTTGCGAATACGAGTACATAAAAGTTAGGTATACAAATTATTGTGTCTAAACATTTCCAAAAAAAAATTAAAGAAAAACCTTCATTTTAGACGATGAATATATTTTTAGACTGAAAATTAAATCATTATTGCAAATAAAAATGTGCACTACTTCTTAGAAATATAAACTCATAATTGAAAACAAAGCACTAATAAAATTTAATGAAGAAATGTACCAATAAAACGGTAATTTTATGTTGTGAAAGCCAGCATGATTCATTGTTAAATTTACGATTAAGAGAATGTTATAATTAAAACAGTTGCATGTTAAGAGAAATAGCTTCAATAAAAGTGTAAAAAAGCATATTACTATGAAATGGGTGGTGCACTCGTATACTCGTAAGTAGTTATTTTTGTGTGGCCAAGTGGCTTGACTTGGCTTGGCTACTAGCAACAGTAACAGTAGCATAATTCCATAATGAATTCCTGCGTGGCAGGACGTCGGGAGGCCGCAAACTGCAAGGATTTTACGACGTAGCACGTAGCGTGAGCGTGTATGCGCTCAACGATAAAAATCGCAGAGGCACGCTTTATAGCACATAAAATACAAATAATTTTCCACATGTTTTAATTGCTGATACGATTAGAGATAAGCGTGAAACGTTATCAGATTTTTAACTATGCTTATAGCCATTTTAAAAGACAAACACACATAAAACGTTAATCATACTTCATAAATCACAGAAATTGTGTTTTTGAAATCATTTCTCGTCGTGAAAAAAAACCACAACAAATCAAGAGAATTATCTCCATAACCTAAAAATGATGAAGTATCTGAATGGTTTTTGCGTTGGTTTTTCTGCAACAGCAACCGTTTTTATCGATGTTACGGAGCTTTTAAACAGGCCGAGAGAAGCGACTGCGGACTACGCGGATTTCTATGTTTAGTTATTAATCATTTTTATTTAAATTTAAATAAAATCGACCGGGTCCAACCGTAATTAAATTACTGGGCCGTGGCAGAATCAGAATCAATGGCGCGACAGCAAGATGGACGACAGGACAGCAGGACCACGAGCCAATAGACACTCGCCTGCGTATTCAAACATTGGTTACGTATATCGTCACGTAATACTGTTACACTGTCGGTGCTGATGCCTTTACCCCACGTCAAAGGGACATAAAACCGGCAGACATGTGCTTATGAAGACATTACTATTACCAAAACACAAACGAGCTTTTTGAAACTGCAGCACTTTCTAATTAAATACAAATCGGAAATTTAATTACCGCATATTCTTATCTTAAGAAGATTAGTAGGTACCAATAGCTCAAATGTTCACAACAAAATAATTATTTATTCAAAATGGATTTTACTATGCTCGCGTTCAGTTGAGGTCCGCGAAACACAGGCGGTTTCTTAAGGGTTCCATGATAGAAAAATTTTGAAAACCGCTGCCCTAGACACTTCCAAAACTTAAGCGTCAAAGAAAAGACATCTTCAATAAACAGAAGCTGAGAACCCGTAAAAATCAACCCTTGTAATTGGTAGGTGCTAATATAATTGAATAATAATTAAAAACAGAAAGGTCTTTCTTTGTGATATACAAAACTGAATAATTGAATTTGATGACGGCAGGGCGTCAGGCTCGGTGACGTTACCAGTTGCCATTGCCCAGAAAAAATGAATTATGCATCGTTTCAGGTCGCATGGAATATTTTAAAATTTTAAAAAAATTTAATTAGCACTCATCTAGCTTGAATTTATGAACATGTCGCCAGCAAGGTCGAATGTAGCTATTTTCATTGCGTTTTTACAACTGCGATATAAAACATGATTATACCTATATTTGTTATTCGTTGCCGTGATATAAAGAATAATATGTGCTCGAAATATTAACGAGCCTAGCAATATTTGTAAAAGAATAACTAATATTTGGAAACAAGATTATAACTCATAAATTTTTACTATTTTAAAACAAAGTTTACTTTAAACAATAAAATTTCTATGTACAATGTTCGTTATTAATCAGTTTTATTTATATGACTTTTCTCTTTTCTGGAACACGGGGCACGAATTCTATTTTAATGAAAGCTATACCTATATTTTAATGTTTTAAATTAATCTTATAATAATGGTATTATTTTGACAATTCAAACGTTATACTTTTATTTGTAATTTTATTTCATTAATAATAATAATTCTTTATTGTATTAAGTTTTTACTTGGTATTTTATATCCTTGCCGTTGGATATTTTGTATTGATGGGGATGAGATAATGAAAGAGACACACGTAAACATCCATACCTTACCCGGGATTCGAACCCGGTCGGTTATTTTATTTCATTACAAATGTATAATATTTCTAAATTTCAAACACCATTTTCGGGTTACAAAATGTGCAAAATAAAATTGGTGATTTAGGGTGTAAAATTTAATTATCTACAACTTTTATCTAAATTAATACATCTACGCAGTTTTCCAGTAACATGGGATATTATTTTTATCAATAGGGTACTCCCATTTTTTTTCTGAAAATGTAAGTAAAGTTATTAATGTAGATACATATTTTACCTACTAGAAGTACAGGGTGTCTGCCGTAAGCAGGCCACCATTGCTAACTTTCCTATTTGAAGAGATAGAAAGACGGTTAAGTGGACAAAATTGGGCGATATTATACGACAAATTTAACGGTGAAAAATGCAAAACAATTGAACATTAAATACGCGACTTATTCAACAAAATAACATTTTTAATGGAATGCTATATTGAAAGATTTTGAAAAGATTTTTTTTAATCTGCATATAAAAGTTCATTATTATTTATGCCTCTAAAATTAAAAACATAAGTTATTTCAAGTTGCAATTTAAATATTATATATCTTATTTTAATAGAAACATGACATTGTTTCTATGGAAACAAAAATTTGATAAACGAATGTAAAAACAATTTCGTATGCAACTTCTCATGCTGTACAACTTTGCACTCTACATTTTTTGCCGTAAAATGAAAAGGAAAGCAGAAAATTACACCCGTTACCGCCACCATCCGATATAAATAGGGTCCATTTATTCATTAGTAACACCAGAATTTTAACTCTATTCAATTAGATTGTTCTCCTTGGCAAGGATGCATCAGCATCAGTAAAGAACGAAATGAGAACGAAAACGAAATAACGAAATAAACCGAAATTTTTATAAGAACGAAAACGGAAACGAAAACGCAATATATTTTTTTCGTTCATGATTGAAAACAAAATAATTAATATCGGTTACCGGTTTTAACCGTTATTTTATTTAATATTTTATTTTATTTACAGCAAATATTTTACACGCAAATATTATTGAATTTTCAAATATTTGAGTTGCAAACAAGCAGACTTTCAAAGTAACTCTCCAGTAGCTAACCCTGTTACGTATTAGGTTAAACGATATACTCGTAGTTTCATCTATTGAACACTGACTGCGATAATTTTCATTTGCACACACTGTCGGTATTCGTCTTATTAGTTATGTTAAGTACTTATATAAGAGAACTAACATAAAGGAAGATTTGCTTGAAAACGTACTATTAGTTAAGTGAAATAAAATGTAATTAATGTTTTATTCTTTATTGTAAGAAATTCAGGCCATAGCATAAGCTTTTCTTCTTATTTTTATATATGTATTATCTTTCCTTTATATGTATGTTTTATTTTCATGTTTAATATAAAAAAAAAACTTATTATATTTCTATATTTTCATCAATTGTTACTCATTAACTACTGTGGACGAAAACGAAAATATTTAGGTGGGAACATTAAGAACGGAAACGAAATTTTTCGGTTTCGTTCGGATAAGAACTGAACGAAATATTTTACGTTTTTAGCCTCTGGTAAAGAATACTACTTATGCAATTTAAATGTAATAGTAGCTGTATAAAAATACATTACTCATTAAGTGCTTGCATTTTCCCCTTGTGTTGATAATGAAGATGGATATTTCAACACTTGGCGAAGCCACTTGAATTGGATTAATCGGTCTCGATCGGGTCCAAATGAAGTACCGGATACTTTAATTCCTTCCCCTTGCCCCCCGGCAACCCTTATCATGGTCATCATGCCTAATACCGATGTAGCAAGAGCAAGAAGAATTAATGTGATTTTGCTGGGACTAGGAAATGAAGAAGATTCGACACTTCAGACTTTTCATTTGTTTATTAAACGTCTATTTACAAATCACGACTTAATTGAAGTTTTGTCTATGCCTTCATTTCGCTGTAACTTCATTACATAATACACATAAGCATACTGTTATTAATACGAGTCCAACGCAGACTCATAATAGATCGGCTGGTTTACATTTTGAACAAACATAATAAAACCTTCGCAAATGGTGAGAAATTTCTACAAATTTCTTCAACTAGTTTAAAATATAGATTTTAAACATACAAAAACTGAATATGTTATTGAAGTATTTCGCTATTTAATATTGGGTTACATATTAGTAATACTAGTTTCAATTCTATTAGACACTGCATCCACAAGGCCTTCATATTCTCCTGTTGGAGTATTATATGAATATATTACAAGGCAGATTTTACTGTACGCACTGGATTTTTACGAAGTTTTTTTTTTTGCAAAAAGATGGCCCTTTAAATGTCAGTCGAACTATTATCACCCGTCATATAGCCTACAGTTTTTTTTCAATATGCTTTGGAAAATAAAACTACTAGTCCCAGTAATTCGAACGAAACTGATTCGGAACTTTTCCAAGACGCTGTGGAAAAGGAAACTTCTAGGTCTCGCTAAATAAATGTTTCATTTCACTTCTAATTTCAACATGTTAACTTTATGTATACAATATACAGGGTGACACTGAAAAACGGGCCACTCAAAATAACTGTTTATTTATAATTATTTTTTAATTCTCTTTCCATATTTTTAAACTAGGCTTATGGGCTCACAAATTATGGTATTTGGCATGATGGTAGCGTTTCTGGTTTAACCGGAAATGGCATTAACTTTCATATTTCAAATGGGACACCTATATATTTTTTTATATATTTAGAATCTACGTAAAATTACGAATTCAACGATGTGCTTGAAGTGACTTTTTATTGAAGAATTAAATAACAAAACCGTAAGAGAAAACTATGAATAATTAACCTGGTTAGCCATATTAGGTAGGCTGTGAAAACAAATTTACAATTTTTTTCTATCAAAATATAGAATCTTACAAACATAACTTACTATTTAAACAATTAACTTAAATATTAGTTAATTTTATTTTAACTGTTTTCATAGTTTGTCTGATATCATGGCTTAGCAAGTTAATTTGTTTAAAAGAGACAAACAGCGTATTACACTTTTCCAGAACTCCTGTCTCAGATTCATTTTTGGTGTGCGCAAATATGAACATGTGTCACTTTAGACACAAAGCTAATATGCTCTACATTGATGATCGAATTATATATTTATACCTTTGCTTAATTCATAAAGTTATTAAATGTGATACACCGTATTACTTGTCTTCTAAGCTAACGGAAAAGCGTTCTCATTATACTTTACGCGGCTCGTCTTTTCTTATTATTCCTTCCTTCAAAAAAAGTAAGTTTAAGGGTTCATTTTCGTATTTAGGGCCTACTTTGTACAATAATATTAATATGGATTTGAAAAAACTTTCTCTAAATGTTTTCAAGATAAAATTAAAAACCATTTTTCTTGTTTAAATTTGTAATCTGAAGATATATTAGTAGTAGAATTTTTTGTAATTTATATTCTATGCTTGTGTACTAGTGTCTTATAGTTATTTGTCTTTTGTTATTGTTAACTTGGGTTAGGTGGAAGATCAGCATTGTATCTGAACCTCGCCGTTAATGGTGTATTTTTTTATAGCCATTAATAAAGATTATTATTATTATTATAATTATGCATTATTTTCGCTTAAATTTTTCTAATTTATCTTTTCAATAAAAATACACTTCAAACATATTGTTGAATTCGTAATTTTATGTAGATTCCAAATATATGAAAATATATAGTATGTTCCATTTGAAATATGAAAGTTAATGTCACTTCCGGTCAAACCGGAAGCGCTACCATCCTGATAAATACCATGATTTGTGAGCCCCTAAGCCTAGTATACAAATATTTAAAGAGAATGAGAAAATAATAAATAAAAAAGTTATTTTGAGTGGCCCGTTTTTCAGTATCACCTGTATATTGAAATACATCAGAAAGATAATAAACATTACATTTTTCGGTTAATAGTTTCTTCAACAAACATATTTTATACATACCCCATATTTTGAGAACTGCTGAAATAGTGTATGCCGACTAAAAATTATCAACTACGTTCCTTAACACTGTAACGATGAGAAAAGAAATTATTTCAGCAGTTCTCCAAATTTGTGGTATATGTTACATAAAAAAATAGAAGGGGTCTCGTGGCGGTGTACCTGAGTGTCTGGTCGCGAATCTGGGGACCTGGGTTCGATTCTGACCGACGCCAAAAACTACTTCGAATTTTAATGGCACAAAATTGACCCCTGTAGTGCACACTCCACGCTAGAAATGAATGCCCGTGAGGTGACGCCTGGTAAGCGCCCACACGGTACAAATATTTCATCATTACCGATATCTGTGTACAAAGCAAATTGGCACACCCAGCAATGGCTAATATATCGTGATGATATATTTATTTATTTAAGAAATTGAGAAGATCGAAAAAGGGCTGAGGAACTTTTTATTGCATTTTTCATGGTGGGGCTATTTTTGAATTTTGGTGAAAACATCCCCTAACATCCGGTATAACAAAAAATATTCAATTGTACTTAAAACACAAAACAATTTTTAGCATAAAAATCATTCTTGAAAACATGTCACGGCTGATTATTTCATTCCTATTTCCAGATATCTTCTTTTCGGATAGATGTTGGAATTCAGGATTCCAGCTAATCTGTTTTAAGTAATTTTGTATTTGAACTAATTTCTTTGTAAAATTTACAAAATTAAACATCGCAAAACACCATCAAATCTAAATAATTAAATTTTCCTTTGTTTAACCTCGAAATATACCTAACAAACAAGTACCAACTAACTTTTTTCAGACATAACTTCTTCAGCTCCTCCAAACTTTTCTGTCCTAAAATAATCCGGTAACGGATTCATAAACCTTAATCAGCGTTCTATTGATGGAAAAACTTGCTTGAACAATAGAATAGGGACCACGACATAAGTTGATCTAACATGAAGACTAATTCGAATTTTTCGCTGGAAAGTTCTGATAAAGGATCCGTGAAATATACAACGATATTTGTAATCACACATAAAATATTATTATAAAATTGATTGATTGATTCTGATTTTACTAGTTGTACGTATCTGACGATTTACTTTTTCATATTTTCTCCAAAATATGCATTTACCTTTTTGCATAGTAATTTTTCTGTAGTTTGTAATGTTTTCTACCGGACTTTGAAAATGATCATGTAAAACCGGCCAGTCAAATTAAAAAAGAACAGCGTAAATAAGACATTTCAAGTTTTATTTTAAAAACCTTTCCCATAATACATAAAATATTATTTATGCAGGGTGGTTATGAACTTAATGTCATAAATTTAAGGGTAAGTAGTATGACATGTGTAGATTGCGAAACAGAAAGATTTTTTAAAAAATTCGCATATGTAAGGGTAGTGTTCATGAAACTAACATTTTTGGTACCACTGCACCACTGGCAACGCATTTGCATTATTTTATCTATTACACATTTATTTTCGTTAAAAATGCAATTTACTTTAATTATTAAGAATAATATCTTATACAACTAATTTTTAATGTATTTTTGATAACCATATTTTTAATGAAATATTAATTAAAACAGCAGTAAAAAAAAGTTTCCTTAAGAAATGTCGAATTTTCTTTTTTCGAATTTTTCAAAAAATCTTTCTGTTTTGTAATTTACACGTGCCATACTACTTACCCTTAAAATAGATTAACTTATGTAACTAATATTAATACAAGTTGTGTTTCTGTTTTACACGAATTTTTACATAAGCTCGTCATCTTGCCCCATTCTCCTCTAATTAGCGAAGCACAAAATACGAAAGTGTAATTTGACTTAATAAAGTCTTGTGTTTGAGAGTTCCAGTGACTAGTCTGTATTCATTTATTTTCTCATATTTAATTCACTGTTAAATTCAAAATTATTGATAGAAGCGAGATCGTGAGTAGAAGACATGAACGTGCATTTTTATTTTGCACTTCATTTTTAGTGCATTATTTGCTGGGTGCTCCTGCTCCTACCGACAAAATCTTGGAGTGAAAGATGCAGGATCACGTAGCATGATTTGCAGGAAGAATTTCACGGATCGGGACGTTATGCTGGCGCCACAGCGTTTCGCTCGGTCGCACTCAGCTTGGTCGCTGGCGGACGTAATAAGACCAGTTAGCTGCGGATTTATCAATGTCCACAACGGCATTTGCAAATAAATAACACTCAAACTCCATATATTACTATGCCGCACTACGATTCATCTACCAAATAATCTATAGCTCTCAACAAATACAAATTTGATATTTTCACCAAGTCAAATTACCCTGTAGAAAGTTTTCACATTGTGACAAAAATAAAGGGCCTCAGTTGAAGATAAATATGGTCTTTAACCCTACGTCCGACACGTGGGATTGTGTAACATTTTTAGACAGGTGGGGTGTGAGAAACCCCAATCTATTTCTTAGTTTAAAAATGAATTTTAGGCATTTTGGAATAATGAGGATCATAGTGTTGTATTTTTGCTTTCTAATAACAAATAGCTTTCATTTATTTATTTATTTATTTATTTATTTATTTATTTATTTATTTATTTATTTATTTATTTATTTATTTATTTATTTATTTATTTATTTATTTATTTATTTATTTATTTATTTATTTATTTATTTATTTATTTATTTATTTATTTATTTATTTATTTATTTATTTATTTATTTATTTATTTATTTATTTATTTATTTATTTATTTATTTATTTATTTATTTATTTATTTATTTATTTATTTATTTATTTATTTATTTATTTATTTATTTATTTATTTATTTATTTATTTATTTATTTATTTATTTATTTATTTATTTATTTATTTATTTATTTATTTATTTATTTATTTATTTATTTATTTATTTATTTATTTATTTATTTATTTATTTATTTATTTATTTATTTATTTATTTATTTATTTATTTATTTATTTATTTATTTATTTATTTATTTATTTATTTATTTATTTATTTATTTATTTATTTATTTATTTATTTATTTATTTATTTATTTATATATACGTATACAGCCTATTGTATAATTTTAAGGTTAACGGGTAATTGTATTAGTTTTAGTTATAATTTAACCTTAGACTCCTCCTATTATTAATCGAAAAGTATTTCATGACTTATCGAAAGCCTTGGCTAAATCGAAGTAAACTCCAGTAGAGCAATGTTTACTATCAAGATGTTGAAGAATGCTACACAGACTAAAGTACAGTACGTTTTCGTGTGTTTCAGGCATATAAACTTATTGCACGCTATACGCAAACTTATTTTGTTTTACGATCGCAGGCACAAGGATAATCTTCATATCTTCCTTGTTGATCATTTGGTATAGTTTTTTTTTAGTAGGAGGTTCTGATGCTTTGCCTCTTATTTTGCGAATTTTTCGCTCGTAGTGTTTCATTTTGCTATTTTCTGAAATACTATTATCATAGACAACAATTCGAATTAAAACAAACTTTTATTGCCCTGAAACCTAAAATAACAAGTCGATTTCATTATGTTCATGAGCATATAATTTTAAAACGTATTAAGAGAGGTGGGGTATGGTACACCCCAGTCGAACTCAAATGATTACAAATCAAACACACGCTGAATAATTACTAATTTTATATGCTAACACAGCAAAGACAACTAAAATGAGACGCTACCGAGTTTACCCGACTCTAAATCATAAATTTGCAAAAGTTACATGCAATTTTTGGCGCTTGGGGTCTGTCACACCCCACGTGTCGGACACAGGGTTAAAGTAGTCGAAATAGTTTTGTAGAAATTTCTCACTGTTTGTGTAGGTTTTATAATTTGCCTCAACAAAATTTTCTTGTTGTAGGTATCATGGATCAGACATCGAGACATCCACATTTTAACTGTGGGAGGCTACACTTACACCAGCGACCAGCGTTTCCAAGCTAACCACCATCGAGAAACAGACGAGTGGATTCTGCAGATCAAGTGGGCACAGAAACGAGATGCTGGCATCTACGAGTGTCAGATCAGTACGCAACCTGTTCGGAGCTACTTCGTCACCCTGGATGTGGTTGGTAAGTAAAGAGTGTCAGTTATGAAGATGTTTCCATAATTAGGTTAAGGAAAGCGTCAGCGGAGATGATTTGCATTGTTGTAAGAATACGCTCATTCCTCGTTTAGCGATGAAGTATCGTCCCAACAATCAAACAGAAATCAATCAGTAATCGTATTGTGATAGAGGATAAGGGTGATTTTATCTCATCACTGTTACTATTACATTAGTTCCGCGATCTACATACGCCACCGTAACTCTTCGCAATAACGTTATTCATGTTTACAAAATTTTTGCTGATGGAAGTATAATATTCTAATTTCCTAATAATAAATAGTTGTTGTTTACTGTGACTGAATACTTCATTTTATTTCGAAGATAAGTATATTATTTTTTAATATACTGTTTCTAATATTAGCTTTAATTATGTTTTACTAGAAATTTAAGAAAAATACAGTTATTCTAACGTTATAATAACGAAACATAAATAACGTTATTTTGTTTTTTCTTAAGTTATTGATAACGTCTCTGCAAGAAGGACCTTAGAACTATGACAGGTATCTTTACTGGTCATTGTCTTCTGAAATACCATCTGTGTAAGATTGGTATAGTTGAAAACAATATCTGGCGACTCTGCGAAGAAGATAAAGAAACTTCAGAACACATTGTATTTGAATGTCCAGCTGTGGCCGTAGGTAGACTTAACCATCTTGGTAAAAGGTACCTCGCGGCAAATGAGATCGGGAAACTGACTCCTGGAGCAGTAATTGGCTTCATAAGAACTCTGGAACTACGGCCAGTAAACTAAGATAGAGCTATGTTACAGTAGATCTTACAGGTCGCAGTGACAAAGCGGTTAGCGCTTAAAGCCCTCAACTTAATGAATGAATGAATGAATATTGATAACGTTATGTAACGGATTCATTTTCTATAACGTTATATAATAACGTAACATTTTGTTAACGTTATTCCATCCCTGATTTATATAAAACATATTTTACCAAAAGTTTACCAATATATGTACTGCTATTTTATTTTGAACCCATTTAGAATGTAAATATTACAGTATAAATTTTATTTTGTGTGAAAGAAAAAACTTGAGAGAAACTTAATATTAATGTGTCATAATTTTTTTTTTATTAAAACAGATGTTATAAAGCAAACGGTCCACTTTGGTAGACCGCGTGACTAAACTCTTTATAAAGTCCACGCGACTTACGAAAGATTAAATTTGACTGAATTTAATCTGAAATAATTTGGAATACAAATGATAAAAATACAAATTATTAGTAGCGTACTATCAACTTATTTTTATTGGTAAAATAAACAAATCTAATTTTGAATTCAGATAATTTAAAAGGATTCTTGAACACTCCTCTACTAGTTATTTATAGTAAATTAGATTATATGAGAAAAATCGCTGTCTTTCTTAATAACAGGGATATTTGCTGGTACATTCTCGCGTGATAACCTGTATGTAAATAATAAATATCTAACGTTTCGTATTTGCCTTTTCTTTCAAACATTTTTCTGTGAGCATTGTGGGGCTGTAAAGTATAAAGTTTCTTGTCCTAATTTCAAGAGAAAATGTAATGTTTCAAGAGGACTATAAAATGGTGATAAGGTGTGCCCCACATGCTTGCATGAATATAAAAACAAAACCTCAATTGGAAAAACAGATATTTCAAGTTTTATATTTACGCTAAATCCCACTCTATCTAGCAAACCAAAAGTATTGTTTATTGTTATAAAGTAGATAAATATACCAACACTTTACTCCACGTTTTTAGCACAAGTGTACACAGCGACATACAAAACGAAAAAGAAATTTGTTTTATGGCTTCTGGTAAACACGAAATTTGTTCTTATCTCCAAGCTAATAGTAGTTCATATTTTATTTTTACCAGTTCTACAAATTGAAACATTTAGTTCAAAAACTAAGCCACTCGTTTATGACGCTCTTAGGGGCACAGCAGAGATAAATTCAGTAACTGCAGATCTACCTGAAATCCGTGTGATAAGTGATAATTTATTTACTGAATATGTCCAAGATGTAACACAAAGAAGTCGTCTTTTTTAGAAAAAAAGAATATATTTGTTTGGACTACCTCCTAAAGAGGATTTTTTTATTTTATTTCATTAACGCTTGTGCTTTACATATTTATTATTTTGTAAAAATCATTAATTTAACGCATTTTACAACTATATTTTATTTTTGGCTGTATTTAGGGAAAGACATACGTTAATGTGTAATAAAATAAAATGAATATCTCCTACATTTCATATTAGGGACACATTAACGAGTCCCTATACACTTCTAAAATGAATAGTATATTATTCAACGAGCGTATTATGATGGCTATTATTCACGAGGATGATTTTAGAACACGAGCCGCAGATCAGTGTTGTAATTTATCCGAGTGATTAATAACCATTATACGCGAGTAGAATACGATATTTTATCTACACTCAAAATAACTTTTTTAATTATAATTTTTTTTTATATATTTGTAAACTAGATTTAAGGGCTTACAAATCATTGGTATTTGGTATGATGGCAACGCTTCCGGTTTAACCGAAAGTGACATTAAATTTTATATTTCAAATGATATCCTATATATTTTATATATTTAGAATCTACGTAAAATTATGAATTCACCGATATGTTTGAAGTTAGTTTTTAATGAAGAAATAAATTACAACAATGGAGGAGAAAATTATGAATAATTAATCTGGTAAGCCATGATACCGGGTAGGTTGTGAAAACAATTTGATCTTTTTTTTGTAACAAAATATAGAATATATGACTCATAATCCACGGGGCGTGGTTAATGAACGTATTATGTATCCATGGTTACGTATATAATTAATTTATTACTAAACAGGTGTAGATAAACAATCTAAAAAAAATTAACAACTCAAATGTCCTGATAATTTTTGCTAGAAGAATTTTTATGTTAATATAAAGCGAAGTACAGTAATGCTTGAATATTTGAGTATCTCTTTACTTAGTACACCGTTTGCGATACCGCGCTACATTTGTAGTGGAAACGTCATACATCTTATCAAAAAGAAAGTAGCAATTTGTCACGATGTATTTTATGTAATCCTAGTGCTGTCATACACCGGTGAGGAGTTCGTGTTATACTACATCAGAAAGGTTTTCAGTTTTCACGGACGAAGTAGAAACAAAACTTTACATTTGACAACGGATAGAGAATGCATAATTCATTTCGACAACTGATTCGCTGGCAGATGGCTTTGTTGCTGCATGTCTCTATTCTTCTTAACATGTGTACCTTTCATGTAATCTAGTCTGTTTTTTAATAGAAGGACAAATATAAAATATATAGCCTATTGTCTCACATCGTGAAATATTGCTTATTTCGATTTTTAAATATTATTTTATTTTAGAAATTAATAGAATTAATGGATTTCTCGGTGGTTGTAGGGCGGAGTTCTATAAAAAGGGCAGAACTCATTGGCCCGTACTACGATCACGGTTTTAACTAAAACGCTGTTTTAACAAATGTCAAATTCAAATTTCAACATTTAATTTTTCACGTATGTTTGAAGATCGATTTTTTTAAAAATATTTGTTTGAATACAAACTATGTTCTGCTTTTAAAACATATTTTGATAAATTCGATATTATTTATTATTGTAATTAAATAATGATATCTGACACTTTTTAAAACAGCGTTTTAGTTAAAACCGTGATCGTAGTACGGGCCATTGATGTTAATTTTATTTAAATTCCAATATTTCGTGGTTATTTTACCACTTCATCAGGGACACTACAAACGTACAAAGTTTTTTTTTTTTTAATTTAATAATGAGGTTAAATTTTTTTGACATAGTTTAGAATTGTACTTACAAATAGATATACTTAATTGAAAATTCGAACATCGAGAAACATCTCCTATTTCAGTTAAATGCATGTTAATATTATAAAAATACACATATTATTTTTTTTAAATACTTTTAAACAAATACAAAGTTACTCATGTCACATGTGCACAAGGTGACAAGTTTTCTTAGTTAATATTTAGTTACATTTGTTTCCGGGCACAGATCAAGAAGAAGAAATGACCAACAATGGCGCCAAAATATGAATTTTAAAACGAGCGTAGAAGGTACGCATAAATCGAACTTAAATTTTGTGTGTCGGTTTTATAATTGATAGTGTTTTTTGTAATTATTTTCGTGTTCAATAATAGATGTTTCATCATATTGTACAAAATGATTAGTTTCTTGAACGTGAGGTGCTAACGCGCACTGATTCTTACTGTTGGTTCTTTTTTCCCCCTGCCTGTGCTGGGATATTCTAGATTTCAGTGGCGGCTTGTCACGGTAGGCAGGTGAGGCAGTGCCTCACCAGAATAAATAACTCAGGATATCATTTTAAAAAATCAATAAATTGTAAATAATATAAAGTAGTATATAAAATAAATTCAACTTATTTCGTTAATGCTTGTCTTTATAAATATCAAAAGAATAATTTAAGCCATCACCATAACTAATATGTAATGCAGTTCACCTAAACCTGTGAGGCTCGCCTCTGATATATAATCGAAATGAATAATATAATATCTAATGTTTTTGGTAATGCTTTCATCCCCAAATAAATCTCTAAATAGCTTATTCTCGGTATGATACTTAATTGAAAATAAGGCATTCCGGCATGCGTAGCAATGAGACGAAGGATGATTTATCTTATATTGCCACGATTGGAGGTTAACGGTATAGGCCGCGAGCAGACACTTGATTTGCGCGACCTTGACGTGCTTGGAATCGGTTGATTTGTGTGCGCTTGTCACTTTGACAAGAACAATATTTTCCCCTATTTTAATTTTGAACTGCCAAAAAGTTATTAGTTCACAATTTTCAGGCAGTAAAATACATGAAATTAAAAATAATAACTTTTTAGCAGCTCAAAATCAAAAAAGTCAAAACATTTTTTAAGAATTTCAAAGCCGCTGTCGCTGGAGTCACGTCGCGGCTTACAGACGATTGTTAAGAAACATGACATCTGGTGATACTTTGCGGAACTATTGTTTATTCTGCTTAAGTTAATTTCTTTTAAAGCCATTTTGGCGCTACGATCATGCAGCTTTACAAAAATTTAAGTTTCAATTATAAGGCATTTGACCTTGCTTTTTTTTTCTTGATACATGTACATGACTGATCTCCCCCTCCCCTTGCCTTACCAAAGTTTTGGTGCACAATCCGCCACTGCTAGATTTGAGTTTTTGAGAGGTTTGGCCTATATAAAATTTTCCACAAACACTGCATAGTATTTTGTACATAACATTTGACTGGTTTACAAATGGTGTCTTATCTTTAATATTTGAATAAAGATTGTTTATAGTTTTCAGATTTTTTTGAGCAAAAATTAGATGTTTTTCGTCCTTAAACAAACCAATTAAGTTCGGTGTAAGATGTGGTATATTAGGAAGAGAAATAAATATATTTCTTTCACTGCTATCATTAACTTCATGACCAAGATGACGGTCGTTGGTACTAGTATTATATAATAGACGTTTGAGTAATTGTCTAGGGAAAGTATCTCCTCTAATTTAGATAAAGCCGATCCAAGTAACGTAGGATGACAGATCTTAGCGATTCTGTGTTTTAGACGTAGAACAAAGATGATTTTTGTTTTATAGGTGTGGTTCGAATGATAATTGATATATTTCCCAGACGATGTTGGCTTTTGATACCAGTCAAGTATAATCTTTTGATTAGGTTGTCTTACTACCTTAGTATCGCGAGGAAAGGCACGCTGTTATCAGTTTCTGTTTCTATAGTAAACTGTATATTCGTGTTTATACTGTTAAATATCTGTACCGTAGTATCAATTTTATCCATCGGGACCGCACAAATTAGGTCATCGACATATTTGTAGATAAAAGGCATTTCAAAAGGTAGTAGAGGCAGACACTGATCTAGACCCCAGTCCATAATCAACCTACTGATGATAGGACTGATTTTACTTCCCATTGGCCAGCCGAAAATCTGCTGATAATACTGTTCATTGTAAATAAAAAAAGTATTGTTAAAAATGAATTTAATGATATCAATGAATTCTGTTTTAGGTATATCACAGTGACACGTTATATCTTCCCATTTTAAGTTAATTATTTCAATAACTAATTCAACTGGAATATTTGTAAACAGATTAACAACATCTAAACTTATTAGAACGAAATTATTCGGTAATTGAAAATAAGTTCTGAGTAAAAACTATCTTTAATGAAAAATAGAATTAATATTTTATATTTTGCAACCACACCCGATTAATAGCAAAAGAAATAAATTTCATAACCTGCGTTCCCCACAAAACTTTATGAATTTACGTAGCTATTGTATTCAGTGTTAAAAATTACTCTTTTCCTAAACTACAACAAAATTTACTTAACAAAAAAGTAAAAATATAAAGTTTCGTGACAATCTTGCATACAATTTTAAATTTTTGCATGTTCAGCACATTTTTACGCGTCTGTTGATATAGAAAAGGAATAGCAAAATAAAATTCTATTCAATCCGAGGCATTCAAATTTGAGCTTCCTTGAATACATTTTTGTTCTTAAACATTGTTAAGAATTTCACGAATAATGGCATAGACTATTACTAATAATAAGAGTCCACGCTTATAATAATTTGGCCGGTTTACATTTACAACAATAAAATTATGAAAAATACGCCAACGGTAATAAATTTCTAGAAACTGTTTTCGCCTAGTTTAAAACGTAAATTTTGAACTTAAAAAATTGAATATATTATTTAGATGTTGCGCCATTTATTATTGGATTACACCGACTTTATTAGAAATAACAGCTTTAAACCTATTAGGCATTGTAAATTTTAAGTCTATATTTAAAGAAATCGAAATAATTTTGCAGAAATTTCCCATATATTTTTAAAATTAAAAGAGCTTGTGTAATTTTTGTCATAAATATATTCACCGTAGAATTTTTTTTATCAAATAATGGAAATTAACTGAAGGTCTACCTTTTAATTTACATTTAATAAAGAAAGCCAGCAGTATTTTCTAAATATCCGATTTATTAAACAAAAAAATTCCTTAGGCCATCTGGAAAATCTGGCTAATTATAAAGAATGCTAACGTTTACAATAAACCTAAAAAAATTAAAAAGATGTCACAAGGAATACAAAAATATCTTTTATATAAGACTTTTATTCATCCTAAAAATGGAACAGAAGATTTTACTTTATTTGTTAAAACGCCCATAAAAATTGTATAAGTATTGTACCTTGAGGATAAATTAGAATGAATTTTCTTATCTGTCTCTCGTCCATAAAATATATACGACAAACATACCACCTTACTTATACAGGGTGTATCACGGAAACATAGGCGTTTAACTTGGGAAATTAGTTTTTCCATGCGCATTGCTCCCCTAATTATTTTAGACAAAAAGTTTCCAATGGATGTTGTAAAGCAAAATCAATAAAAAAAATTCATTTTGACTACTTCATAAATGCAGAAATAAAATTTGAAAATTCACGGAATTACAATTTAATAGTATTAGCCATGGAATTAGAAACAAGAGACGAACAAAAATAATTAAATGGTATTATTCTGGCCATAGTTTAGGGGAAAATTCTGACACTGACGTAATAAAATGTTACGCTTTTGTTCGTCTCTTGTTTCTAATTCAATGGCTAATACTATTAAATTGTAATTCCGTGAATTTTCAAATTTTATTTCTGCAGTCATGAAGTAGCCAAAATGTTTTTTTTTTTTTTATTGATTCGGATGTAGAAATTTTTGCTTTACAACATCGATTTGAAATAAATGTGAGACAGTAAAATCGTGTCGAGATATCGAATAATATTTTACATAGAAATAAGACATGTACTATCATTCTTGTGGATATCTGAAATATATCTTTGAAAGGAAAAAGTTTCAATCAAATGGCGACGAAATCAGTTCTTGACATTTGAGAATGCACCCAAAAAACCTTTAACAATGAATTAGAAAACTTTCAAATTGATGCATATATGATTCTAAATGCAATTTCGTATATTTTCTTCCGACATTTTTGCACAGAAAGAACACTTTCTGCACTTGTACAAATACCTTCATTATTCAAATTTTGTTGTACATGATAATGATGGATATTTTTAGAACGCTGCAAAATTAATTTATTTCGCATATCTCCTCTCATGTAGTAAATATTTCCTCAGCTTCATAAATCCACGTAACAATTCCCCTCATCTTAACCACGTACATACAGACTTTAATTATTAAACCACACACGAGTAGCGCTAGCATCGACTTGCTTGCTACCAAATCCCTCCACTAGGGATATTGTCTGCCTCTCTGCCTTACGGCCTGAAACCTGAGAATTGGCATTCCCAAACCTAGATGGAAAACTTCCCTTCTACAGACAGTCAAGCTTGAGAAAAATGGACGCACAGAGAAAAGAAATTAATTATTATTCTATTAGACATGAGACACCAGACAGACGCAGCCAAAAACGGAATGATTTTATTGTACCAAGGCATGGCAAATATTCATTCTGGCCTGTATAATAATAATAATTTACAAAATCTATTGGTCAACAACAAAATTGCTTCAAGGGATGCTTATTCCAATTCTGGGGTTTACAATATTAACTGTAACAACTGTAATTTTATATATGTAGGGCAAACTAGAAGAAACTTTCACATATTATTTAAAGAACATAAAAAAGCTTTGAAAATCTTAAACTGATCACTAATCACATGTTAGAGTTCAATTATGCTTGTAATTTTGAAAATGCATCAATTTTACATGTCGAAAATAATTTAGCAAGACTACTTCTCCTCGAATCCTATGAAATTAAGAAAGCTATTTCCAATAACACCCCTTTAATGAACGAACAGTTAGACTTGGTACATTCCCCATTTCTTGAAACCTTAATCCCCAAATCTCCACTGCTAAACTAGATATAAAAGGACCCGCTGTAATGTATTCTTGTAGTTCTTCTGATGATGGCCTAATAGCCGAAATTGTACAATAAAGAATTTTCATTAATTTTGTGAAACAACCGAGTGTTTTTCCTATGCATTTTGAAAAAAGTTTCACTTAGTGCCAACAGCTTCCTCTATTGATATTATTAATGTTTTTTAATAGTGTCACGTTTTATAAATTGCCAAGTGGCTCATCAATTGCTGGTATAGGTGAAACAAAACGATATTATATAAGAAAATGCATTTATTATTTATAGTAGGTTCTTTGTGCAGAAAACAGAGAACATAGAGGCGCGTAACGGGCGGCAATCTGAAGATTTTCACTATCACACGCGTGAAAAGAAAAATGTGTTCCCTGATGAGGGACATAAAGCAAGATGCTCGCGTATCATTTGTTGCAAAAAAATAACGCGCTTGATTCGCACGTCGGATCTACGGTACGGCTTCGGACCTTCTCATCTCTGGAATTACCAGATCCGGTAAAAGAGACACAATTATTTCGACATTCTTATTTTCACGGGCAGAAACTGACAGTTGTTTGCTATATTTATTCTTTATTAAATACAAATAAAGTGTTTGAAAAAAGTGTTAATGTGTACTTTATATAAAATGTAGGTACACCAACTTATTATATTATGACACAAACAATTTTTTCAAATGTTGAAATGATTTTAATTTTTTTTTTAATTTACCAATATGTTATGCAACGGAGAAACGATCTTTTTCCGTTCTTAAACGAAGATTTATGTATACATTTTATTTTTCACAAAAATAAATAATTAAATATATACAGATGTCCAGAATCTCGAGAACCAGAAGAGATACGGTTAAATTAGACAAAAGTTGCCCCATTGAATCATTTTAGCGTTTTTTGTTTATCCGGAAATAATTCATAGGTCAATAGATACAGGCAAATAAAAAATATATTGTTGCAGATTTATTATTGCAAATATCATCCATGCATGGAAAATTACTGGATTTTGGTTTGCAATTTTTAAGCTCTTTTGAATGGTTAAGCTCTATTTTTTATCAGTATGGGATAGTTATTTATTTTAGTAGTGCCCCCAAAAATGTGTAACGCCTCCGCCCTCGTAAGTTAAAACCATTACTGGCACTTCCAATTCTTGTAACAATTCTTTTAGAAATCTAAATTTCCTCAATGCACAGTCTAGTACGCAGTTCAATCAACCATATTACTACAAGAATCTTTGTAAACAAGGATACAGCAAGTTAATAGAAAGTAAATGGACCAGAATCAAATCTGAATTGTTCTGTCCACAACGTATCACCCTATTCATTCGACTATACTGATTTCTATTTAATGCAATATCTGAAGAAAATGAAATATACCTTATAAAATTATGGAATGCATGACCGAATACACTAAAATAAATTGACGGGATCAAATCTTTTTTGAAGAGCTTTTAGCAAAAATAATCAGTCTATTTTATTTTATTTGAGATAATTAAAGAAAAAACTTTCTAGCTTCCTTACCTTTATGGATTTCTCTAAATTAACCCAGGATTATGTTTAATTATAATAAAAAAAATACTAGCAGCGGTAATAATAAATAATGTTTTTTATGGAGAGCTTATTCTAGAGTTAAGCCTTATTCCATGTTTATTATTATACATTTGTGGGTTATGCTCGTGATAAACTAGGAACAGCTATTCCTGTGTTAAAAAGAAGCTATTCTGAACTTAACCCTTATTTATTATTACCGCTGTAGATGTTAAGAAATAGAAAAATAAACAATAGACATTTTCGTAAAGTTGATCGGATTGATCCAATGCAATCTGAGGTGTTCATGAAGTCAGTCGGGTTAATCTGACGCGTTCATAATGATGCGCAATTACATAATAATTAGACATTTTTATAGAACGTTTTTGCTAAAACGATAAAACTTTAAAATGTAATAACTTGTGACTAAGATACTTTTTTCAAACTGTTGGTGTCCTTGAAAGTAGGTACGAGTACATGTCGCTGTATATAAATCATATTTACAATATTCACTAGTTGTACACAATCACGGTCCCTAGTAGTCATTAATTAATAAATAAGAAATATCAAGTTGAAATGAGGAAATTTTCAGAATTAGTGAAAATAGATAATCCTAAACTGTAACTAGATACACTAATTGAAAATTCAGTCAATATCTGCTGATATAAAGCAATAATTAAAGCCAAGTGTATAGTTTTAAAGCTGTGAGTTCAATTTTAATGAAAAATTGCTGCCTGTTCGTTTTCGTTAGTCGTGTTGAGCAGTTGAGTTTCAATTTATCTATTATCCTGCTCCACTAACCAAACCAGTGGAGGCACAAGGCAATATATCCCGTTGCTAGTCGTGGATATGGAATCATTTTCTAACTGTCCATCGACGTTTCTTAGTAAGTGAACGTTAAAACAATGTTGGCCACAAAAAGAAGCAATTCGTTACGTAGCCACACAATTTATCACTGGTCTGATGAAGGAGCCAAAGCGCAGACGCAAACATTTCCACAGACATTGGCGGAACTAGGTAGGAGGGCTCCCTCCGGAAAGCTCCCTGATATATTTTGGTATATCTGTCTTTGTTTTTTACATCTAATTAGAGAAAAAAATTACCAAGCGATTCGTAAATAGTTACATCACGCATTCGAAAACATTCAAAGAAAATTTGTCTCTTTCTCTAAAAAAAAGTAAGTAGAAAAAGAAATAGCATTATTTTCTCCGATTTTTTTCCGAATGCGTCAACAAAATGAAACTTCGGAACAATGATATGAAATAGTCGAAGTATTTTAATATTTTAATTTTGTTTAAAATGATGACACACTAAAAAGAATAACAAATATACACAGTATGGACTGATTTTCTCTAGCACCAAATAAAAATGCCATTTATAAATTAGCAACCAAACTATTTTTGACTAACTTTCATCAACATCCTCTCGTTTTATTAATATTGGTTCAATACAGTTCTCATATGGATTTAGTTTATTGACCTCTTAAGGTAGTTATATCGTAAAACCATTATATCCAGAATTAATTGAAATTTTAAGTACATCTCAACTGAAGTATAATCTACCTGCTCTCCAAGTTTTAAAACAATTGACCACGCGGTACCTGAGATATTTGCAATTAAATTTGGCCTTTTTAACACGTGAAGAATAGGAAATGTCAAAATAAACATAACATTTTAAATTATAACTTTTATTTCCATACCGACATTTAATCGAAAAACTAGTATGTTATAGTAAACTAATTAACGGATTTTATGTAAAAATTAGAAAATTATTTACCACCCAGATTTAATTTTATTGCCTCTAAAAAATTATAATCTGAAGATACGATAAATGGGTAGAATAATACTTGACAACCATGTACAAGCGTTTCAGATGGAGTATCAGTTAAGTTAACAACCGCCTGGTATTAGCGAATAAGAGGTGATCTTTGGTTAAAGGAATTTCAGACGTACATTCGAAGGAAATATTTTTTAAATTGGTATTTTACATGAAAAGCATGAAAACTTTAAACAGTATAATACTACTTTTGTAATTTTAAGAAACAAATATATTAATTTGTTTTGCAGTTTTCCATTTGTAGTTTAGAATTAGTATTATATCTCAAAATATCTTATTATTTTTATACCCGAAAGTACCAATAAATGCCTAGGTGCGACGTTGCCACAGTTATTCTTCAACATTGAAATACGATACTTGTGTATGTGATAGTGCGAGTGGTACAGTTCAAATTAAAAACTTTTCTACGGAAAAATAAAGAAAATTCATCTTTTACAGTGTTTGATATTAGCTTTTAACTATTTTCATGTAATCTGTGTATATAATATAATGTTAAAAAATATCAGTTATTGCAAATATAAACTGCATTAGCTTAATTTTTATTTTGGATATACAACAAGTTTTTGAATAGGTACACTCGAGTGACAACTACCTTAAACCATCGTGACGAAGGTAGTCAACAGCATCTCAGTTTTAGTCTTCTAGATCGCCGTGAATTATCCCAATCAATATAATATATAAAAAAATCCATTCTCAAACTGATAAGGCTATAGTAAAACGCTACCCCCCTCTTCTCAGGCCCGAGAAAAATCCTAGTAACGCCAATGCTCACAAGAGCAAGAAATACAAAAGAATTGTAAGAATTTCTACTAGTGGCTACTCGCTAAATGAATGGGATCAAACTAATACATAGTTATTTTCTTATGGCTTCATCCTACACTAAGCACTCTGCAAATTGTTTCCATTTCATGTTTTAACGGTACTTTAACAAATCAGCTAGTTTGGAATCGATTTTATATTTACATACTAACATGAAGGAATTTGTTAAGCAAAATATGAGTCAATTACAAAAATATTACATAATTATTAATATGGTCAAACGCTATAAATGACTGGTTAGTGTTCCTGGCAGTCCGGGTTCGAATCCGAGCAACAACCGACAAGCATAAACAAATAAATTATTAACATCACTTGCTGACGTGTTGAAAACGTCTGTAATTCATTTTTGATGATTGAAAATCGTCTTAAATATTAAATATACAGGGTGGTGGCGGTTAGGGTTGACTAAAAGGATTTAACATGGGTTCTTTGTTTTATGCAACTTCCTGTTCTTCTATTCATTTTACGCGAAAACAAAAAAATGACAGAATATGAATAAAATAATATTGTTTTCTACAATGTCATATGTTTATTTTTGTTTAAATTTCTTTTAGAACCTTAAATGTAACCTCTTGTTCTGATTGACTTATAAAATATGACAGATTCTTCCGCCGCTTCCGCCATTTTTAAATCGTAAGTGATTTGATCTTTCTAAACCAAGTTTTTGTTGGAGTAGATGGCACTGCTTTGGATCGCTTGGTCTTGGGGTGGGAATACTGATCAGAATTCGAAAGAACATGCAATTTACTTATCCATGTAACAGAAAGAATACGGCTATATGCACCCATACCCGTACCTACAAACATCAAACTTAATTTCTATGTTCTTACAACCTTATTTTAAAACCAAAATACAGTATTCTGAAATATCAACTTTAATTCATATATTTATGAATAGATGGCTCTTTATCGCTAAGCACTTTTTTTTCGTGTAACACTATTGGTCAATAGGTTGCCATTATTAATATTACTTACTAAATGAATGTAATTCTCTTGCGCAACATCTCTGTTGTAACAGTTGTTAACCTCCAATGTTTGTAAAACCATTTGATAATAATTAATCAAGAAATAATAAATAATAATACTAGTGTAAAATGGATCCAGCATTGTTGAAAGAACGAGAATCATTTAAGAAGAGAGCATTAAGTACACCTTCGTGAGTTTTGTACAGAAATATAACCCTTACATTACTGTTTTTCAACAAATATTTTGTATGTATTTAGAGTTCAGAAAAAGAAAGAACGCAAATCAGATTCAACACCAAGAGATGAGCCAAAGACAAAGTCACCAAAAATAGCCGAATTAAATCCGTAAGTAATTTCTAAATATGTCACAAATTGTTGAAATTACATTTACTAATTAATTATAAAGATTCAAAGCATCAACTGGCAGTTCCCAATATCGATTTGCAGTTCTTGCAAAAATAGTTAAACATATGAAAACCAGACACCTACAAGGTGATATGCACCCACTAACTTTGGAGGAAATTTTGGATGAAACACATCAACTTGATGTTAGCGTTAAAATTAAACAAGTTAGTTTTAACTTTTTCTCATTGAAATGTTTGTATTTTGCGGATATAATTGTTATAGTGGCTTGCTACCGAAGCACTTCTTAACAACCCAAAAATTGAAGTTATCCCCGGCAACAAATTTGTGTTTAAAGCTATGTACAAAATAAGAGATCGCAAAAGCTTGTTGAGATTATTAAAACGCCAAGATATAAAAGGATTAGGGGGAATACTTGTAGAAGATATTGAAGAATCTATGCCACATTCTGAGAAAGCTTTAAAGGTATACGTTACTTATTTATGCCCATCATTATTCATCATACATTCTTATCCAATTCATACAAGTTTTTTTCTTATTTAAAGACCTTACTAAATCAAAATGAAATTATTTGCATTCAACGGCCATTAGACAAAAAGAAAATAGTTTTCTATAATGACAGAGCAGGTGTGTCACCTATAGACGAAGAATTCAAGAAATTATGGAGGTCTATAGCAGTAGATTCAATGGATGAATCTAAAATCGAAGAATATTTGGAGAAACAAGGTATATTCCTTAAATTATCATATTTCTTGAAATGATTTAGTGTTTCTTTTAGGTATTCGGGCAATGCAAGACCACGGTCCAAAGAAACCTATAGCGCCAATAAAACGTAAGATATCTGCACCAAGAGCCAAGAAGTCTAGAGATAATAAACATTTAGCAAACATTCTGGAAACATACGACGACAATACTTTGACAACAGAAGGCCAGTTTGCTCAAAAACAATAATCAGTTTAGTTTCCAAATATATAACCCAAATAGAGTATTATAATAGATGTGAAATTATTTTAAGTTTTGTTCTGGGTTTCAATAAAACTCTTATAATTTTTGTAAAAAAATGTTGTATTTATTGTAATTTTTAGATTTTTTCTCATTTTTAGTACAAAGGTGAGTGACCTACTTTTCCCATATTGAGTTTTAATTGCAAGTATTTGAAGTTTTATACATATTTCATATTTGTCAACAAGGCTATAGTAAAACGCTACCCCCCTCTTCTCAGGCCCGAGAAAAATCCTAGTAACGCCAATGCTCACAAGAGCAAGAAATACAAAAGAATTGTAAGAATTTCTACTAGTGGCTACTCGCTAAATGAATGGGATCAAACTAATACATAGTTATTTTCTTATGGCTTCATCCTACACTAAGCACTCTGCAAATTGTTTCCATTTCATGTTTTAACGGTACTTTAACAAATCAGCTAGTTTGGAATCGATTTTATATTTACATACTAACATGAAGGAATTTGTTAAGCAAAATATGAGTCAATTACAAAAATATTACATAATTATTAATATGGTCAAACGCTATAAATGACTGGTTAGTGTTCCTGGCAGTCCGGGTTCGAATCCGAGCAACAACCGACAAGCATAAACAAATAAATTATTAACATCACTTGCTGACGTGTTGAAAACGTCTGTAATTCATTTTTGATGATTGAAAATCGTCTTAAATATTAAATATACAGGGTGGTGGCGGTTAGGGTTGACTAAAAGGATTTAACATGGGTTCTTTGTTTTATGCAACTTCCTGTTCTTCTATTCATTTTACGCGAAAACAAAAAAATGACAGAATATGAATAAAATAATATTGTTTTCTACAATGTCATATGTTTATTTTTGTTTAAATTTCTTTTAGAACCTTAAATGTAACCTCTTGTTCTGATTGACTTATAAAATATGACAGATTCTTCCGCCGCTTCCGCCATTTTTAAATCGTAAGTGATTTGATCTTTCTAAACCAAGTTTTTGTTGGAGTAGATGGCACTGCTTTGGATCGCTTGGTCTTGGGGTGGGAATACTGATCAGAATTCGAAAGAACATGCAATTTACTTATCCATGTAACAGAAAGAATACGGCTATATGCACCCATACCCGTACCTACAAACATCAAACTTAATTTCTATGTTCTTACAACCTTATTTTAAAACCAAAATACAGTATTCTGAAATATCAACTTTAATTCATATATTTATGAATAGATGGCTCTTTATCGCTAAGCACTTTTTTTTCGTGTAACACTATTGGTCAATAGGTTGCCATTATTAATATTACTTACTAAATGAATGTAATTCTCTTGCGCAACATCTCTGTTGTAACAGTTGTTAACCTCCAATGTTTGTAAAACCATTTGATAATAATTAATCAAGAAATAATAAATAATAATACTAGTGTAAAATGGATCCAGCATTGTTGAAAGAACGAGAATCATTTAAGAAGAGAGCATTAAGTACACCTTCGTGAGTTTTGTACAGAAATATAACCCTTACATTACTGTTTTTCAACAAATATTTTGTATGTATTTAGAGTTCAGAAAAAGAAAGAACGCAAATCAGATTCAACACCAAGAGATGAGCCAAAGACAAAGTCACCAAAAATAGCCGAATTAAATCCGTAAGTAATTTCTAAATATGTCACAAATTGTTGAAATTACATTTACTAATTAATTATAAAGATTCAAAGCATCAACTGGCAGTTCCCAATATCGATTTGCAGTTCTTGCAAAAATAGTTAAACATATGAAAACCAGACACCTACAAGGTGATATGCACCCACTAACTTTGGAGGAAATTTTGGATGAAACACATCAACTTGATGTTAGCGTTAAAATTAAACAAGTTAGTTTTAACTTTTTCTCATTGAAATGTTTGTATTTTGCGGATATAATTGTTATAGTGGCTTGCTACCGAAGCACTTCTTAACAACCCAAAAATTGAAGTTATCCCCGGCAACAAATTTGTGTTTAAAGCTATGTACAAAATAAGAGATCGCAAAAGCTTGTTGAGATTATTAAAACGCCAAGATATAAAAGGATTAGGGGGAATACTTGTAGAAGATATTGAAGAATCTATGCCACATTCTGAGAAAGCTTTAAAGGTATACGTTACTTATTTATGCCCATCATTATTCATCATACATTCTTATCCAATTCATACAAGTTTTTTTCTTATTTAAAGACCTTACTAAATCAAAATGAAATTATTTGCATTCAACGGCCATTAGACAAAAAGAAAATAGTTTTCTATAATGACAGAGCAGGTGTGTCACCTATAGACGAAGAATTCAAGAAATTATGGAGGTCTATAGCAGTAGATTCAATGGATGAATCTAAAATCGAAGAATATTTGGAGAAACAAGGTATATTCCTTAAATTATCATATTTCTTGAAATGATTTAGTGTTTCTTTTAGGTATTCGGGCAATGCAAGACCACGGTCCAAAGAAACCTATAGCGCCAATAAAACGTAAGATATCTGCACCAAGAGCCAAGAAGTCTAGAGATAATAAACATTTAGCAAACATTCTGGAAACATACGACGACAATACTTTGACAACAGAAGGCCAGTTTGCTCAAAAACAATAATCAGTTTAGTTTCCAAATATATAACCCAAATAGAGTATTATAATAGATGTGAAATTATTTTAAGTTTTGTTCTGGGTTTCAATAAAACTCTTATAATTTTTGTAAAAAAATGTTGTATTTATTGTAATTTTTAGATTTTTTCTCATTTTTAGTACAAAGGTGAGTGACCTACTTTTCCCATATTGAGTTTTAATTGCAAGTATTTGAAGTTTTATACATATTTCATATTTGTAGTGATAGCCATAGAATTGAACCAAAATTATAAATAAATACCTACATAATGTTTGACCTATCAAAAAAATAAGTTTATTAGGCTTGTTACTAATTTATTTTAGTAGAAAACTGTACAATGTACAATTTGCGACACTTGGTGAAGTTGTTCTAAATATTATAATATTTAAAAAACACTTGGCACACTTCACAAGATTTCAGTCTCTGAAACAACCTCTCGGTCATTTATAAGAGACTGGTCCACTCAACCAGAACCACAGACGCGTTTCGGTCTTATTGGAGCTCTTCAGTGTGGTGTACTGACGCCTCTTGCGAGGCACTGAAACCGGTTGAGTTGACGGATAATAAACATCCCACAAAGATATTAAGCCTGTATACGTAACTAACCCCATGTAGAGCCATCTATCAGGAAAACCGCGAGCTTGGCTAGCAGAATAATAATAGAAAACTGTACAATTTGCGACACTTGGTGAAGTTGTTCTAAATATTATAATCAGAGACTGAAATCTTGTGAAGTGTGCCAAGTGTTTTTTTAAATATTATAATAATTTATTTTAAATGTGTTATAAAAAGAGAGTTGGTAATTATTATATTACTATTTACTGTCTTTTGATTTATAAAGATCGTTTTTATCAAGAAAGCTGCAAATAATTCATTGGTACTATTTTGACAGTTCAAGCATTTATTGGTAATTTTATTTTATTTTGGAATCATAAACTTGTTTATTCGCTCTTAAAAGCGGGCGCAATTTGGTTTTTATTGCCCGAGGGCCTATAAAGTTGTCAGACAACAGCTATTCAAACATATCAAAATTGTGGTTTATGGATAAATGTCAAACAATACAACAAATTCGATAAATAACATGTTTTAAACACCGCCACTCACAAAACTTTTGTATTTTTTATCGTATACGTCTTTTGACTTTTTTGGAACCAGCTTTCCCTGTGCTCCTGTGCAGCTTCAAATTCATCCGACATTTCTTTGGAATAATCGATATCTGACATTTTCATTTGACATTAAATTAAATTGTTTACAACAAGCAACATAGCAACACCAACAAACTACTTGAAAACCACAGCATACTTCAAATTCATAATGCCAACACAATGTTACCGAATATACAAATATACGTATTGAAACCTGGAATCTCGAGAACTGTATGTACCACAGGTATAATCAAGATTATAGCACTCGGGAAACATTTTCTCGTGCTACAATATTTTAATTATGTTACCGGAATCTATTCAGCTCTTCCCATTACTGTTAGATTGAGGAATCCGTAGTTACACAGGTATATAGTCTTATAGAATTTAAGAAATCGTAACTCCAACATCTACACACACAGACATCATCGCAAAAATGTTATAATCGAATTCTAGGGACCTTAAAACGTGCTTATTCACTAAAATCTGGATATGCGATTTTTAACATGAATCCAATACCTTTCTTAGCGGGAGGTAATAATCAAGAAAAAAAATATTTCTATTAAGCAAATTAAATATTTTGAATTTATTTATATTTATTGACACAAGTACATATTTTGTTACTTAAATGCTTGTTTATTAATATACAATTTAATATTTTTATGACAAATTTATTTTTGAAATAGCTAGGCACAATTGTCCGGTTGTGGTTTATCGATTAGTTACTAATATAACAACAAAATATAATTTTACTTTTGACTGTACAAAACAGACTAAGAGTATAATTTTAGAAGAGGGGGAACATTTCTGGTACGGCCCACTTCTTACCTCCCCCTTTACACTTGCAAAACCTTAGATGGTTTGAAGACTAGCAGTGAACCCCCTTAATACATAAAAACTATTGTTTTAATTCAATGGCAACCATTATAAATGAGCAATGTTTAAAACTTCAAATTCAATTTTACAGGTTACAAAACCTGAAAATGAAATCTATATAGTGATTTAGGTCTAGAATTTTATTATCTATAACTATTATTTTAAACATTTTTATTTAAAATTAATAGCTAACAGCAAAATAAATAAAAAACTGATGTGGCTACCACAATACCTTTCGTCAATTCTGTGTATTATGTACAAATTCCATACATAAATTTTCTTGTAAAAGATTCTAAATTTCCAGTAAAATTATTTTATAAACAAACTATGCAAATGGCACTTAACACTGACATCTTCTTCTTTAGCTTTTCCCATTCGTTAGGGGTCGCTATTTTTTATTTTCTTCTTCCATTCATTTCTGTTTTGCGTGTCGTTATCTTTCCGTTCCTTTTCTCTCAAGTCTTTCGCAATACAGTCCTTCCATCTTATCTTTGGTCTTCCTCTGTTTCTTCAACCGTCTATTACTAAGTTATTCATTCATCTTCCAGTATATTCTTCATCTCTCCTCATGACATGTTCAAACCAATGTAATCGTCTCTCTCGTATCTTTATAGAAATTTGTAACACTAGAGTTATTTCTTTACCGTATCTTTCCGTGTCTTCCCATTTCCAATTTTTGGAATCGTGGTATTGAAGTTATGCGATCCGAAACTTACGTCACACACACACAGACACACACACATACATACAAACATCATCGTAAAAATGGTAATATCGTATTATACGGACTCTAAAACATGCTTATTCACTAAAAACTCATCATTGAATTTTTTGACCAAAGACAATACCTTCCTTACCTAAAGGTGACGGAAGGTAAAAATAATATTGTATTTCCTATACAACAGATTTTAAGTTGAACCGGTATAACATAAATTTAACAATGTCATTGTCAATGTCATGTAAATTTTGCAAAAACATTATAATTAAAATTTAAAAAATATATAGCACAGGATATATTTCATCATATCAACATAGAAGTTAACGGACGTAATTAATTATTTACAAACCTGTTACATTTCTCTTTGTACTGTTGGCTATAATTATATGCATATACCCCATTCACAATTTCGTTATTTCAAAAAGTATGACATAAAATAGAAATTTAAAAGTTTAGCTTAAAAACAAAATTCCCTGCGCTCAATATTTCTTTTATGGAAAATTTTATCTCTTCAGTTCAACGCTCAAAATATAATTTATTCGTTTGGATGTAACTCACAATGAATATTTCATAAATAAGGATTATTCTAAACAAAGGGATTTGTTTTCCAACTACATCAAACAATAAACCGTACTAGAATCCTCGGAATAATGTGTCAAAATCTCATAGTTAAATGAACAATTAAACCATAAGCACTAGTGAAAATGGGTAGTAAATAACAAGGTAAAGTTAACGTATAAGCCACCTCCGATATGACATTTCACCGAACTTAAATAACACAGTTCGGTCGTCACCCGAACTAACTTCCTTCGTTCTTGACAGAGACGAAGGCCGATATGACATAAATCTAGAGTTGGATTCACAAATTTCTAAACTCAGACATTTCTTAATCCCTTCAGATTATTCGAGAAATGTTTCCGTGTTAAAGTCTAACTCTATACTTAAGATATTTCTATAAAATCTACGTATAATTTAATGTTCTACAAATTCTGATCAATCCCTATTAATTCGAACATATAAATGTCAATAAAACATTGGATACAATTTTTATTTGAAATGAATGTTTTAGAAACAGTAGTATACAGGGTGTCCCTTAACTTGGTGCACAAACTTTAAGGGCATATAATACTGATCAAAATGAGTAAAAAAAGCTCAGTCAAAATGTGTCCGATCTTTAATAGTTTCCCAGATATAACGCAGTGAAAAATGAGTTTTTACGAGATTTACCTTTGCTATCTCGAAAACTATAAGAATTACGATTTTGATTAATTGAGACTTTTTGTTTACCTTTGAGAGGTAATCTTAGATGGCCTTTTGTTATTTTATAAAAATCAAAAGTGAAATGTTGTGGCGACCTTGGTCAATATTTAATTTTCATATAACTACGTAACTATAAGAAATTGAGAAAAATGTTTCATATAAAATTTTATTGTTTTTTATAGTCTTTTTACTGACATAGACAAAATTTTATTCGATCGCTATCTTTGTCAGTTTTTCTTAGATTTTTCGCTTTTCTCGGAAACAGTTGAAGATCATTCCTATGTTGATGAAGCTTTTTTATTCATTTTGGTCAGTACTATATGCCCTTAAAGTTTTTGCTCGAAGTTAAGGGACACCCTGTATAATAAACCATTAGTTCCTAAATAAAAATAGTTTAGAAAGAAGAACAATATTTATACTGCATAGTAGTAAATGCAACATCTTAGCCAGACATTGTAATAAATGTTGTCCTACTTCCTACTTTCGATACATAAGTACTTTTGAAATATCGACATACTCGTATAATCTCTCAAAGGCCGGTGAAATATATTATTTGTCAAAATCACACACGAAAGTGCTACACATGATGTAAGGTAATATAAAAACTTTACATGCTTTCTGTTAATACACCACAAAATGGGGCAACTTTTATCTAATTTAATCGACTTCGTATACAAATTTGTACGCAAAAATTTGGCTTGCTACCACATATGGCGGACAAGGTAGGAATATTCTAATTTTTGTTTTCGCAGTATGTAATATTGAACAATATATATTATGAATTTAAAATATACGTTTAAATATTAATGAATTACAATTCTCTTAAAAATATGCAAATATTATGTGAAACATTTAACAGAAAAATAAAAGACATATATCCGTTTAAATTAAAATGTTATTCTTATGCTATAAATATAACATTTTTTTTAAATATGGGATATTATTTTTAAATCTACAGGGTGATGGCGGTTAGAGGTGAACATACATACATAAAATCACGCGTGTCCCACCTAGTGGGTTCGTACAAACCCGAAAACAATAAGAACATCAACATCATACAACAAATCCTTACTCTTAAACATATTAAAGTGACCGATTTCCGGTAGCGAAATACCGCATCCGGATCACAATAATAGCTACGAAACAATCATCCTTCACCACACATTCCTATCTAAGCACACTTCTTTCGCCTCGGCCACACTCATAATCGCATTCATACATACTCTTCTTCTCTTCTTACTTGGAAACTTTCACCCTACCAACCACACACTGGTTGGCCCCGCAATCGAAAACCCTCAACTTCACCAAGATATATACGCGTAATAAGCCGTTCACTCGCCATTCTCTCCACAATAGTAACGACACGTTCCTCACTGGAATAAATATTAACTATTTAATTTACTTTTTACAAAAAAAAAAAATTGACGGAATATGAAAAAAATAACATTGTTTTCTACTACATGGCTTGCTACTAATTAATGGAACTTTTGAAATTTATTTTTAAAATTAAAAAGAAACTAAGACCATAATAAAAAATGTTAAATCCCTATGTTCATTCCTAATCACCACCAACCTGTAAAATATTTAAAAAAAATAGTCACATACCTCATTATTGCTAATTTTATATCAACCGTAATTTTTCAATAATTATTAATCTAATATACTGAAGAGTTGGGAATTTTGGCAGAATAAAAAATGTAAAAAATGAAATGCATTTTTGAAGTTGTATAATTGTATTAAATGAGTCTAAAAAGAGAAAGAGATTCAGTAAAAAAAATCAATGTGGCCTCCCGTAAAGAGCTCCCACCCCTGTGCTTACTAACCCTATCTCACACACTTCTCATACGCACCGGCACACACTCAAGCACGCACAAATAATCCAACACACACACGCACACACCACACTGTACACAACGCAAACACATCAACTTTCCTCACAACCCACGCATGCGTCAACTCCAACTAAAAATATTATTCTCCTCCGGTGCCACTACACGAACTAAATAAGCTCCGAATAATCACAAGAAAGATGGATGCTTCATATTTTCTTCTTCTTTTAACATCCGAGAAATATTTTTTCGTATTAAATTTATATTTTTGTGCTCTTTACAGACATATCTTATTTATTTATTTGACTTGTTGTGTTATTCCAATCATAAATATAATTAAGTACATAATAAATTTTGAAACAAAATAAGAAAATAGTAAACAGATTCTGTTTTAAATATGAAAAAGTCCACACAATAATAATACTTGAGTAACATTCGATTTTTGTCGTTTTTAAATTTATATTTTGAAGAAATTTGTAGAAATTTCTCACAATTTGCGTAGGTTTCATAATTTGTATAAAATGTAAACCGGCCGAACTATCTAGAGTTTGGGCTCGTATGTATACAGTTTTAAACATAATTTTTAAAAGTATTTTTACGAAAATAGCTCTCCAAAATTTAAAACTTCCTTTTTAAAATCAGTATATTCAAAGCAAATTTACGAAATCCAATGCACCGGGTGTCTATTTGATATCTGTTATACATTGTGAACATAAGAATCCGTGACATAGGCATTTAACATGGGAAAACAGGTTTTTTTTTTAAATATTATCTGTCCCGTACAACTTTATAGGGTGATTTATGCATACAAGTTTAAAGAATAAAATTCTGAATTTTTGAGTGTCACAACTTTTAAATTTATACCTTTGGGGCTCGAATAAGCTTAATTTAAAAACGAGATAAAGCAGATTTAGTATGCGTTATTTCAAGAAATGAGCGTTGTCAAATATCTACTTTAAATTAAATTTACTCGAACAACAGAAGCGTAAATTTAAAGATTTTGGTATTCAAAAATTCAGAATTCTATTCTTTAAATATTTATGTATACATCACATTTTTTTTATTATTTTATCGTAGTTACCTATTAATTCTAGATTAAAATGTTTCAATTGACAGTTGTAGGCAATAAAATTCTACATCTAATTTGAAATTTTATAATTATTGCTCATTTATGGTGAAAGCCATGGAATTTAAATAAAATTACGAATAACTGCATAATATTTGAAATGTTGGAAACATTAGTTTTTTACGTTAGATACTAATTTATTTTAATTATGTTATAAAGAGATTTCGTGTTTATTATATTACTATTTATTGTGTTTTGGTTTATAAATAGAACGCTTATATCATGAAGAAAAACTATAAATAATTCAATGGTATTATTCTGATTTTGATTTTTGCAATGCGACTCAAATTCAGTAATCTATGTGCCCTTAGAAAACGTGGATGTTGGCGGCTATGAAAGCTGCTAGCTATACTGTCACGTCGTCATTTCCAAAACTACATCACGAGAATCAAGTATGCACATTTCTCTTTCAATGTTCGTTCGTTCGTGTTCGTGTGTTTGCAAGACGATTGTAGATGTTGAATGTCTGAATGCCTGCGACGCGCGAACGCGAAACGCGAGCGACAGACAGAACAGAATGCTGCATAGCATAGCTCTACCAACTGCTACAGCTTCTATTTGTTGATGTAATGTAAAAACTTTATGGTTTATTTAAGGTTGTTTTCGAATTCACTTTTTTAGCGCTGTAATGTTTTACGTGACCTGTGTAATCAAGTAATAAGTTTTCGACTCCAAATGCCGTCTCATCACGACGGAGGAAATGTGAATTAACACACACGGTTCTTTTGTTTTGCGGAACATTATCCTTATCTCCCAAACGATAAATTACCGTTTATGTTTGCCATCTAATTTTAATTTGTAATTTTAAAAGCTCTCTCAGCACCACTAACTACAATAAGGACTTTCCCCAATGCTTTTATTATTGCGCACATGATAATATAAATTTTGTCAACCATGAAACAACGAAAACAAAAACGAGTGAAAGCAACTACAATATCATGATCATCATCATCATCATCATCTGTAGCAGGACGTATTTCGTTGAACAAATATGAAATTTAGAATTTTTATACCATTATCAAAGTTAACACTGGATATAAATAAATAAAATAAAACACATTATGCAAGACCAAACCCATAATATTTCGGCCAGTTTACATTTTCAACAAATTATAAAATCTTTGCAAATGGTGAGAAATTTCTGTAAATCAATTCCAAAAAGAGTGCCTAGGGTAACAAATGAAATAGAATGAGATAAGCCGAGATAGATGATGGGATAGAATAGAGCGAGTCGAGCTTTGTCACTTTAAATTGTTCACAATAGAAGTTAACTCGTAAACGGCATGCATTATTCCACCCAGAACATGGCCTCACGACCTTTGTAGAATCTGGCTGTGACACTGTAATTAGACTCTTACACAAAGTCCTTTTAAACCCTCCGTGAAATTCACTTCCAGGTTAATGGATATTTGTTTTTCTTTCCTCACACGTACCTTATTAATTATACAAGGACCTAACCAAAACAAAACTTAGATTCTCCCTCTGTTGCTATTGCGACTGCGCGAGGAATTTATTCCCGGGAAAACAATTCAAATTTTCTCCTTATAACAAAACTTTAATTTTCTTATGTTTTCTAATTCTAAAACTATTGATTTCAATCAAATGATTAACTAAAATTTGAGATAGGATTATACATACTTCAATTTCATCTAAATTATAACTATTAACTCAATATTAATTTAACTATTGATTACACTTCAAGCAATTATAATACAAAATCAATAAAGTGCACTTATTAACTAAAGCCTGTTGAAATGTTAATGATTAGCAAACTTTTCAAGTGTATTATAAATAAATTACGAATCATATTTATTACAATCTTTAGTGCTGTAAATCGTTATTTAATTTTGTGCTGTAAATGTAAGGAAAACCTAGTATGACCACTATAATTGCATAACATCTAAAATAAAAGTTTTCAATATTTTTACCCCCTCCTGTTTTCAGTAACCAATCAAGCAGTTTATTAACTGGTTAAATTTATTTCTGTTACACCTAAATATTTATTTGAATATATTTGTTTAAAATTATTCAAAAAGTAAATGGTTGAAATATTGACATTCTTTTGTGGGACACTGTATTACATTTGTTAACATAACGTACAATGTAGATTTCTTGCAAAAATTAGTCATCATGAATGTGAGGCAAATTGGCTAAGTAGAGTAGGTACATATATGCTGTGTTGGACTAGGGCTGTTTTGCGCCACTACTATCTACTCCTGCGGCTGTGCTGTATCTCTAGAGACCCCGCAGTAATATACCGCCATGTCAAATTAACCGGCAGGTGAGACTTCTATCTCGACTTGCAAACGTGAAATGTTACCCGATGCTTCTTTTCCTCCGTGAATACTCGCAAACACGCGCTTATTTTAGATAATCGACATAACTAATCTTATTATAAATTTACATAAATTTAAATCACCCATAAAGATATTAACTTATACACTGACACCGATATTATTTAATAAATATCTTGACATAAAATATATATCGTTTCTGGATAATTAAATTTACATAGTTTTCCTATTTGCAAACTAGAATTTATAATAAAATGAATTAGTTTATTTATAGAATGAATTTTGTATTTCATACACATATGAAATGCAATCATTAACATTTACCAAATTATTATAATTATTTTATTATTAATCAACATATTTAAATACCATTATCAAATGTGTATAAAATTAAAACATTTACAGATTAATCATATGTAATTTTATAATGTCATACTAAAATGTTAATGATAAATAATACTACTTATAATCTTAATACATAAAATACATACTATACAGCTGAATATACTTAATTGTTAATAAATATACAATTTATTAATTATCATTTTTATGCATGGCTAGATATATTAAACTTTCAAACACAGACAATGGCCAATATTACGCGCGCACATTTATAATAAAAGTGCTTTTGTGGAGCACACTCCTCATAACAATATAATGTAAAAATGCGCTCAATAAAAACGCTTTTATTATAAAATACGGGAGAATATATTTGTTCTATCTATAAAAGTCGTACACCAAACGTCATCTTGGGGACACTTGTATCTATTATGCAAAGCGCTCCCAAGGGTCTCTTTTGTGCGATAACTAATTCGAAATAATTTACACTCATCAACTTCAAACTCGAAATGTTACGACACTAATTTATAATACATATAATATTATCTACATAGATATTGTAATGTAATAAATTAAATTGCAAAAAGAGGCTTTGTTCTAAAAGTAAAGAGTCTCGATAGAAGAAACCACTTGTCATTTGATCCAGATTTAAATCTATATTGAGTCGAAAGCATTTGTAGAAATATTTCACCATTTTTATAGGTATTATAATTTGTTGAAAGTGTAAGCCGATCAAACTACAATGAACCTAGACTTATAGAAGGGCCCTTGGTTTAAATGAATTATCACAAAATCTGCTTTCACTAACACCCTTTTTTAAATTTTAATGCACTGTAAAATAAAAGAATAAAACAATTTAATCTAATAATAATCCTTTATAAGATTTGTAGCATCCAAACGTGTGTTATATTTAATTATTTATTTATGTGCCTGAGTGTCTGGTCGCGAATTTAGGGACCCCTGTCGTGCACTCTTCACGCCAGTAATTAGTGTCCGTGTTGTGACACCTGGTAAATGCCCGCACGGTACGAATATATATTATTACTGATATATGTGTATAAAGCAGTTTGGCACACCCAGCAATGGATAATATCCCGTGAGGATATATTTATAAGTTTTATTTTAGAAAGTTAAATTAAATTATTAATGTATATATTAAAAATAAGTTCAGTAATAAGTTTATAAAATTAATTATTTTAATAATTAGAACAATTGTACTGAAAACATTTTAAATTTACCTCCCCTTATAATATTTCGTCATTATCTTCCGCTATCTTGTGAAAGTGTTACTCGAGTAAGAAATTTGTTCTTGCTCCATACTTTCATTAAAACATCATTACGTTTATTAAAAGGAAAACATTTTACGGAAAGGAAATTCAAGGAGCTGTGTAAATAGAATAACGTAGTGGTAGTACTGCGGATTCCACAAGCTGCACATGGCAACAAAGACGTTAGACGTGTTGGAGTACGCACTACGAACCTCTGCTCAATACACAAATACACACATCTATACATACATGCTGACTTTCCTCAAATTGCTTTATTGGAAGTAGTTTCCCAAAAAAAAGCAAATGTAGTTTTACACGTTTCATATGTTATTTATAGCTCAGAAAAAATCGTTGATATATTGTTAAATTTTCATAGTGGTTCAAAGTATTTATACAACATAAAATACTAAATTAAAATTTCAGTTCAATTGGGTTAAAAGAAATTAATTACATAACATTGTTACATATCATATTCATACCGGTAGTCTTAGGCCAACCGACCCATAGGAGATTAACACGTAAAATCAGTTAATTGTGAATAATATCTTCCTAGTATAAGATATTTGGTTGAACTTTTGTATACTTGTTGAAGGATACTAATTCTATGGATTACAGTCCAAATCAGTCAATTTAGATATGTAATATTAGAAAAAATTAAGAAAATTTGTAGAATTTCCAAGATTGCTGTTCATATTTCGGAAAAAATAGTTACTAAGAAACAGTTCAAATAGTATAGTGGTAACTAGTGCTGTGAGGATCCCACAAAACTTCAAACTATCCGGATCCTCGGATATCCGACATTCGGATATTGAAGCGGATATCCGAAAATTTAATTCGAATTTGGATCCGGAGCCTGATTTGGATCCGGATCTGAACTTGGATCTGGATCCGGACTCGATATTTTTTTACGGATCCGGTGTTTTGTTTACGGATCCGGATCCAAATTTTAATTCTGGAACCGATTCTTCATTTTGAATGTGAAGGCTAACAACTGGTAAATTCAAACCGGTAAAGTGGGCCTGTTTATTTTTACAGCGGTCTGTAAACACTAGTAAAAGAACAGTAATATATTTTATAATACCCCTTTAAAATAACCAGGCAGTTTGTACAAATGTAAAGAAAAAAATAAATTTGTACATTCACAGAGTCCTATATAAAGTAACATGACATAAATTTCATTAATTTATGTTGTGCTTCTGATGAGACCCGATGTTAATATTTGAATGTAAGGTTCAATATTGAGAATATTCGAATTCGAGAACCTATCCGGATACTAAAATTCCATATCTAAAATCCGATACTCCTATTCGAATTTAAGATCCGATACTCAAATCCGTTTCCAAGATTCGATATTTGGATCCGGATTCAAGATACTTAGATTCGGATCCAAATTCCAATGCTCATTCGGATCCAAAATCTTATACTCAGATCCGGATCCAAAATCCGATACTCAGATCCGGATCCAAAATCCGATACTCAGATCCGGATCCAAAATCCGATACTGAGATTTGGATCCGAGATCCGGATAGTTCAACATTCAATTATCCGGATATCCGGATACCACTAGTGGTAACGTATGCGCTTGGTTATAAACAAAACTTCGGAATCAGCCAGCAGCTAAAATAAATTTTTAATTTTTACTTCTCAATATAATTTTTATAATTGTTTTTTTAAAAAAATGGATGTTATTTTTTATTCTGAATATTTATTGTAATTATTTAACTGTACGTTGTAATTAGTATGATTCAGATTTTACAAAATATTATTTATGTTTTAAATAATGTTTATATTTTATTAAAAGTGAATAAAAGATTAAAAATATATAAATATACCTAATAAAAATTATTTTGAGAAGTAAAAATCGAAAATTTATTTTACTGCTGGATGGCTCCGAACTCAAGCCTCTCCGACTTTTGTTTATAACACGTTACCATTATTTTTTTGGGAATATAAATAACAATCCTGGAACTTCTATAAATTTTCTTATTTTTTTCTAATATCACGGCATATTATCCATTGCTGGGTGAGCCAACCTGCTTTGTACACAGATATCGGTAATGCAATACCATTACCAATACCATTTAACTATCAAATGAATAACACAATTTTGGAGTGAGTAACTATTCAAAGATCTAGGAATTCTGTTTGATGCTAAACTTAGCTTTAATCCCCATTTTAATAATATTGGAAAACCTTCTTACAGATATCTTGGCTTCATAATTTGTAATACACAATCGTTTCATAATTTACGGACCTTCAAATCTTTGTATTATTCATTTGTACGTAGCAAGCTGGAATATGGATTACAAATTTGGAATCCTGTATATATCAAACATATACAAGCTTTGGAGAGTATACAGAAAAAAATTATAAGGTATTGTTGTGCTAATTTCACCATCGCCGCATTGATACGATTTGTAGTTACTCCAATTGTCTAATTGAGTTCAATGTTATTTCTTTGGACTGCCGTAGAAAAATTCAATCATGTTTATATCTATATAAACTTGTAAATAATCTAATTGATGATACTCATTCGCTAGCTTGCTTAAATTTTAGCGTATCTCGTTTAAACTCTCGGCGCAAGTTAACCTTCACATACAGCTCCCCTAGAATTAACTACGAACTTCGATCTCCAATTAGACAGTTGTGTGCTACATTCAATACTCTGTCCATATACAATAACAATCTTGACATTTTCAATGATGCTCAGTCCTGGTTTGGAAAGAAAATTATGAACTATTTCTTGTCCGATCTTTCGCACTTCCATTAAGTTATTCTTAATATTGTCACTTTTTATTATCTCTAATTTGTCTTGTAACTACATTGTATTATTCTTGTTTTTGTTTATAATCCTCTGTAATTGGGAACTTTTGTTCCTGTTGAGTGATTAATGATAAATAAATAAATGATGATGACATTTTTGTACAGTGCGGCTGTTTACCAGACGTCACCCCACGGTCACTCATTGCTGGCGAGGAAAGTGCCATTTAAGATTTGAAATATTTTGCGTCGGTCAACAACGAACCCCGTTCCACAGATTCGCGACCAAACACTCACGCACGCGGCTACGAGACATTTAAATTGACTAATTTAGACAGTAAATCCATACAATTAGAATTCTTTAATAAGTATACAAAATTTCAACTTGATATCTTATACTGGGAGATATTCACAATTAACTGATTTCACATATTAATCTTCTATGTGTTGTAACACGAGGGGGGTGGGGGGAGGAAGCTCTAATAATAGAGATAGAACACAGACACTTACACACTTAACTTTGATGGCCGATGAACACACTTTACATTATGGACACAGACATTATTAAACTTATACTAACTAACTTCTTTATTTACATGATTAATATTTACACTAAACTTATTATTGATTACACTAAACATATTATTACTGATTACACTAAACCTAATTAAACACATAAACTAAATAGTTACATTTTACATAGTAACTCTGCGTACTAGCGTCTACTACGCGCTCAAACTAAAACTCGAGGCTACATGTTTTCACGCTGAGTTTCTAAGACCGACTCCATGTCTTGTCAACATGAGTATCTAAAATCGACTATCTTAAACAAAGCGTTACTTTCGTGACAGGCTTATTTCTGAGGGGTTGAAGAGGGTCTCATATGGCAGCCATATCAAAATATCAACCCTGCAAGTAGGCTTGCAATAACTTCTAAACTTAATTGTCAACAAATAACTCTGACAGCTAGACTAAACAGTCAGTTCATAAAAGATGATAATTATTTCTAAACAGAATTTTGACTAACAAAGATAACAAGTTGAAATATTATTTCTGAAACTATAATTTAGAAAAGATTATAAAAAGTTACTTATTTGTTATTGCTCGCCTTGTTACAGTGTCGATCGACCTAAAACATCCGGTATAGTATACATGGAAAATTTACTTCCATGATATGTTACATCATTATACATAACAGAGAGAGCGCACATATATTTCGAAGTTATATAACATGGCTACATATGAGATACTTACATGTAATATATATATATATATAATTATTATTATTAATATTAATATAATTTATTATTTATCTTTGTAGTGAAAGAGGGCGGCAAAATGTATAATCTTTTTTGGACATTGGTTAAAGAAATGTTTCACTAAATAGAAATTGTTATTGATTTTGCTGGAAATGAAATGAACCTGAGGGTTTAATAATGGTCGTTATTCTCGATAAATGATGAAATTGATGTAAAATTAAAAATTCCTTTAAAAACAGACGCAGAGGGTGTATCCGTGTGCATTGAGCTTAATATTCAATGGCGTCATCATCATTACTCATAATGGTTCCAATATCGGCGTGGAACAGTTGGCCAATCGGAATGACGGTACTGGTGCTGCAGAGGCTAATCACACAAAGTTGTTATTTTGAATAATAAGCCGACTCATGCGAGATAATAGCGTTCATTTTTATCAATTCCCGCAAACGTATTTCATTCTGTGTCTCTGTTTCCAATCCTAAATCCTATACTCTGAATCCTGCGGCGGTGCGGCCTCTTGTTGCTGTTGCGACACTTTCCAATCTTCGGAAATAATTAGTTTTATTCAAATCAACTCATGTGGATATTTTTACTTGTTTTCATCACTTCAAAAATATATCAACGGCGGGTTCATTTCATAATTAAAAAATGAGAAAGAATAATTTTTTTCAGGCTTTCATGTTATATTTTAATTTCTTACAACCGTTTTAATCTTCATTATTAAAAAGTAGTACATAATTTGAGTAATTTGCTTGAAATATTTCATAAAAAAAAAATACCTTGTATTGCGAGCATAACAATTTAATTTATATAAGATTTTTTACGTGTCGTACTATATGTATAATAAACTCTGATTTGGACTTCTAAGATTTATAGTTCTCTCATAAAATGTTTAATGCAAGTATTATTTTTCATACCTTGCATTACCCCTTTAACCTTTAACCACCACCCTTATAAGTATTATTTAAATTTAAAAGAAAATATATTTATTTTGTAATTACATTAGAATTTAATACTTCCCAAAATTTATATAGGTATTTGAAGTTTCCTACTCATGAAATGTCTAAATCCTTTGGCGTATTATGTCCTGTATTTCAAAAAGTTATCAAGTAATTGAGATTCTTCTTTGATAAAGCAACAAAAAGTAAGAAAAACAATGAAAAATATCTCGTAAGTACAGTTTTAAACTGTAAATTGCCAGGTTATCGAAAGCAAAACAAGTTGTGAGTTGCGAGTGACGTAAGACGTGAAAAGAAGCACTTTTCCACAATGTACAAGCACTAAATCTTCATGTATGTATGTTTATTCCCCTCTAAGGACTGCTATTGCTATTGCACATCCAGTTATCGGACATCGACTTGGGCTCTAGTCTCTGGACTTCGTCGCCTGAGCGAAACTAAAACTTTCAACTGCACTGCACTTCAAATCAAGCACGAGTTAAAAACTCACGGCCTGAAATGTTTATCGAAACTCTAAAATCACTCTCAGGATATTTTACGTGGTAAATCAGGTGTTGCTGTATTTACACACTTCCCAAAACTCTTAAAGAGAATTTTAAATTTATAACTTTTAAATATTAAATCAACATTTGGGAATGTAGTAATATTATAATGCTAATTTTGTTGAAAATCAAACGAAAAGTTGTTGACCAAGTTCTTATGGATAATTTCAAGGAAGACAACTTGGTGAAAGAAGTATGTTTAGACACGAATATATGGCAAAGGGTGATTGTTGCGTAACTATTATTGTGGTATTTGGGACCGAAAATCAGTCACGTTAATTTGTAAATATAATAAAAATCTAATCTAATAAACTAATTTTTCTGACAGTCAAACATTATGCATTTATTTGTAATTTTGTGGCTACTACTACAAATTAGCAATATTTATAAAAAATAAAATAAATATATCATCACGGCATATTACCCATTGCTGGGTGTGCCAATCTGCTTTATACACAGGTGTCGGCAATGATGAAATATTTGTACCATGTGGGCGCTTACCAGGCGTCACCTCAAGGGCACTCATTGCTGGCGTGGAGAGTGCACCACAGGGGTCAATTTTGTGCCATTAAAAATTCGAAACATTTGGCGTCGGTGGGGATCGAACCCGGGTCCCCAGATTCGCGACCAGACACTCAGGAACACGGCCACGAGACCCCATAGCAAAAATAAAATAAAATTACAAATCCGGTTTTATAGGTTACAAAATGTGCAAAATATGATTAGTGATTTAGATGTAGAATTTTGTTACCTACAACCTTCATTTAAACCATTTTTGTGTAAGATTAATAGGTAATTACAACAAAATAAAAAAATTAACATTGTATTACCTATATAACGGATTTTAAAGTATATATTTCCAATTTCACAGCAAACATAAAATTTATAAAATAGATTTAAAAATATACATTGCTGAAAATCTGTTTTGGTGGTTCAAATAATACTAATTGATTAACATTATTATATACTATATTGAAATATTGAAATATTTTAAATTGATATTTTATAATATTCTGCAAAATAATTAACGTAATTGTCTTTGTCATTTAAATATTAAAATATATAATAAAAATTATGATGAAATGTATTTTCAAAATATTTGCATTATTTTTTATTATAGTTAATAAAATTGCTGTTTTTAAAACTACTGCATGAAATCGGACATGACCTATGTATATATTATGTAAATTTTGTATCTAACTTGCCAAGATAGAGAAAATATGATTTATATTTACATGTTCGTTTGATACACATTTAACTTAAATTTGAGTTGCGAAAGGGAAATTTTGTTAATAATCTTGTCGTGGGGAATAATTATAGCAATAAAATAATAAGATAGCTGTTGAAGTCAGTTGAGCATGGGTTTACCTGCGGTTAAGTGTTATTTTTCAATTATTCAGCAGTAGTAACAACGATTAGGAATTCACATAATTGTACATTCAAATGCCTTGTATCTGTCTCCAGCAATAGCGCGCGTCCCTGTAATTTGTGTAATGTAAACAGACCGCCGAGCAAACCAGGCCATTCTGGATCAGAGCGCTAAGAGCAACGGTTGGTATACGAGTATTCTACTAAGGCTGCATGGCATTCAAACCAAACAGAAAGTCACAATTAATTGCCCTGCCCTCCAGAAGTAATCACAATATTATTAACGTCCAGAACACGCAATAAATTTTGACACACAAGCGCACGCACCGCAGCTTTATCGACAAAATAAGCCCCAGTAATTGTTAAAGGATTATAAATAAATTATGTTTTAGTTTTATAAATTATTAATGCATTCTTTTTAATTCAAATTGCTGTAAGTTTGTGGGTATGTTTTTGAAACATCCTGTATACGACGATTTTCCAACAAATTTTTCTGTACACTGGCTCACAAAATGATTCGTTCACTTTACCTTCATCAGTAAAATGTAAATAAAAAAGGATTGAAAAGAAATTCATTATCATAGACTTCTTTCGATATTATAATGTTTTAAAAAAACACTTGGCACACTTCACAAGATTTCAGTCTCTGAATCAACCTCTCGGTCATTTATCCGAGACTGGCCCACTCAACCAGAACCACAGACGCGTTTCTCAGTGCCTCGCAAGAGGCGTTAGTACACCACACTGAAGAGCTCCAATAAGAGCGAAACGCGTCTGTGGTTCTGGTTGAGTGGGCCAGGCTCTGATAAATGACCGAGAGGTTGATTCAGAGACTAAAATCTTGTGAAGTGTGCCAAGTGTTTTTCTAAAACATTATAATATTTAGAACAACTTCACCAAGTGTCGCAAATTGTAAATTGTACAGTTTTCTTTATTATTTCTTTCGATATTTCAGAATTAAATGATAGTCATCAAATTTAAGAAAATGTTCAGTTTACTTTATGTAAATGTGTTGAAAAAAAATTATATACAAAAATTGAGGTACAAAATTATTCGTACACCTACGATTATAAAATTATTTAACACATAACACTAAATTTTTATATTTAGTGATGTACCCATTGGCTTTAATGGCAGCTTTCAGTACACTAAACATCGATTTTATTATATTAGAAGATATGGAAAGTGGAGTTTTTGCCCATTCTTCAGTCAAATGGAAGCTGTAATTAAAGCCAATGATTACATCACTAAATATAAAAAAATATTATTATGTATTAAATAATTTTATAACTGTAGATGTACGAATATTGTGTGTCTCAATTTTTTAACTACAACAAATATACAATTGCATAAAGTAAACATTTTTAAAATATGATAACTATCATTTGATTCTGTAATATCGAAAGAAGACTATGCTTAATCTTTTTAATGAATTTCTCTTTTGCAAACCCTATTTATTTTAGTGTACGAATAATTTTGTAAGTTACTGTATGTTAGTGACTTTTTTGTGTAAGTTTTACCAGAGTAACAAAATTTAATTGAATGATATATAGAACTACTTAAATTCATTATCATTAGGAAGACTGTGAATGAAAAGTAATCATTTAACCTTTTTTATTTTATGTTCAATTTCCAAAATGTATTCGTAATTTCCTTATAATTACCAGCATTCTGATTTGAGAAATCTTACATAATTCTATATTACTAGGTAATAGCAATCTTCCAGTAAGTTTGAATTTCCACTTCTTGCTCCTGCTAGTCGTTTTAGTCCTACTTATTACAGATTGAAAGGGAAGGAATAACCTTGAACGTTCAATAGCAACGTTTACGTTTACGATTAAGATCCGGGCCATTACCATGTTCTTAGACGGTGCATTTGTGCTTCAAATTGCTACAAAGAGACGCTTTATTTTTTTATATGCTTCATTTAATCGAATGATAAGTGATGTAGAAAATATTATTAATTTGACAACAACAAAAAAAACGTTGAAATTTCTTTTGAAATATATTTTTTATAAATTAGTCCATATTCTACATTAATTACGTTTGGATGCGCTAAATTTTGTTAAATTAGATTATTAACGGAAGAATGAAAAAAAAACTGGACACGCAGTCTTTCATAGATTATTTATTTCCTGGTCGACGTTTCGACTGCACAACAGTCTACTTCATGGCTAAAATGATCAATTATAAAAAGGTTTAACATAGGGAATTCCCATCAAAACATTAGAGCTTAAAAAATGTAATTTCATTTAATATAGTTTATAATTATATTGTCAATTTTTAAAATATTTTTAGCTGGAACGAAGAAAACTCAAATAAAGATAATTACCAATGAACTTTCGAAATTTCAATAGTAATTATCTTTTTTGAGTAATAAAACTTTTATTTGAAGCATTTATTTCTAAAATCAAAATAAAATCATTTTATTCAAGAAAAACTGTTCAAGTAATGTACCACTTCCGGTTAGCCTATTTTAACCAAAATCTATTATGTTATTTCGATTGACATAAAAGTCTTGTATACCAAATTTGAAAAGTTTTGGATTATATTTTAAAACAGTTTTTCATTAAAATCTATTATAGGCTTCATGTAAAGTGCCATTTCTGGAAATTGTGTAATAACCAGAAAGGGAGGTGCACAACTAGATGTTATAGGAGTCCTAAATACAAAATTTCAACTTTTTACGGCTTACCGTTTTTGAGTTATGCGAGATACGTACGTACATACGTACGTACGTACAGACGTCACGACGAAATTAGTCAAAATGGATTCAGGGATGATCAAAATGGATATTTCCGCTGAAATCTAAAAACCGAAATTTTTCGCGATTACAATACTTTCTTTACGTACGTACAAGGAAGTAAAAACATATAAAAACAAGATGTTCGGTTTGTAATTATACTTTTATGAATCCATCATTCATTAAATTTTTTTTAAAAAACTCTGAACTTGTTTGGTTGGTATTTCCTGGTTATAAAATAGCTGTCTTAGTTTTATACTGATTTTAAAAGTGTTAAAATGCTTTGTGGTTATTTTGTTTTTGTATCAGTATAAAATAATTATGTGTATGGATGTAATGTAGTTTGAATTTTAAGACATCCTTTTGTGTTGTACTTTGTACCTTGTAACTCCATTTCGCATCATGTTGGTTGGGTCAGCTCAGCGTACGTAGAACGTAACGAGTATTGTTTAGCAGAAGCTGCGGACTGTGGTCATTCATAATTGAGTTGGGTAGATGAATTTGTGGCTAACGACGTCGCCGGCCGAACAGAAAACGATCCATCCGTGATGGACCTGGACCGTCCTCCGCGGGTCCTCACAACACAACACACAACTGGTATGGGCGCAAACACCTAATTCCTATTGACTTCGTCAGATACTAAAAGCAGGAGCGAGGGTTCAAATAGACTTAAACACAATCATGTAAACATGCTTGCTCAGGAAAATAAATATACTTACTAATAAATTATTAAAAAATCTTTCAGAACTCATAATTCAATTAAAATAATACAACCTTTTTAGTTTTAGTTCTGTTTATTTTTCTAAAAAAACCGACATTTCGGCAGTATGAACTACTGCCTTCTTCAAGGTATAAACAACAGGTAACCATGGTGACAAATTACAATATATTTAATATAGGAAGCCATGCTCGACTAAGATCTACCGTCGCAATGATTGAGATTATTATTCCTGGTTCTCTAATTATCCTGTTGTTTAGGTGTGTTGGTCTGGCTAATATTTTTGTTTCTTCGAATTTTATACGGTGGAATTCTTCCAGGGCATGCTCTGCAACTGAAGATTTTTCTAGCTGGTTCAATCTGATCGAACGCTGGTGTTTATTCAATCTTGTTGAAATAGTTCTACCAGTCTGGCCAATGTAAACTTTCCCGCAGACACATGGAATCTGGTAAATCCCTGATGAATGAAGAGGGATGACGTCTTTTACTTGTCTCAACATATGTCGAATTTTAACATATGGAGAAAACGAAACCTTCATATTCTTCTTACGAAGAATTCTACCAATCTTGTCCGTGACATTTTTGACAAGCGAAGCAAACAATACGTCCCTTCATTAGCGTTGTTAGTAGGTCTTTTTGGCTTCAGACAGAACTAAAACTAAAAAGGTTGTATTATTTTAATAGTTACTAATGTTTACAAAAAAATATATGAAAAAACATTGATTCTCAAAGTGGAGATTTCGCCGTCTTGTGGGCGCTGGATAGATCCAAGAGGGCGATGGTGGCCTAAAAAGATAAGAAAACGCTCAAAAATTTAACCCACTAAAACATTTTTCATTATTTCTTCTCTTGAATGTACAAATATGCAGCAATGTATCGTCGCATTAGTTTTAAATAGTCCCAAAGTGATTTATTTCGAAGCAAGATTTTATGAATTAAAATATAACACAGTTTATTTTTTTAATACTCGAAAGATAGGCATAAAACGGTAAAACTCTCCTCATTTACGAATACACAGACTGTTAAAATTATAACCAACATACTTCAAAATAGAACCACTGTCTCTTGTTTCATGGTAAAGGTAAATTACGAATTAAAATGCCCTGTAAGGCGCGTATGCTCGTATTACAATGATATTTGTAAGTGTGTAGATATTGACATTTTTAATGATAAATTTAATGTCTACAAACATAAATTAATTCATTATTTTAAAAAAAATGAGAATTGATGTTTTTCATATTTTCAATCTTTTTATTATTTCAATTTGTTTACACTGTACTATTTTGTTACCATTAGAATACTTTTTTTGTGTGTATTATATTTTGTAATGTTACCCTCTATAACTGGGACGTAAGTCCTGTTGAGTGGTTTAAATAAATAAATAAATGAGTGCTGCGCACAGCTGGACTTCCTTATTATGAATACACATTTTATTTGGTTTTCATCGCATGATATAATAGTGGACTTTCAGCAAACATGAAATCAAAAATTCTTCTGGAAATGTAACATTTTGGCCGGACAATATCTATTTATCACTTTTTGTCGATTTATCAATTCTTTTTTTATTAACTATCAAAATATACAGAAAAATCATACTCTGATTTTTTTTAAGCCGACAAATTTATAAATTTAAACTTTTAAGGTATTTACGGAGTGTCATGGGTATATACTAAAGTGCCAGAAATAGAGAGAAAACAAAAACATCCAAACCTATATTTTGTCTTTCAGACATTAAGCAATTTTTGGTAAGCGTGCTAAGAGATTTCTTTTGCAGTTTATAATACAGGTGCGTGTCATCGTTTTATGTCTTTGAGATTATGTAGATTAAAGTAAATTTGAAAAAATATATAGTCAGAAAAGGGGCAAATAAGTTTGAGAATCACTGCTCTGAAGTAAAGCATTTTTCACCGTTGTTGTTCATATCATTTTTATTTCTTAAAGATATTTAATTAAGTGAAATCAAGGAGTTACGGCATTTAAAAAACAATTAAAATATTTTTGGTTTATTTTCCACCTTATTAGTTCATGAGATAGAACAGTTATTTATACAGGAAGAAGAGAACTAATATTAAAATCTTGAAGTAGAGTGTAGAGCAGTTCAAACAAGACTAGACTTCCACCATCTAATATAAGTATGCAAAGGATACCAAGAATTTGAATACGTGAGCTGTCTAAACAGCTTTAGCTACCACCAAGTTTATAACTTATTTTGAAATAAGGAACTAAAACAACAGAATTAAAGTGGGAAAGTTGAAGTGCAAACATAGAAACAGTCATTTATAAATTTGAAAAGTTTTAGTATCTATTACAAACTATTTGTGGCAAAGAAACAATATTACTACAACACATGTTATTGCTTTTCTTCGCAGATAATTTCCAACACTTTTAATAAAAACAACATTCTATCCCAACGTAGATATGATTGTCTTTCATGAATAGAATCGATGATATTCAAAAGTTTTGGAAAACTCCTATAATTCTGATAATACGGAAAATACAATCCTCACCTATACCTATTACAATAAATTTAATGTGGCCAGCACATTACCTTCCTTCAGTTTCATGTATTACGTATAAATTCCATACAGAAATTTTCTAGCACAATATTCTATATTTTCAGTAAAATTATAACAGAAACATACTATGTCAATTGCACTTGACACTGACATCTTTCAATTTGAATTTTCTTAATTTAGTAGCTGTTTCCATGATTATAGCATAGCTGGCTGCTTTATAAAACTTAATTCCTTTCTAATTTTTTAACTCTATATCCATTGAATAAGAAGTATAAAATGTAATCAATTCGTATAGAGAATAAAATATTCTTTAATAACAAAAAATGTAAAAAAATGATATTTAACAGCGTTTTTTCAAGAAAAACTTCAAATAAGGGTACTTTCGGTTGAACAATTATAACCAAAATCTAATCAAGTCTACATATGGATGTAAGGAAGAGGAATACGTAAAGATTGTAATCTTTGGAATTCTAGTATTGGAGTTATCGCAGCCAAAATTATAGTAACACACGCACATGTACACAGACATCAACGTAAAAATAGTAAAATCGTAATGTAGGGTCCGTAAAAAATGCTTTTCATTGAAAACTCATCACCGAATTTTTTGACCAAAGACAATACCTTCCTTACCTAAAGGTGACGGAAAGTAAACATTGCTCAATACTTAACTATTTCCACTGAGCGGAATGTAAATTAAAATAAGACAATTAATGACAAATTGCACCACTGACAATAAAAATTTAAACTTGTTTTAGTCAGCCAAATAAATTGATGTTAATAACAATTAAATACTTTTTTAATTGCAATGTAAATTTGAGTAGCTTCTGGCAAAAAACAACCATATTCCAAAAATTGTAAATATGAGTTACATAGAGCGATATCTACTTTCAAGGATGCTAAACAGTTTGGTAAAACTATTTCTCGCAAAAAGTATTTCAGTCTCAAGTTATTACATTTTAAAGTTTGAGCGTTCCTACAAAAACGGCCTTTAAAATTGATTCACTATTATGTAAATGTACATAAATACTTAACATCCAGTAAATAATTTTCTAATATTTAAACATGTTCTTGAATTAATGTAAGTTACAGAAATCTTGAATAGTAAAAAAGCTAAAATGTTTTTTCTTTGATTATCTCAAATTCAAAAAAATTAACTAATGTTATTTCTGTCAAAAGGCCTTCAATTGAATAGAGAAACTAAATAAAACCAAGTTTAAATTTTAAGTATTAGTGTTGCAACTGGGCTTAAGATGTTTACCTAGGATCCGCTGACAATTTGGACGTATACTAAAAAAATATTTAATTATAATAAAGAATGTTTGAAAATGATTAATTACTCAAAAAAATAAAGGCAATGGAACGAAAATCAGTAAACAAACAAAATGCAAACTAAATAATGTATTTAATATATTTAATTGCATATTCAGTTATCATGATTTCACACCAGATGGGTGTATTGGATGTATTATCACTATTCAAATACCAGTACATTATATATGTAAACAGATTTAAATACAAATCCTTTATGCGTTTCAATTACAACGGAAACAGAACATAGCTGCATCATATTGTAACTATTTGTTACAGAGCTATGTTCATATTATTCTGGTTTTAAACAAACAAAACGAAAATCATTGTGGGTAATATAAACCACCTATATTTATAAATACTTTTTTTTCAGAAACTATTTTCTCCGTAAATCTATTATTTGCCACACCGGTATTTGTTTCATGTAGCTAAAATCTCAGTACTGTAAATGCAAATAATTTACTTGACAATTCAATAAGTATTTTACTTTACATTTTTTTTTTTAAATATTCGTACTTATCAATATTCACGATTTTAAACAAACTGTTTTCCTTCAAAATATAATTCTTTAAAAAGCAATTTAACTGTATTAAAATCAAAAGAATATGAAATATTATTTTCATCGAAACAACTTATAAATCTAAGTCCGTTTCATGTTGTGTTAAATTCTTTATTAAACTAATGAAATTTGCCGGGTTCGATCCCGACCGACGCCAAAAATTACATCGAATTTTAATGGCACAAAATTGACCCCTGTGGCGCACTCTCCACGCCAACATTGAGAGCCCGTGAGGTGACGCCTGGTAAGCGCCCGCACGGTACAAATAATCCATCATTACCGATATCTGTGTATGAAGCAGATTGGCACACCCAGCAATGGGTAATATGCCGTGATGAAATATTTATTTATTTTATTTATGAAATTTGCAAAAAAAAATCAAGTTTTAAACGAAATTAAATTGATATTTGGAAAGTTAACATTCAAATAGAAAAAAAAGTAATAATGGAATGAATCATTTAACAGATTTTATGCAATATGGTATTAAATATTTATTCGAAGTTATCACAATATTTCCCGGGAAATTGCTATTTTTATATAATGTAATTACAATCTATAAAAAATATTAAACTGGACTGACAGATTAATAGAAATTTTTATCAATTTATAAAAAAATCCCGGAATTATATTTATTCAACGTATAAATTTAAACTTATTTTTTTTTTTTTTGAAAATAATATTATTTTTCAATCACTGCAGATGTCAATCCGTAAAACGCAAACTAAATAATATATATATATATATATATATATATATATATATATATATCATCACGGTGTGCCAATCTCCTTTGTACACTCTTTGCTGGCGTGGAGGGTGCACCACAGGGCTCAATTTTGTGCCATTAAATTCGAAGTAAACTAAATAATATTTAATATACAGAGTGACAACTGAAAAACGGGCCACTCAAAATAACTTATTTATGTGCGAAAACAGTTGAGATACTATTGAGTAATATTTAAGTTAATTATTTAAATAAAATAAATAAATATTTCATCACGGCATATTACCCATTGCTGGGTGTGCCAATCTGCTTTGTATACAGATATCGGTAATGATGGAATATTTGTACCGTGTGGCCGCGTCACCTCACGGGCACTCATATCTGGCGTGGAGAGTGCACCACAGGGGTCAATTTTGTGCCATTTAAAATTTGATTTAATTTTTGGCGTCGGTCGGGATCGAACCCGGATCCCCAGATTCGCGACCAGACACTCAGGCACACTGCCACGAGACCCCAAATATTAAATAGTAAGTCATTTTTGTAAGATTCCATATTTTGTTACAGAAAATAACCAATTTGTTATCACAGCCTGCCTGATGGCTTTTTTATTTCTTCAATAAAAATGCTCTCCAAGCATATCGTAATTTTACGTAGATACGAAATATATAAAAATATGTAGGATGTCCCATTTGAAATATGAAAATTAATATCACTTCCAGTTAAACCGAAAGCGCTACCTTTATGCCAAATACTATGATTTATGAGCCCCTAAGCCTAGTTTACAAATATATTAAGAAAATTAAAAAATAATTTTAAATAAAAAAGTTATTTTGAATGCCCCTTTTTCAGTGTCTTCCATTTATATTCACACAAAATTAATTACTGAAGTGCAGTCAAATTATTTATTTTAAATTTCGGCCTCAACTGGTTTCGGCATCTCCTATGCCTTCTTCAGGAGCTACAAATTGATACAAAATTTTTGAAAACTTTTTAATTACATCGTTTTTTTAAACTTACGTGAAAAATTATTTTATATCTGTATGAACACATTAAAATAATAACAAAATACATAACAACACACGTAGGGCGTCAAAACAGTTAAAAAAATAAATATAATAAAATACTCAAAAAGTCGTCAAAATCTTTTAAAAACAAAATAAATGTATGCGTGAAATTTTCAACACCCTTATGAAAAAATATAATTTAGTTTCAACATGTATAATTCGGAAGTTTGTTGTTTTTCCGCTAAAAATTTTTTAAAAATATTTTATCCTTTCTTCTTCTTATTGTTTAGTTTTAAGTTTAATTATTTTTGTTTTATTTATTGTTTTTATTGTATTTTAAAATGTTTATACATATAGTACTTAATTTATCAATATCCGTTTTTAAATTAATATTGTTTTTATCATTATTAATCTGCAACATTTCAAGTATTAAACGTTTCTATAAATTAGATTCTATATCCAAAATTTTAACATCTTCAAAGTTAAAGCTATGTATGGCCTGTGTTTTTTACATGTGTTACTAGAGCACATTTTCTATTATTGTTCTTGTTTTTAAATAACGTTGTGTTTGACCTATATACTGGGCAGGGTAATCGTCACATGGAATTTTGTATATTATATTAAATTTGTACATTTTATTTATATTGGCTTTTAGTTTTGAAAATAGATTCCCTACTGTTTTCTCCTGTTTAAAAGCAATATTTACTATAAAATTATTATTATTATATAAATATTATTTTCAAATGCATAACCATGCCATCTATGTATGTCAAGGAGAAATATTTGTTTTCATTCTGATTATTATTTATTCGCGTCTCATTTTAGTTTTGTTATTTATATTTTCTGTTGTTGTTTTGTTTTTTTATCTTATTTATTATCCCATTTACAATGCCTTTTGGATAATTATTTTGTATAAGCAGGTAATTTATATATTCATACAATTCTTTGTGATAATTTTTGAGGTTACTTTAATTGCTCTAGAAATGAGGTTCGTTGCATTGTTAATTAGTTGATTTTTTGGATGTCTGGAATTATAAGTAAGATATCTACTGCTCGCCATAGGATTTTTGTTGTAATAGTGCCATTATTATGTCTTATTATATTGTTAAATCAAGGTATGGATCCATTGTTTTCAATATCTGTTGTGAATTGCAGATTACTATTGTAACTATTGAATACTGTTAATGTTTCATCCAGTTTATATCTTCTGGTATTGCTAGAATAAGATCATCCACATATAAACACCACATTAAATGATAATAATGGTAACGTTGCTTTCAAAAGTTTGTCCATCATAAGGTAAGCCACAATTGGGCTGAGTGAAGATCCTATAGCAATTCCCCATATTTGCTTATACTACGTAGCATTATTATAATTTGACTGCAATTTATTAATTTCCATACACCCATCCAGTCAAGAAGCTTCATCATCCAATTCTTTCATAATATTTTATATATTCCATTTTTAGTATTGTTTACGATCTTTAAACAAATTCCATATTAAATTTTATTTCATAAAATAAATTATTATGTTTTACATTTTTTTTATTTGAATCTTTCATCCAAGCCGCAAAGAAAAAACTATTCATAATGTGGCACGCGAGCTGAAACTGTTGGACATCCTTGTTTTAACATCTTCATTAAAATTCCTACTTTATTAATAATATCCCATACGTTAATGTATACCCAATATGAAAAGCACTTAACGTGCAGTGACTTATTGCACCCAAAAAAGCCAAAAGTGCATGTTAAATAAATGAGGTTATGTTTGGGTGTCAAAAACAAGTTTTGTGCGTTAGGTTAGGTTGTTGTTGATTAGAGAAATATGTCATTTCAGCCTATAAATTAACGTGCATGATGTAAATTTCGTACGCATTTCTAAAGATAGACGTTAAGAGCATTGTGTACTACTATACTAAAATATGAAGCGAAAATTCATATAAATTGTTCCTGTACCAGAACTATTAACATTTTTAAAAAATCAATATTAGACAAACATACTTCTGATATGAACCTGCTTTAAAAAAAAGTATTATTTAAATCTATTAGTATTTGGCTTTGATTTTAATGGGTATGCAAGAAAGTCCAGTATTAATAGATTTTGATAATTTATTTTTTTAAATGCAGGTTCATATCAGAAGTACGTTTGTCTAATGTTGAATTTTTTAAAATATTAATAGTTCTAGTACAGGAACAATTTATTTGAATTTTCGCTTCATATTTTAGTACAGGAGTACACAATGCTCTTAAGAGGTTTTAGCATGTAGCTACATTTTTTAATAGGTACACATTAAAATATTTAATTATTTAATTCTTAATATCGCAAATAAATAGATCATTACACGATTCTACTTGCATTGAAAGTGCACAATTTTATGATCTCACTACATATTCAGTAATAGCGACGACTTGAACTGAAATCAGTATTTTTGAAAATAGCAGGCACTTGTATTATAATTTTATTCATAGATTCGTTTGCTGCATCTAAGGAATACGGAAAATGCAAATAGTTAGTGATTTTCTTGACATGAACTTTTTACACAAAGCACAAAAGAAAAAGAAAACAGTCGCAAGTGAGTCATTGTCTTCTTCGTTTTATTGAGTGCGAGGTAGATGCAGCATGTAGCTCTCCTGGCGATTCCGCTAATTTCACGATTAATTGAATCTTTTCTGTCACACGAGGGACAATTGATTCATTGGGCCGTAATGTGTAGATTAATATCGTCATCTTTTCAAGCCAGAGAACTTCAATTATATCCAAGATTGAAATCAGAGTCAAATTAAGATAATGAAATAATGACATTCATAAAAATTTATTCATCCAGTAAGAATACAAGCCGTGAAACAATTATACAAATTGATTATATTTAAAAAGTGTCCCACTGTAAATTAACAAAGTCATAGAAAGCGAGTTTGACAAAATGATTTAGCAATGCATAAAATAAATAGTTTGCAAACTAGCAACTGCCAAATTAAAAGCCACGTTTTTGCTGCTAATGTTTCAAACTAAAATTAAAGTTTGAAATTAGTAAAGTTTTGTATGAAAAGGTTGAAAATAAAACTAATACGTCCAATCTAATACATTAAAAGTTCTCGAAATAAAAGTGTCCATGACAAAACAATATCAAACAGACTTCACTTTTATCTAAATTAAAGCTTTTCAATTAACAATGGATATCAGTTATCAAAACGCTCAGACTTCACAATCAAAATAAAATCACGCTAATTAAAACTTCCGAAGTTCCACTTACATTTACAATAAATAACCTACGTCATCAAGGTTTAATATTTCTTTAAAAAAAGATACAGTGTATGTGAAATAAGGATATAATTCTTTACCTGGAGGTAAAGAAGGCATATCTAGGGTGTTGACGGTCAAGTGCGAACATAGGAATTTTTATTTTATGCAATTTCCTGTTGCAAAGTTATACAGAATTTTTAATATGGTTTCAGTTTCTTCTTATTTTAAAAAGAAATTTCTAAATTTCCTTTAATTAGTAGCAATAGCCATGACTTATGACATTGTAGAAAACAATATTATTTTATTCATATTCGGTCAAAAATATTTTTTGTAAAAAGTAAATTAAATATGCAACATGTCATTATTATAAAGAATTATTGTGGTGGAACTCAAATTGACGTTTAACATTTATTAATAATTTCTGAAAACCAAAAAAAAAGGAAACGAATATCATGGCTATTGCTACGAAATAGCAGAAATTCTTTTTAAAATTGTGACGAAACTAGAAACATAATATAAAATGTAAAAACAGTTTCATATGGCCGTCAATATATATATATATATATATATATATATATATATATATATATATATATATATATATATATATATAGGGTGTAACACCAAAACCGACCACCGCCATTATTATCTTTGTTATTATAATTACAAAAAAATACTATAAAATAAAATTATACCAATGGTTCTCAAGTTGCAACACAAAGTTATATTTTTTCAAATGGGATTATACATATTTTTTATTTCTATTCGATTGCGTATTTTTTCTGAATACAACAATGTATTAATTTTATATCCTTATATAATAAAAATATTGAAAAAAATTCGATTGAAATTTAAATAAATTTGATTTTTATAGTCATTTTTCAGTAGGCTATGTATGAAAAATAAAAACTGCTATTTGTCAATTTAAATTGTTGAGGATAGAAATCAAATAAAACACTGTTTATAACGTTGTTAACAAATATTTGTTTCATTTTAATTTAAGCTCAATTGATTTTCATTCATAGCCTACTGAAAAGTTAAAATCAAATTTGTTTAAATTTCAATTGAATTTTTCTCAATATTTTTGTTATGTAAGGATATCAAACATTCACATGGTTGAATTCAGAAGGACATACTTTATCGAATGGGCCTAAAAAATATATATTATCCCATTTAATAAAATATAACTTTGTGTTGTAACTCGAGAACCACTTGTTTAAAAAAATATTTTCTTCTATAATGGGATGTCTCCTTTGGTCTCCTACAACTGTGTTCTATGGTTTTTTTTTTTGTGACTATAATAATAAAGAAAATAATGCCGGTGGTCGGTTTTGGTATTACACCCTGTATATATTAGATTGAAAAGGTTTTTTTAACGATGTAGATTTCAACATAACTATTCGAATTTCTAAGTTATAATAACGTAAACTATGAAGTTACCATTATAATAGTAAGGTGGTCTTCTTAAAGATAAATGTCTTTTACCTTGTGAATGATAAGTTGGTTGGCGAATATATCCGCATCATACAAATGCACTCTCTTGAGTCATTTTTTCGTACATGAGTGAACTAGGGAATGAATGTTTTAGTGGCTGTCTTGCACTGGATAGTTTGTAATACCGTGTCTGAATACTGAATGCTGTATATATTCGGCAACGTATGAACCAACCAGTCAAAGGAAGAACAATACAGGAAAACAAAGACGGATAGAACCTGGATAGCAACAGTCAAATGAAGTTGAATAATGCTTCATCCCTTACTTGCTCGTACCATCGTTAATATAATTATCCTATTCATTTCATAGAGAAGTAAGTTTAATTGTGTACTATAATTTATATTTAAAAATGACTTAAGTATTAACATATTTTCTGGTTGAACATTTAAAAATTAAATTAATTTTGTGGTTAACTATACATAAATAATTAGTATCCATATAAATAATCCCTTTTTGCATTTTATTTATATTATTTAAGCTTAATAATACTTTTTTTTTCATGAATATAATATGTAAGTTTATGTACAGGGTGTTATATTTTAATGGACCCAGCAAATATCTCGCTTGAATATACTATATTTTTTTACAAATTAGAAAAGTACATCAAATTTTCTTTACAATAATGTAAAATAATCCATGTTACATTATTAAAAAGTAAAATGGCGGGCACTTTTTATACATCTAGTCGAAAAGAGAATAGTGAGCCATGACTGCGGCTTGAAATAAAACAATAAACTAAAACAATACAGAAAATAAGACACTTGTCGATTAAGTTCTGCAGCTATGCGTTTATTTTTTAAACTTCGAAAATACACATCTAGCATATCAACTTTTTCTGAGTTAGATAAATTCATTTTATAATAAATTAATAAGGTACTATAATGAAACTTGCTAATAATAAAGGTTAGAACAATTATTACTGAGTATTTACAAGTTGACATTTACCGCGTTACAATTGTTTTAGTTAATTGTTTTATTTCAAGACATAGTCATGGCTCACTATTTTCTTTTCGACTAGATGTATAAAAAAGTGCCCGCCATTTTACTTTTTAATAATGTAATATATGGATTATTTTACATGATTGTAAAGCAAATTTGATGTACTTTTCAAATTTGTAAAAAAAAATAGTATGTTCCATTTGAAATTTCAAAGTTGATATTAATTACTAATAAACCGAAAGTGGTATCATGAATGTATATCCGTCATCAAGTAGCTTACATGTTGTTGTATAAATCATGTTATATGAAAGAAATTACTAACTTAATAAATAAGCGAGATATTTGCTGGGTCCATTAAAATATAACAACCTGTATAAAAATATTTCAGCTATGCGATCATGAAAAATATGTACCCTCTAAAACTAACAGTTTGTAGACCGCTGATGAAGACAGGCTACGTCATACGCCAAATTCTGAACTTTAACCCTTTTGAACCTAATGACGTAACATGTACGTTCAATGCTTGGTGTAGTTGAGAACCAAGTGTCGTACTTTTGAGCAAATTATTGCATTTTACATTTCCGGCTGTCGTAGTTGTTCTGACGACATTCTGCCTTTATAGACCGTGGAAAGTATTTGTACGACGCATTTAATTCTTATATGTTGCCATGGAACGTACTGATACGACATAAGCATAGTCATTCATCCCTACTATCGTACATGTACGGTTGTATTCGGTAGCATTCTTGCCCTTTGTCGTACTGGTTGATAACCATAAAATATGTAATATATATCCAATTTATTTAACAAAATCATATAAAAATCAAATTTATGTAAAAAATGTAATTCGTAAATACATAATTAAAAAAAAAACTGCGTGATTTTATTCTCACAACTATCGCTACAAGTTATAAGTGCTCATTAGTTTGCTTTCCACTCTTAGCTCATCCTGTGCTTGCAGAAAAAAATTGGTATATGACCCCATTGCGGCTGGCGCAGAACCGGCGATGTCTTTCTACTTTTTTAAATACTTCAGATATTGTCAGAATATCAGCAATATGACATACAAAATACAACATCAATATTATTAGGCAAATATATCCTTCGCTCTCTAATAACGAATGATGTACGTCTTTTTGATGAAGTCACCGTTGCATATAATAAGTATATGTTATAATCGCCTACCCATATTTACTTCATGCAAGTATACATTTCATTGTTGACAAATTTATTCGTATCTTTTTAAAAATATATCCAATGCAATTCTAACGACTGTACAAATAAGCGTGGGACGAATAAGATGTCCATGATTCGACTTCGACCTCCGAAAACACACATTTGTTCACATTGCACATTGTTCCAGACATGCAGGCCACAGAACCGCTCCTTGCAGGGGATGCAAGTTTAGACATGATGCTGTCCACTTCCGGTGTTACGAGAACGCGATCGGGGCAGGGTAATCTTTTCCTTCTTCTGGCCCTTGTTCGATTGTGTTTGCTAGGGGCCTGATGTTTGTTTGAAAGGTATCTAACAGGATTGGACTGCTATACTAACTCTCTATCATGGTTTTCCATTATAAAATGGCTGGTCGTTTTGTACTTCGCTTAAGGGTAGTTGTTTTCTAAATATACCTAATATTAGAGTGTTGGAGTAATTCCTTAACATGGTTTTATCTATGCGATTATTAATACTTTTTAGTTTTGTTTATTAACATTTTTAATTTTGTTCTTATAATTACTAACCCTAGTTAGTAATTTTATGTTGTTGTTTTTGTTTGGTTTAATTTAATAGATACAGTATTTCTAGCTATCAACTGTTGGTGATGATTAGATATTAGCAATTACTCAGAATTTGAGTTACACAGCATTTACGTTAAATATATCTCTGTTACACTTTGTTTTTGTAACAAAATTTGTTGCGCAATAAAATAAATAAATTCGTATAAAATAATGTTTGATGCTCATATCGTAAACAATATGAACTGAAACATCTATTTTGCGATAATATTTATTAATAAATAATTCAAATAGTTTATTTTCAAATAACTATAGAATATTTTATGCTATATCTGATATTTAGAATGAATTTTGTTATGAATTTGCAATTAACTCACTGAATTCGAAAACTGAAAATGTTTGTTGAGTAATTTAATTAAAATTGTAATTAAAAACTACTTATTTCTATGCATTAATTATCTACTCGCAAAGAAATTCTTTCTCATTTACTGTTAGGGGAATTAAATTTTATTTTTTATTACGTATAAAATTTATTAAAAAATATTCTTATTTTCTTATACATTCTGCATTATTTTCTTACTTTGTTTTATAGTTATTTTATTATTATCACAAGTACATTTCACAGTATTATTTGTTTTGTTGATTCTCATACAATTATTATTCTTTTTTAAAACTATTTGTTAGAGTTAGGGTAATAAATTATTGACATATATTGAGAACTGACAATGTCGATAGAGGCATCACTATAGCTTCAACAGCTGATCTCGAAAGAATGCTGTTGAGAATTTGCCATTGTAAACATATGTGAACACGCAAAATGAAATTAAGTGTAATAGAACATTTTCGATTTTTAACTGCTACGGCAAGCTACCGGTGCATAATTGCAGATAATCAATGTATGGAGACTAAAGTTTCAGTTTAAATGTGTTTTTTCATTTATTGTTACATTGAAATCACCAGTTCCAATTTGTACACCTTTGTCCAATGTCTCCTATTACTTCCAAATTAATTAATGAAAGTAATAATTCCGCTGCTTTTTTGTCTTTACCATTGATTTCAATAACTGATTCGGGTACATCTTCATTTCTAATGTTTTCTTCTGAAACATTTCTTGATGTTTCATTCTTCTTGTTCAGATTTCCAAATCAGTACTCGACGTTGTACATGGTCGTTGTTTTTCAGTTGGATTTTCAAGCTTTTCTTTATTAGATCAAAGATGGTACAGCATTTTTTTTTAAGTTTTACAACGTTGAGGTTAATTTCTAGATCATTAGAAATTACTATACATGCATTTTTATCACTTACCTGGAAAGACAAAATCATCTTTCTTAAAATGAAGGAAACATACTTATATTTTATATTATTTTCTTCCCATGTGGCAGATTCTCTCAAATTTATTTTCAAAAATCTATAATAGCAGAATTTCAAAATTTCAGAAAAAGTTATTAAACAAACAAAAAATTTTTTTTATAATGTTGCGTTTTCGCATTAACAATGCCTAATGGATTAAATACAAACAAAGAGTACTCTTCCGAGAAGTTCTGATTTTCGCCGCTAGTCGTGTCGCATCTTGTCAGTTCTCTATATTCCAACTAGAAATTTGGAATCTATCCTTACGTGCATTTATCACAAATCTAATTCAACAAGCATGTTCCTGCCGGTTTATTACAGCTAACCTTACTTAACCTCAACCTCAACTAACATGTACCTTGTACATAACCTACATAAAACTATCAGCAATAACAGTTCTACTCGTCTTCCAACTCTCTTTGGCTTGTGAGTGTGTATGTTTTCGCTTCGATTCCTCCTAATTCTCAACTGTTGTGCGGAATACTAATATGCAGCACGAGAACACCTACACAGACATGGGAAATGGAACTCAGTTGTGGTGGCAGACGATAACGAACAGTTGTTGTATTAAGGTGAAACTAACTCTATGCTTACCTATGACTAAAGGATTTGTGTATGGAGTTAAAGCAAAATGGGGTTTCGGCATGTTTTAACCGTGTGCTTTAGAATTTTGTTGTATATAGAATGACCACGAGAAACCGTGATATTATCTGTCGTGTAAAACATTATTCTTAAATTTGCGCTTTTGGTATCAAAGTAAACTTAATTTAAAGGTTATTTCAAAAAAATGAACGTCATGCCAAGTAACATGTCAAAAATAGATATTCGACGGTATATGGACGCTCATTTATTGAAATAACGTATACTAAATCCGTGTTTACCAAGTCTTTAATTAAGTTTACTCAAACATCAAAAGAATTTATATTCTCTAAATATTTATCTATAAAGCATTACATAATGTTTCACAGCACAGATATTTGAGAAAACTGTTTTCCCATGGTACACGCTTATGTCACAGTTTTTCGTGTTCATCCGGTATGTGTGCAGTAAATAACTGTCTTATTTTCTTATTAACTTAACTACAGGGTGTAACAGCTAAACGATCTAACTTAAATAATTTCTATATTATTAAAGATATAATAAAATACAGTGTGTTAAAAAAATCCTAACTCGGAGTAGGCTATGAACAGAGAAACGTATATGTCTTCTTATTAATCAATTCAAAAGTCAAGTTGCCAGAATTGATCTTGAAGTGTAATTTTATGAAAAAAAATATAAATAAGGAAACAGAATATTGCCATTTGCCGTTTTCTAATTTATTTCCGTTTCTATAATAAGGTTCAAGAAGCTTTGATTTCTTTTATGCCAGATTAACATTTATTTAAATCGTTTTAAATTAAGACATACGTTATTTGTTCATAGCCTACTCCGAGTTAAGTTTTTTCTGAACACACTGTACTGTAAGACATCTTATAGAAGACCAATAGTTCTCAATATTATATTTTTTAAAATGGAATGATATATATTTTTAGGCTTATTCGATAAAGTATTTTTTTCTGAATTCAAGCATGTGGTTATTTCATATTCTTACATAACAAAAATATTGAGAAAAATTCAATTGAAATTTAAATAAATTTGATTTTTAGTTATTCTTCAGTAGACTATGTATGAAAAACAATTGAGGTTAAATTAAAATGAAACAAATATTACTTAGTAACGTTATAAACAATGTTTTATTTGATTTCTGTCCTAGATAATTCAAATTGATAATTAGCAACTTTTTTTATATATAGCCTTCTGAAAAATTCATATAAAAATCAAATTTATTTAAAATTTAATTGAAAATTTCTTAATATTTTTGTTATGTAAAAATATAAAATGATTATATGATTGAATTCAGACAAAAACATTTTACCGAATGGGTCTGAAAAATAAATACTATCCCATTTAAAAAATAAAATTTTATGTTAGATTCGGATGTCCCCCTTGGTATTCTATAAGATTATCTTATAATATTTTATTTTATCTTTAATAATATAGAAATGATTTGAAGTAGCTCGTTTAGCTGTACACCCTGTATAGTGAAATCGAAATATCATCCAATGTATATATAAATAGCAAAATTCATACCGGGAGTTTATTTATCAGTAAATATAGGCCATATCATTACCATAGTTACAGTATAGTATAAAATGATTGACAGCAATGTATTAAAGCGTTTATTTTATAATTAACATAGGGATAATTAACATAGTAAAATCAATATTAAATTATGAATTAAAGAAATGAAAAATTATTTATTTATGTTTATACACTTTAGAACTACATTAAACTAGTCAGGAATTTTTATTTTAACTTATCAAATGCTCAAATGTAGTACCACTAACTTCTAAACAATATCCTAAACCTAAACGATTATAAAAAGAATTATAGCATTCATTATTTCCTGGGGAGTAATATTTTGTGAAGCTGCACTAATTCTGTTTTTTAATTGTTCTCTCACCATTGTACACATTTTTTAAGTGTCCTCAAAGAAAGAAAATCATTTGATACAAGTTATAATTATTATGGATTTTTCGAATTGTTGCTGGGCAGGGTCTGGGTTGATTATTAAATGTAGCAGCCGATACATCTGAAACTTATTTGAATTATACCATGTTATAATTTGCACTTTTTCTTCAATTTTATAAAAAACCATATTGAACTCATAAAATAAGCGCTTCAATACATTTCTGTCATTTTATAACTATGGTAATGAACTACTCTATGTTTACAGATAAAATAAACTTAAATTAAATTAAAATTAATTACATATAAATTTGTAATTTTTGAAACTAAAAACAAATATATAGAATATTTATTGGTTAATATCATAAATATCTCGGTTACACTATAACTAAATAAATAATATAGAATTTAATTTGACTATACAGGTGTCCAAGATAATGTGTCAGATACAGGGATCTTTAGAACTATAACTTTTATTTAATCTTCTCGAAATCCCCAAGTTACACACGTTATCCTGAACATTACATGCATAGAAAAGTGTTGATTTGTGTTTAATGAAGGATTCTATTAATTCACTTTGGTTTTGCTTATTACAAAAATAGGGAAATATTTTATATTTTAGTGAAATAAATTTTGTACCTAAATCCGCAAATTTATCAATTTTATGTTATGTCAACATACTTGACAAAATTAATAATTACATGTATATACATTTCAATAAATTCAAATTAATTAAGGAATAACTAATTTTCAATGTTAAATCACTTTTTTCTGTGATAAATATGGTGTATTTACTGTAATTAGATAAATATGCATATGACATTACAAATTACAAAATTTAATTTTAAAATATATTTGAATTTAATATATAATTTTCATGTTTACTTTTAAATGTTATGATAAATTATTTCTATTAATCTGTTAACTGCAGTTTAAAAATATAATTTTCCAGAATATTTTAAAATGATTTTAAAAACAGGCACGAATAAACTTTTTAAATAGGTATTATATTATAATGTATTTCTATATACATATTATCATAACGCTATACTAAACAGAAATAACAATAACCATATCTAGATTTTTTTGTATTAATTAACATATTAACCAATCATTTTCATCTTACTGATAATTAATTATAATTTGCATTTCATTATCTGAGATTACTAGATTATATTAATTAATAGTGAATATTGCGTTAGTTTGCATATAATATTAATTGTATATCAGACCTAAAAATATAATTAAATATGTTTGTATTTCAAAATTCATCCAGATAATAATAAATTTCAAATGAATAAACAATTTTTATTACAGAACTCTTGATTTAATATGAAAATTTAAGCCGGGAATGAGTAATTAAAATAAATATTTTATGTAAAAAACCGTGGATTTAATTTTTTTACTGTTGAAATTAGACGGACATCGTTTTAATTAATTATTTATTGTTATTTATTTCGTGCGTTTGTAATAAGCACTTGACTGAGCTCATGATAATTACAATCTTTTTAAACTTATTATAAAAGAAGAGTTCATTTCACGGAAAATTATTAAAAATTACTTTTTCATAATTAATTTTTGTAATTACACGTTTTATTACTTTCTTTTAGTATATAGAATAATAAAAAAAATACTACTGTATGTGTGGTAATGTGGGACGCGTTTTCAAAATTTTAATTTTTTTTCGTTTGCTTTAATTATAAATGAATTTAAAAAATCATAAATTATATTTTAAATTTAAACTGTTACCATTAATATGCAAATTGAAATTGAACGCACAAATTATGTATATCATCATTATGAATTTAAAAAAAAACTTTGGAAGTTCTTTAATATATGCTTATTTTTAAGTGCTATAATGTTACATATTTTAAACATCTTTTAAAATTATTTTATATTGAAAAAATATTTATTATTTTAACAATTACTCAATCTAAAACAATTTGGAAAGAAGTTTAAAATGTATGTAAAATTAAATAAAAAGTCTCTAGGAACAACTAATTAAATACATTTAGACTAAAAGCAAAAAAAAGAACTTGCAAAGCACCAAGAATTTGAAATTTGTGACATAACCTCTGTATCGTAATTATAAACGTTGAGAACGCAGTTTGATTAGGTGTACATTATGTACGATTTACCAGTTGCCGGTCACTAATCATAATCGTTATTTAGTTCCGACGGCCGCCATACTTGGAGGACCAGATCTGCACGTCGATAAAGGAAGCACCATCAACCTGACCTGCTCCATTCGCTTCAGTCCCGAGCCTCCTGCTTACATATTCTGGTACCACCACGATGAGGTAAGTTTACGTTCACCCCACACTTAGTATTAGTCTTAGCACTGCTAATGACGTTCAGTAAGCAAAGTTGTGATTGATATTAAAGGTGTTGCACAGAATTAAACAATACCTACGACTAGTTTCACTACACAAATAAATATATTATCACTATTTTTAGCTAATGGCGGATGTTGCAATCTGCTTTACTTAGAGATTATGGCAACAACGATATTTTTGCCGCGGGATAAAAATTTTAAAACCAGCATTTTTAAGCTGTTTTAAAACTAGGATAAACCAGAACATTTGTTGAAAAAGCATTAGACCGTACATACAGTTCGGAACACGAATGATGGACTACGGGAAGAATATAAGCACGAATCACTGTTTAATATATACGTTCCGTTTAAATCCACATGAAATACAATTAGTTTACGTTTATCTAATTCAACATATAACAATTCTGCCCTGTTAAGCATAAAAGTCGTATCTACATTATAGTCTTTTTTTTGTTTTTTATTGGATCATTACTGTAAAACCTTAAAGAAATTTCAAAGGGCAATCCAGAACCGAAGGCAGGGAATGTTGACTCGCGGCGTGCGTCTGCTACACGATAAAGTCAACCCTCAGAACCTAACATAGCGAGGCAACAAAACTTTACTGGATGATTTTGAATGGGTTGTTGTGGACCATCCGTCGCACAATCCCGATCTGGCACCATCTGATTTTCTTCTCTTCCTTCATTTAAATACTCATCTGTCAGAAAAAAATATAAAATACGAAGATACGGTAAAGGAAGAAATGGAAGACCGCAACATTATCGACACTGGCTTCAAAAATATTGTGCCCAGCTTACAGATGGTGAATGAAATTAACGGGAAATATGTAGAAAAATAATTGAGACATACTACTATGTTAAAAAAGTACCGGAAATTGGTCAATAAAACACAAAATATGCATTATTCATCCAAATTTATTTTATCGCCTTCAACGTAGGCCCCTTCCGAAATAATACACTTATGCCAACGGATAATCCAATCATCAAAACATTTTTTAAGCGTATTTTCACGAATCGACTTCAGTACTCGCCGCGAATTCTCTTTTATGTCTTCTATCGACTGAAAACGGGTGCCTCGAAGTAGTAATTTAAGTTTTGGAAAGAGGAAAAAGACGGCCGGAGCCATATTAGGAGAATACAGTGGTTGTTTGATAAGATTTGTTGAGTTTTTGGCCAGAAATTCATTCACAATGATAGCCTTGTGAGATGGTGCGTTATCGTGGTGCAAAATCCATGAGTTTTCTTTCCACAAATCTGGTCTTTTTCGACGAATTTGCTCTCTCAAACGCCGCATAACACTCAGATAATATTTTTTAGTTACTGTCTTACCTTCTGGCAAGAATTCCGTGTACACTACACCGCGATAATCGAAAAAAAACTGTCAAGATCACCTTCACTTTTGATCGACTTTGACGTGCTTTTTTCGGTTTCGGCTCAGTTGGAAGGCGCCATTCCGATGCTTGTTGACTGGTTTGCATGTCAAACTCGTAAACCCATGTCTCATGATCAGTTACAATGCGTTTTATGAATGTGGGGTCGGAATTGACTCATTCTAGCATGTCTTCAGCGACCCTTACGCGATTGAATTTTTGCAGAAAATACAGGTCTTTCGCCACTAGTCGAGCGGCAACGCGTTTCATGCCCAAACAATCGTTTAAAATAGTACGAATTGATTCGTGAGACACAAAAATTTCAACGACTATCTCTCTCAGACTTAAACGACGATTTTCAGTCAGCATTTCCTTTACTTTAGCGATGTTAAGTTCAGTTGAAGATGTTGATGGCCGCCCTGAGCCAGGGAAATCTTCCACCATATCTCGACTGCTTTTTAATGTACTGTACCACTCATACGCAAGTGTTGTTGATAAAGTCGATTCATCGTAAGCCTTATGTAACATTTTTAGCGCTTCGGCACACGGAATTTTCATTTGAAATGCAAAATTTGAGACAGATTCTTTGTTATATATTTTTATACATTGTAAACATCGCAAAACACACTTGAGATGAACTGACAAATGGAGTACTGTAAACAAACTAAATGACAGATGGCGCTCAAACTCCGCGTGAGCATAGAAGACAGTTGTGCCAACGTAGCGAAAAAAAATATATACAATTCCCGGTATTTTCTTGACAGAATGTATACCTATCCTGTAAGATTCTTAAAACAGTTTCTTTTTTTTGTAGCGTATGTATCTCTCGTAAGTAAGACTGGTGTCTTGCACTGTACTGGTGTCCCAAAAAACGCGTCCCGCATATCGGGATCTCCGTAACTATATAAGATACGAAGTCGGTTTGTTAGACAAAAGCTGCCACATAGGAGACCATTTTAGTGGAGTGTCATTGTTTGAGAAAAAATGCATAGGTCACTAGATATAAGCGATCTAGTAAACTTGTTCGACATAATATCATCATGTTTGCTGTTATTTACAGATTACAGTAATGACGATATATCCTTACTGACATTTTAATGAAACGTCAAACTTGAAACCAATAATTAGGAAGTAAGGAAAACTTCTCAATTTATAGCAGGGGGAAAACCGCAGTACACAATTTTGCACGTCACATATTGCGTTCATTAATGCTTTTAGCTCAGCTTGGAGTTCGCTTCGCTCTTCGCTCACAAAAAGCTTGCAAGACAAAATTCCCTAAATTAATGATTCCCTTATTCAATGTTTTGTTCCTCGCCTCCTCTACAAAATGTTTAAGAAGGTGCGGTTTTTGTTTTTTAATTAAAATATTAAAAAGGTTAATTTATAAATTAGGTTAATGAAAGTTGTTATCTGTGTTGGGGTTTCATTTAGAAAAAATGCGGTTCCATTTTTATTTCAATAGAAATCTATATATTTATTACTGTAGAGTGATGTCTATATACTGTGCTTCACACGGAATTCTTTAATGAAACTTGAGCATTAAAGGTTCATCATTAAATTTTTTATTTATAAAATCGTGAACAATGTATATTTATAGACGATGTAACATCAGATAATAAAAATATAGAGCATGGAGTTCCACAAGGCTCTCTTTTGGGCTCATTTCCGTATGTTTTCTTTAGCATCTGAAGGGTTTTCAGCGGAACGCAGAATTTGATGTTTGCACGCTGCTCTGACTGGGAATGGAACATGGAAATCATACTATCTTTATATAAAAAAGCAGACACGAGAAAATGTGCGAACTACCAAGGAATCACTCTATCTAGCATAATAGGAAAAAATATAGCGAGAAAAATGGACACAAGACTAAGGAACGAACTGGATAGTACTTTAGAAGAAACGCTATACTGTTTTAGGAAAAGTAGGATTGTACAAGATCCAATTTTCATTTTGAGACAATTAAGCGAAAACATTGTTAACAAGAATGGCGAATTATACTTATGCTTCGTTGACCTGCAAAAGGCTTTTGATATGATAAAAAGAGACGATGTATGGGAGTGTTTAAAAAAGAGAGGAGTAAAAACAACAACTATTGACATAATGAAGACAATGTTTCATACAACTCAAACATTGTAAGAATTCAAAACAACGAATCAATTAGTCATAGATGATGCAATAAAGAAAGCGAAACAAAAAATGAATATCTTCATCTATGGAAATTGGAAAATGCAACCTACTAAATTATACGAGCTACTATTTGCAGACGACATGATTATACTAGCAGGAACAGAAACCAAGCTACAACATATTGAATATTGAGCTAAGCAAGATTAATATGAAAATAAACGTTGACAAAACAAAAACAATGGTTATTGCGGCGAAAAAAAGAAACACAACATCTATTTAGATAATAAAAAGTTAGAACAAACATTTCAATTTAAATATTTAGGCACAATGATTGAAAGTACCGGAAAAATGGATTTAGAAATACACGAAAAAGTAGGGAAAGTAGGAAGAATCTTTAACACCATGAAAAATACCTTTCTAAGAAAAAGAGAAGTACCCAAAAATATTAAAGCAGAAGTAATAAGAAAGGTCGTGACTCCTTCATTAATCAATGGCAGCGAAACATGGACATTAACAAATAAACATAAAAGCAGAATAAATGCTATGGAAATGAGGTTCCTTAGAAAAGTAGAAGGGAAAACAAGAAAAGACAAAATAAGAAACGAAGTGTTCAGGAAAAACCGTAACATGAAGCCAGTTGGAAAAATAAGACAGGAAAGACAACTAGGATGGTTGGGACATATATACAGGATGCAAGACGAAAGATTAAAGAAGAGAGTGTATGAAACAACACAAGGGAAAAACAGACAAGGTAGGCCAAGAAGAACAAGGAGGGAGGAAGTGAAAGAAGCAGCAAATGAAAGACAAATACCATGGGACAACATTAAAGCCGCAGCCCAAGATAGAAAGTCATGGAAAGAGAGATGCAAGATATGAAACCCTCAACTCAAACGGTCTTACACTTAGCGGTAGAAAGACCTAGGATTAAATAAGTAAATAAGTGCGCTGCTCTGACATTTCAAAATCTGAGGAACGAAAAAAACGAATTTAAGAAACAACCTGCAACTTTCGCAGACAGTAACTATAAGGGTGCAGGACGGCTTGGCGCTTTTCAAGTAGAAGTTGCCAACCTAAGAAAAGGAAATTTCCTGCGTGGCTCTAAACAACGATTCCTGATACTTTTTGACTCTGCCTCGTATGTACTTCAATTACATATGTCGTCAAGAATCATACACTTTTAATGCGTAATAAAATCTACAGGCTAAGAATATTCATTGTTACAATGCAAGTAAAATTGTGTTTTTTTCTAGAGATCACTCTTATGCGAACTGTTTTCAAGTACATTCATATCCACATCAATAAAAAAAACTACTAATGTATCATCACGTCATTAACACAGCTGTAATTACAAGAGTTCTGCATTTGCAACATTTGTTCGTCATATTCAACATGCAATCAATCTACGCCAAACATTCCTATTTTGACACATTATGTTGCCTGCCAGTTCTATTCTTTTCATTTAGACTCAAATTTTCATGCAACTATGCAATAATCAACTCACTAGTCACTTCAAACGCAAACGTTAATCTCGATTTTACAACACAAGTCATTTACTGAGTTCACTAAGCAATTGTGCTTCTGACAACACCAGTGCGAATTCAGTCAATCGTGCGAGAATAACAGGTTTTCTCAACATGCCGGGATTTTTTTTTATCAGTAAACATAGGTGAATGTCATTACCATAGTTACATTTGAAATGTACCTACTAAAGCGGGAATGTATTATACAGAGGGTTCATTTTATTGTGTCCAGTATTGCTATCTCGAGAACTATAAGAGCTACAAGTTCGGTTAATTAGCAAACAATTTCTATTTTACTAGACTATTTTAATGAGCGTCATTTTTTTTCAAACAGTGGTTTTCAAACTGTGGGAACCAACTTTGTTATTTTAAGTGGGACCATACATTTTTCATTTACTTATCAGATAGAGAATTGTATGAATATACATTTTATATTCATCGCAGGTAATGGAATTACAGCGGACATGAAATAAAAATATTTTTTGGACAATACTGACATCTCTATTTATCGATTTATCAATTCCGTTTTTATAACTATTAAAATGTACAGAAAAAAAATCATAATCTGATTTTCTTTAAGCCGACAAATTTATAAATTTGAACTTGAAGGTATTTACAAAGTATCATATGTATATGCTGTTGACAAAGTGTCACAAAAAGAGGGAAAAAACATCCAAACTTCGTATTTTGTACAAATCTTACAATTATTAAGCAGTTATTAAGCAGTTATTAAGCAATTTTTGCTTAGCGTACTAAGAGATTTCTTTGTAGTTTTATACTACAAGTGCATGTCATCGTTATATATCTATCCTTTGAGATTATGTAGATTAGAGTAAATTTTCTATGGGCGCATTGAAAAACCATGTTCAATGCAGCATTATGTTTTGAGAGTATATTTAGTCAACGAGAGTAGGAAAATTAGCTTATATTAATTATGAATAGTAAAGGTTACCTTGATATTTTAAAAGCAAATTTGAAGTTATGTGCCGAAAAATAGGGTTTAGCAGACAATTTTAATTTCATGCATGAAAACGATAAATAAAAAAATAAATAAATATTTCATCACGGCATATTACCCATTGTTGGGTGTGCCAATCTGCTGTGTACAGAGATATCGGTAATGATGGAATATTTGTACCGTGCAGGCGCTTACGATTCTACAAATAATTCGCGTCTTGTAAAGAATGGCTATTGTATAAAATAAAAAATAAACTAAATCATCCCCCACAATCATCGGACTTAAACCCAATTAAGTAAGTGCGAGAAATTCTTGAAAGAAACAAGATAATATACTATTAAAACTAAAGAAGAATTAAAAAATAAATTACAGGAAAAATGAAAATATAATGCCATCGGTAAACCAAAATTTGGTAGATTAAATTGTTCGTCGTCATTTAGTTGCTGTTATAAAAACCAAAGAAAACTAAATAAAATATATAAACGGTTTACTATTTTAATGTTTTGCTTATCGTACTGAGATTTTTTTTTTCATAAAATTATGAATATTTTCAGTATTTATGCCATAGAATAAATGAAATACTTGTTTTTTTTTGTATAGTACGTAACATAATGATTTTCACTTAAATAAAAATGCTCAATTGGTCTTATTCCATGACTGTGGGAAATAATTTTTGATATATTCAATAGCCATTTTCTTACAAGACGCGAATTATACCATTAAACCTAAAAAGAATTAAAAATAAACTACAAGAGGAATAGCAAAATAGATCGCAATCGGAAACTAAAAATGTGGTAGATTCAGTAGCTCGTCATTTAGTTGCTGATATAAAAGCCAAAGAAAACGTAACATAATATTATATTTCTTTACAAAACATATGTGGTTTATAATTTTAATGTTTTGGTTATCCTACGAAGACTTTTTTGACATGAAATTATGAATATTTTCAATGTTCAGCCCATAAAATAACTGTATTATTTGCTTTTTTCTGTATAATACGTAACATAATGTTTTTATTTTGGATTAAAAAATAAAATATATTGGGTACTATTTTTCCTAAAATATAAAATGTCGTACGGAGACTTTTTATAAAAATAGAAAATGAAATAAATTCTCAAGAATAAATAACAGTGAGGGGCCCATTATACCAGCATGGCCCTGGGCTACAGCCCATAAAGCCCATGTCGAAATCCGCCCCTGATTCCATTGGTATAATACAGCCATCTATCCGCTTACTTTTCTTTTGTTTTTTATATAAATCTGCAATAACGCTATATGCTTTTCCGTCTATTTCACAAAGCAAGTTTCTGTTGGACAATCTAAAGCTCCATCTGCTGTAAAAGCTCCAACTGACCACGTTAAGTCTGTGTTCGCAAGCGATCAGACCGCTTGGTTGAAGAATTCAAGCAGCCAGACGCTCGGCTCAGTCTGCTCAAGCTTCCTAGAGCAATGCAATAGAACGAGTGATTAGGCGCTGCTAATTCGGATTCGAATATGTTTGTGCAATCAATACGATAATGATGTTAAGCTAAACCATTGCTTCACGCTCGCTGACTCTAGTCAGCTTCTCTGGTAGCGAACATAAGAGGACAATGCTAATATACGAGTAGAATATTTGTGCAATTTTACAGCCATGAGAAACTTGAATAATATTAGAAAACCGGGAGTGCAAATGTCATATCACATCTATTTATCTACTAACACATTATACATATACGAACCCAGACTCATAGTTGTTCTGCCGGTTTACATTTTCAACAAACAAATTATAAAACCTACGCAAATGATGAGAAATACTACAAAATTATTTCCCCTAGTTTAAAACTTAAAAAACTTAAAATATGTTATTCAATTATTCCGTCATTGAATATTGGATTACACCGCCTTTGTTAGTAATAACAGCTTTATTTGGCATTGTATCCATAAGCTCTGCACATTTTTTGTTAGAGTATTATCCCATATGTCTTGCAAGATGGGTTTTTCTCAGGGTTTGTATCTTACACGATTGAGAAGTTTTTTACACTTTACATGTAAAATATGTAAAAAAAACATTTTTACATGTAAAAAATGTAAATAACGTAAAAAACCATTGGAGTTTTGTTCTAAATCTAACCAGGGGGGTGAATCTGCATTAATAACCGTTATAACAAGTTTTCAATCAAGTAGCGTTGGAAATACTTCCTGACCCATTCATACATGTTGAATAAAATTATTTGTTGTTATAGTAGTAGGTGCTTAAATTTTATTAGTTGTCGCTATGTAGTTTGAGATTTGTAGTTATTTATTTATTATTTGATTTAAATAATGTAATATAAAAATGTTTAAATAAAGACATTAACATATGAAGTACTTTTATTATTTTTGTACAGTGCAACACTACTAGTTGATAATAACTTTATTAAAGATGTCAATGACAATATTGAATTATATGAGCCTATTTGTGAATTGATAATGAAATGTCAGTCTCAAAAAACATTGATCGCCGATGCTGTACATTTTTGGCTCGAATTAACATTACCATAGAAATTTCATTCCAAGGTTATAGATACTTTTACAGCTCGAAAAACAATGGTACTGAACATTCCTTAACGGCTTATTATCTTCATCCAACATACAACAATGAAAAATTAACAAAAGATGATATTTCGAAAATAAATTCATTCCACGGGATGTGAAGAGTGGGATAAGTATAAAAGAAGTACTGGCATATTTAAAGATATTCGAGATAAAAATATTTTTAAACCTTTGTTGTTCTGGCGGATGGCGGAAATGGAATGTGGAGAATTACCCAAACTTGCAACAAAACTGTTAAAGATCCCGGCATCCTCGGTTGAAATTTTTCTCAAATTGGGGTTTATATAACCCCCTTTGAAACAGATTATCTTTTGAGAGATCTAAAAAACTTGTACAAATTTATTATACGTTGAAACTAGAAGATGAAGTGAGTAATAAATAGATAATTTTATAAACAAAAGAATATGATAGTTTATTTCTTTGTATTACCTAATTATCAATAGTTTTTTTATGTTCATAACAATTTTACATATTTTACATTTTTACGTATTTTACACAATTTCGAGTTATGTAATTTACATGGTTTTTTACATGTAAAATAGTCATGTAAATTACATGCACAACCCTGGTTTTTCTGTACAGGATGGAACAAATCCGAGTTCTTTATATGGAAAACCTTCTTATTATGCACCCTACAGAAAATTGATGTAGGTCTTTATAGGCCAACTTTTCGAGACAATTTTAATAGGCACCACAGGAATTTCCAACCGTCTTTTATTTTTATGCTACTGACTAAAACTCCATTTACGGTTATTTTGAAAATACCTCATACCTCGCTTATTATGAGAGATAAAGAAAAAATGTTTGGATAACTTGTAAATGGTTTTTTTTATGTAGAATATCGCGGTGTATTTTTTTTTTCAAAATTTAATAATTCTCGAGATATAACATAAACATAATATTTTTAAATGGGGACAAATATTAAAAACAATCTCATATTTTTTCTTATTTTATAAGCTTTTCAACGATAAGTAGTGGTGGGACCCGGATCCGGATAGTTTCGGTTTCGAATCCAAAAATATCCGAGTATCCGGATAATTGAATGTTGAACTATCCGGATCTCGGATCCAAATCTCAGTATCAGATTTTTGATCTGGATTTGAGTATCGGATTTTGGATCCGGATCTGAGCATCGGATTTTGGATCCGAATCTGAGTATTGGAGTTTGAATCCGAATCTGAGTACCAGATCTTGAATTCGGATCCGAATATCGAATCTTGGAAACGGATTTGAGTATCAGATCTTAAATTCGAATATGAATATGAGTATCGGATATTAGATATGGAATTTCAGTATCCGGATCAGTTCTCGGATTCGAATAATCTCAGTATTGAACCTTACATTCAAATATTAGTATCGAGTCTCATCAAAAGCACATAATAAATTAATGAAATTCATGTCATATTAATATGTTACTTTACATGAGTAATAAAAATAATACAATTTTTTTAATGTACAATTTACTAAATAGGATTTTGTGAAAGTATAAATTCCTTTTTTCTTTACATTTGCACAAACTACATATTTTAGAGGGGTATTATAAAATGTATTACTGTTTGGTTACTAGTGTTTACAGACCGCTGTAAATATACACAGACCCAGTTTAACGGTTTGAAGTTTGAATTTGAACTCAATTTCAGATGTTAGCCTTCACATTCAAAATGAAGAATCGGATCCAAAATTAAAATTTGGATTCGGAACCAAATTCGAATTAAATTTTCGGATATCCGCTTCAATATCCGAACGTCGGATATCCGAGGATCCGGATATTTTGAAATCCGGGTTCTCGGATCCAAGTTTTGTCGAATCCTCACAGCACTAATAATAAGTCTATAATCTTTTGTTTTAAACGTGAATAAAAATGAATTATTAATTTATTGGGGTACGAAACAAACGAAAAATTCATTTATAGATCATCATTTGTTTATTTTGATTCTACGCCTATTAATTAAATTCTCAAAATAATATTCAATTGAAATGATACATTATTACAGGTTTACTTTTTAAGAGCTAAGCTTAGAGTTTAATATTTTTAATACAATCATCACATAATTATGACATGAATTTGTTTTGCAAATTATATCAACTATAATAAATTGTAATTAAAATGAAATAATCTAAATAGCTATAAATATGCAAATAATTAATATGTACTACACATACCATACTGTCGAGGTGGAAATTTAATTTAAATAATCTTCATTAGTATAAAAACATGTGTTTAATCAAGATTAAATGAATAATTAATAAAGATATCCGTTTAAAATATCAGTGTGATATTCCGAATATTTCGCTTTTGTAATGGAGTACCAAGGGTATTTAAATATTTGATGTATGAATATTTTATTAGTTAATTACGGAAAACCATAAATTACAAAATGTCAGGAAAGGGGAATTTTATGAATTCATTATATTATTTTGGTCTAAATTTTACTTACATTTTATTCTCTAAGCGTCAGCTTTTGCAGGAGTCCTATAGTTTATAATTAGTTAATATTCTTTGTCGGATCGTAAAATATAAAATCTAGCTACTTTTATAGATATAATTATTTTTACATTTCATAATTAAAATCAGAACAAGAAACCGGTTTGTTAAATCCAAAAACAAGATTTTTAGCCGAATAATTTTATGTACTAAAAGACCGATAACCATTAACCGAAATAAATTATAACCGGTTCTAAAAAAAAGGGGAAGCTTTTTTCATTTTTAAAACTTTTTTCTACTGCAATAAAGTAACTATTTTTTCACTAAAGTGCACAAAAATCGTCACACAAGTAAACGTTCCGAAATCGGCACTTAAGTAATCCATTATAGTCATTATACGACGATTTCATGCAAATACAGTGTTACGAAGGCGTAGAAAGGACATGAAAGAAAATATTTATAATTGCAAGTTATATCTTGCAATTAGGCTTAATTGCAACTTGGATCTTGCAATTAGGCTTAATTGTAACTTGTATCTTGCAATTAGGCTTAATTGCAACTTGTATCTTACAATTAGGCTAACCTAACCCAACTAAACCTAACCTAATTGCAAGATTTATCTTACAATTAGGTTAGGTTTCGTTAGAATAGGTTAGCCTAATTGCAAGATACAAGTTGCAATTTAGCCTAATTGCAAGATACAAGTTGCAATTAAGCGTAATTGCAAGATGCAAGTGGCAATTAAACCTAATTGCAAGATAAAAGTTGCAATTATGCCTAATTGCATTATATAACTTGCAATTATAAATATTTTTCTTTCATGTCCTTTCTACGGCTTCGTAGGTTAGGTTAGGTTAGGCTAATTGCTAGATAAAAGTTGCAATTATGCCTAATTGTAAGATACAAGTTGCAATTAAGCCTAATTGCAAGATACAAGTTGCAATTAAGCCTAATTGCAAGATAAAAGTTGCAATTACGCCTAATTGCAAGATAAAACTTGCAATTATAAATATTTTTCTTTCATGTCCTTTCTACGCCTTCGTACAGTGTTGCTAACATTATAACAATTTTTATACATGTAAGATAATTTGAACAAATGTACGATGTACCTACAATAGTAAATTTTTACAAAAAATATGTGCAAGAAGAAGGAATTAATTAATTCCGATGAACAAGTTTGAGTTAAAACATTTTGATTGTTACAATAACTTCAATGTATGAGATTAGTGTCAGACTAACAGATAACATAACCTATAAAAATTAATATTCCTTTCATTTTCACAATTTTTCAATTAAAATGAAATTTAATATGCACCTTGGTAATGAAGTTCTCATTATCACTCATGTGGTTTATTTTCCTCATTCGTGATAAAACTTCAGTGGCTTGATTCATAAATAACTATTTAACAGACGCAGGAAAAATAATTTATATAATTGTGTTTTTCTATCAATCATTTTTTTTTTTAGCTGTATTTGTAAGTAAGAATTATCGTTTACTATCTACTATGTAATATTAGATATTTCTAAACAAACTGAATACATTTTATTTATTGTTCATTTCCATTATGAGTCTCCATGGTAACTCTTTAGCTGAAGTGGTTAGTTTTTTTTATATTTTTCAATCTAGATTCATTCTATTTTTAACTTTTAATATTGAAAATATATGTAACGATGACAATATTAATGATACTGAAAAGCTTATTGATAGTACGGTTGAGCATCTACACATATGAGTACGCGATGCATCACATGAATTATAGTAAAATAGAAAAAGAAAATGTATGGAATACTGCAGGAAATTCAGACACATATTTTTTATTGTACGTATATAATTCAAATTTATTTTTATACTCGTAATCGTACGTTAATATTTTCTGTCTACTTATTTTAAAAAAAATGCTCAGCAGTGAATATATTAAAAAACTTTTGAAATCAAAATTCGATTAAACTAATATTTAGTTATAATTTTTTGAATAGTAAATGTAATAATTATTGAATCTAATGAAATCAATAATTATTAACACTTTATGACAGATGTAAACGTTTTTGTTCTATTTCTCATGGCAGTCTGTAAAAAATTACAACTTTTATTTTGCTTTTCCCGGGGTCTCGTGGCCGCATGCCTAAGTGTCTCGTCGCGATTCTGGGGATCCGGATTCGATCCCGACCGACGCCAAACATTTCGAATATTTCGCCAACAATGACTACCCGTGAAGAGAATCCTGGTAAACGCCCGCACGGTACAAATATGTCATCATCATTACAAAAACCTGTGTACAAAGCAGATTGGCACACCAAGCAATGGGTAATATGCCGTGATGATATATTTATTTATTATTTGCTTCTCTCTCACGAAAGAAACACATAAACAATAATTTATTATTAGATGCAGTTTTAAATTCTGAACATTTTTTTTTTACTTACACTTTTGTTCCAAAATAAATAAGGTAAATTTACAATTATAAGAAAATTTTAACATTGTGTATGTAGAATACAATTTTTCATAAAATTTGATAAACGATAACAAGTTTAATTATTACAATTTTTTCGTATGTTCGATATCATGATAATAGATTTATTTCTGCCATTAAGTGGTTTAGATAGGTACTCGTAAATGATAAAGTTCGAATGCATATTAATATTAAATTTGAAAGTCGCCAATGTAGTGTAATTTATCATTGATATCAGATACAAGTGATAATATTCCAGCAAATCAAATAAACATAACAGTTTCCAAACCGGAACTATAATTGGGTATGATCATATGGATGAGTATCGCCATCGCCTATTCGGCTATTCGCTTCCTCTACGCCTGCGCACTGAATCTCCATAATGGCTATTTGCAATGTTATTGCAAGGCATTCCATTAGTTTACAAACAGGTTACAGATGTTCCATTAATATTAGAATGGATCATTATCTTCAAAAATTGGCAAATAAAAAATTTTTTCAGCACATTAGTGAGCGCGAGTATACATGGGTATAAGTTTTTATGTGTTTGTTTACTTGTGTACTTTTTATAATGACTGTTTTTGTTATTCGTATAAAGATTTTAATTGACAGTTAGTGTTCTATTGTTTTTATGTTTGTAATTGATTGTATGATGCTGACAGTGGATTATTTTATGTTTTTCAAATTTAAAAGTTCCAGTACTAGTTCATAGTGATTATTTATAACATACATTACATTCGATTGTCTATTTTATTTATTACGCTAGTATTTTAAATAAATTCTCAGTATTTATAATACAAAATCTAACTTAACCTAATCTAACCTGTATTAAGTCAAGCAGATATGCATTGACAGATTTATGTGTCTGGCTACGCAGATGTTTTTAGTTATATGCGTTGGTCACCCGGTATACTACTATGTCAAAAAAGTACCGGAAATTGGTCAATAAAACACAAAATATTCATTATTCATCCAAATTTATTTTATCGCCTTCAATGTAGGCCCCTTCCGAAATAATATACTTATGCCAACGTATAATCCAATCATCAAAACATATTTTAAACGCATTTTTACGAATCGACTTCAGTACTCGCCGCGAATTCTCTTTATGTCTTCTATCGACTGAAAACGGATGCCTGGAAGTGGTAGTTTGAGTTTTGAAAAGAGGAAAAGGTCGGCCGGAGCCATATCAGAGGAATACGGTGGTTGTTTGATAAGATTTGTTGAGTTTTTGGCAAGAAATTTATTCACAATGATAGCCTTGTGAGATGGTGTGTTATCGTGGTGCAAATCCATGAGTTTTCTTTCCACAAATCTGGTCTTTTTCGACGAATTTGCTCTCTCAAACGCCGTATAACGCTCAGATAATATTATTTAGTTACTGTCTTACCTTCTGGCAAGAATTCCGATTGCACAACACCGCAATAATCGAGAAAAAAATTGTCAACATCACCTTCACTTTTAATCGACTTTGACGTGCTTTTTTCAGTTTCGGCTCAGTTGGAAGGCGCCATTTCGAAGCTTGTTGACTGGTTTGCATGTCAAACTCGTAAACCTATGTCTCATCATCAGTTACAATGCGTTTTATGAATGTAGACTCGGAATTGACTCGTTCTAGCATGTCTTCGCAGCGACCCTTACGCGATTGAATTTTTGCAGAAAATTCAGGTCTTTCGGCACTAGTCGAGCGGCAACGCGTTTCATGACCAAAAAATCGTTTAAAATGGTACGAATTGATTCGCGAGACACAAAAATTTTAGCGGCTATCTCTCTCAGACTTAAACGACGATTTTCAGTCACTATTTTCTTTTCTTTTAGCGATGTTAAGTTCAGTTGAAGACGTTGATGGCCGACCTGAGCGAGGGAAATCCTTCACCACATCTCGACCGCTTTTGAATGCACTATACCACTCATAAGCACGTGTTTTTGATAAAGTCGATTCACCGTAAGCCTTATGTAACATTTTCAGCGCTTCGGCACACGGAAATTCCATTTGCAATGCAAAATTTGAGACAGATTCTTTGTTTGATATTTTTATCTATTGTAAACATCGCAAAACACACTTGAGATGAACTGACAAATGGATCACTATAAACAAACTAAATTACAGATGGGGCTCAAACCCCGCGTTGTGCCAACGTAGCGTCAAAAAGAATTTCGACACTCCTTTAAGCGGGCATTTTTAATATACAATTCCCGGTATTTTCTTGACAGATTGTATTATTGAAGTCCTTTTTTATAAAAAGATTGCTATATTACGGGCGTTTTGAATATATTGAAGTGTTACCCTTGTAACATACGATTGTGAATACGGGCATTCAACTTTCAGAAACAACCTGCATTATAATTTTCATTGAAAATGTAATGAAAAAGGACAGACAAGTACGAACGTGTGAGTTATAGAACAATTTTGTGGAAAAATAGCTGTTGTAAACTGGCATTATAAAAATGTCCCGTAATTAAATCAGCATCAAAGAAGGCAGAACATTGCAAAAGTTTGTTAAGGGCTTGGCAAAGTATACGTGTTAATTATATTCGAAAAGGGCATTTTCCTCGTAAAAACTTTCAAATAAACCACATCAAACTTTCCTTATAACCAGAAAACAATCTAAAAAAATCATTTTGGTAAAACATTCTAGCTGGCCTTGGAAAGCGAGGGTAGGTTTTCATTACCATGTTACGAGACGTGCTCAACGTAAATTAAGAACTACAGGGTGTTTCAGTTTACTACGTTCGAAGGCTAATGCAAGTTAATGTGCGTTATTTGCTGTGTCCGTGTTGGTGTTACGTGTTTTAACTGTCCATAAGAACTATATTTGTAAGCCGGCTCATATGGTCCTAGCTTAGCTCCATAGCTCCCGCTCGCACTAAATAGACACTAAAATTCATCCGGGAACATTATGTCTTTCTGTTATAAACTTACACCCTAACAACGAAAATAAAGAAAACTCGTAACCCAGACGTCCCAACAAAAAGCGCAAACAAATTACTATGGCGCATTACATTCACGATTAAAACAGCTGCAATTCCAGAAATATATTCCTTTGCCTGGAATTGCAGGAGCGAAAATTTTCTATCCTACTTAACTAAATTTTAAAAGGAGCTATCAAATCAGTGGATCAAAACTATTCATTTGCCTGAACCCATTTCTTAATTAACAAATTGCAAAAAAAATATTTTTGATTCAGTACTACGAGACTAGGCTCACAATAATTCGGCCGGGTCACAGATTTATTTTACGTAAATGGTTAGAGCTTTCTTCAAATTTCTTTCGACTAGTTTAAAATATAGATTTTAAACTTACAAAAACTGAATATGTTATTCAACTATAGATTTTACTGTACGCACTGGATTTTTACGAAGTTTTTCATGTTGTGCCAAAAGTAAAAAGTTTCGGTAGAAGATAATTTTGGACTAGAAGAAGACTTTTTCAATGCCGGTCGAACAATTATTACCCGTCATTTGGCCTACAGTTTTTGTAAGTTTTAAGTCTATATTTAAAGTAATCTAAAGAATTTGGTAGAAATTTCTCACCATTTGTGTACGTTTTATAATTTGTTGAAAATTTAAACCGGCCGAACCTGCCCCGTGCGGTGGTATTTTGGCGTCTGGAGCACATAATATTCAATTTGACGCCCTAAGTAGGGCCACTTCGTGCGGGTGGGCAGATTGTGCCCAGCACAAAGGAGCCTAACCGTGAGGGACGCCATTTCATGAGAGTAAATAATAGTTTTTTTTTGTGAACTACTCTTATTCGCAAAGAAAAAAATGCCTATACAACTTACATAGTAAGGTGATAGAAGTGAAAAATATTTTTAATTAATTTGTTTGCATTATAGTTCTAATTAAGTTTAAGTAAAATAATTATTCTACCAAACGGATATTTTTCTAGCATTTTTATATTCAAATAATAATTGTGAAGCTGTTGATTACCACAATGAATATTTTGGTTATAGCTCATTAAATTAATTACCAGAATGAATATAACAATGAATTTGGTAGAAATAAAATTAATGTTCTGATATTGTTATAACTGTAAAATTGTTGATTACAACAAACAATTTTGATTACAAGAATGAATCTAACAAAGGATATATCATGAATGTTTTAAATCCAGTATTATTCGAAAAATCAAAAATATACTTGCTGCTTAACTGAGTGATTATCAAGAGCGTATCAATCAGAATATATCTATCATTTTAATTTTGTGTGCGCCTTTTAATAAAAGGCGCCTAGAGCGATTGCTCCTTTGCTCCATATCACCGCACGGCCCTTGGCCGAACTGTTACGCGCCTGGGGTCGTAAATACCTTTAAAGTTTGTTACACACAGTGCGGTATATTAAGGAGTTTAGTCAGCGCCGTGCGATGGTATTTTGGCGCCTAGAGCACATAATATTCAGTTTGGCGCCCTAAGCATGACTGCTCCGTGCGGGTGAGCAGGTTGTGCCCCGCACAAAGGCGCCTGACCATGAGGGGCGCCATTTCATGACAACAAATAATAGTATTTATTTTAAAACTACTCTCATTCGTAAAAAAAAAATGCCTATACAACTTACATAGTAAGGTGATAGAAGTGAACAGTATTTGTTATTAATTTGTTTTGCATTAAAGCTCTAATTAAGTTTAAGTAAAATAATAATCCTACCAAACGGATATTTTTCTAGCATTGTTATATTCAAATAATAATTGTGAAACTGTTGATTACAACAATGAATATTAATATTGATTACAAGAATGAATCTAACAATGAATTTATTAGAAATAAAAAACAATGAATATGCTGCTAAACGGATAATTTTCTGATATTGTTATAACTGTAATTTTTTTGATTACAACAAACAATTTTGATTACAACAATGAATCTAACAAAGAATATTTCATCAATATTTTAAATCTAGTATTTTTCGTAGAATCGAAAATATAGTTTAAAATTTAAAGAGTGTATTAATTTGCAAATTATACATTGTGGATTTGTGGGGGGCGCTGAAATATAACTTTCCACAAAGGTACTTTTTCCCCACGGAGCGGCATTGGCCCTAAGAACAATATGTATTTATAAAAGAGTGAATTTCTCATTCATTTGGTTCAATACAGAAGAATGTAGAACGAACTGGCTCTAGCTACTTAACTGGATGATTATCAAGAGCGTATCAATCAGAATATATCTACATTTCAATTCTGTGTGCGCTTTTTAACAAAAGGCACCTGGAGCTATTGCTCCATTGCTCCATATCACAGCACGGCCCTGGGTTTAATGGGTTTCAAAACCCGGTGCCTCAGCCTCACGTCTTCGGCGCCTTTTTCTGGTCTAATCTAGTCGCTATCGCTATGGTTTAAAGAAAAGGATCAAACTCAATTTATTGGTCGATTTGGAGACTTTCATCAGGTGTTCTCAATCTTATCATATCTTCATCCAGATTTTTTATATAGAAGAAGAGTTTAAAAGGCGTTATAAATTTTGCTTACAAAGACGATTTAGACGAAATAAGTACAATGGCTTGCAAAAATCGCGTACACCTTAAAAATCAAGTATTCAAATTTTTATCATTTTTTATCTATGTAAATAATGTAAAAACTGACAATGTTGTCACTGTCATAACTATTTGATTTATTGTGGACCAGATTCATCATTGTGTTTAATTTATCTACTATTAAATTACAAATATATTTCAGAAAAATTAAAGAACAACCAACTATGTATTTGAATTTTTATTAATTTTGACATCTTAATTGAATATAATTACATTGATAAGTTAAAGATCAAGACCAATACAGCAAAAAATAGGTGTACGTGATCTTTTTGTAAGAAAGTATAGCACTGTCCATGAATACAAGCAGTTCAAAAGTCTGTACAAAGAATTTTTTCACTTCAAAAAGAGAAGCACTTAAAATAAACCATATCCTAAATTTTATATGTCTAAAATGACTGATACTCAAAAATTTGAGTAGGTACTTTATATAAAATATTTTTGCCCCTCGAATGAGACATATTTAAATTAGGTGATTGATTTATTTAAAAACTTAAAATAGTGCAATATTATAAATAAGATATTGTCACGGCATATTACGCATTGCTGGGTGTGCCAATCTGCTTTATACACAGATTTAAGTAATGATAAATGACATATTCGTACCGTGCGGGCGTTTACCAAGCATCACCTCACGGGCACTCATTGCTGGCTTGACGAGTGCACCACTGGGGTCAATATTGTGCCATTCAAAATTCGAAATATTTGGCGTCGGGCGGGATCAAACCCGATTCCCCAGCTCCGCGACCAGACACTCAGGCACGCGGCCACTAAACCCCATAAGTGCAATATTAATTTATAATTTCTATCATTTCTGTTTCACTTGTTGAATATATTAAATGTTATATAATATGGCTCCTTTTTTCATCCTCATACCTGCCTCATATTGGTATCAATATACGCCACTGGTTACACAGACTCTGTGTATAGTAAACTGTTTTATTATTATTGTAACATTCAGAACCGTGAATGATTCAGATAATAAGTATGCTCCGAAAGGAGGACATACTCGTCGATGGCCCTGGGTTCAAATCCTGGCGAAGTCAATGAATTTTTCACAAAATCTTTCTTCGTATGTATAAAAATAATGAATGTCAAGCTAATTTGACTGGCGAGCGAAGCAACCTTATTTGGCCACGAGGGACAACTTGCAAACTCACGTAAAAAAATAAATTTAAAGCTTCTGTTTTTAATTAATTTGCACGGTAGAATGAACTATATCCTTGACAAGTCCTTTAATAAAAAATGGAGAGTGAAAGGGCTTTACACGTTATGGAAACAAAGAATTTTAATTTATTTTTGTAAGGGATTACGATATATTGCCCCAATTTTATTAGTCATGTTCCCCATAATTTTTATCTTTGTTCTCAACAATAGATTCCATATTTACATGGAAATTACTAGTTATATGTTACACAATAGGGTTAATAGAAAGTTATATACAAAGCTGTTTATCGAGACAAAAACATAATGTTACATTTAAAATTGAAATTTCATAACGTAACCGATATTATAAGACCATTAAATTGAACTTCATAAAATAATCCAAACAAAAAAATAATGCAGGGTGACACTGAAAAACGGGACACTCCAAATAACTTTTTTTTATAATTATTTTTTAATTTTCTTGATATATTTGTAAACTAGGCTTAGATCATGGTATTTGGCATGAAGGTAGCGCTTATATATATATATATATATATATATATATATATATATATATATATATATATATATATATATATATATATATATTGGAATCTATGTAAAATTACGAATTCAACGATATGATTGAAATACATATTGTAACGTTTTATTATATGGGTAAAGTGTATAAATCAGAGAAATATTATTATTAGTTAAAATAATACGTTTATTAAACGATAAATAATTAGGTTAAATATTAAAAAGATAATAAAAATAACTAACACTATGATTAAATAATTATAAACACTAATTTAAGACTAAGTATATTATTAACTGCTTAAACACTAAGATTATTTATTTAACCAATATTTATTATATCACTACATTTATTTATATAACTACATTAATTTATGTTCACTACTCGTAGACTATTTATTTATATCACCGGCTTCATTGCTCGTTACTTCTATATCACAGACTATCTCTCCGTTGTCCTTCGGACGGTATTTATACAGCCCAATGTCCTTCTGGAACTTTCCGACGCGACCATCATCGAATACACAGCATCACACCACCGGATGTAATTAACCAATCTGAACGCGTATGTGTTTTCCCCCGCCAGGGGGATTACGTCATCGCTCGGGAATGTTCTACCAGTAGCGGCGCCCGTATACTCTTAAGTCAAGGGCGCACGTTACAATATTTATTGAAGGACTAATTTACAAAAATGTAAGAGAAAATTATGAATAATAATCTAAGCCATGATAGGCAGGCTGTAAAAACTTATTTCTTGAATAAGAATGCACTTCAGGCATATCATTAAATTCTAAATTTTACGTCGACTCAAAATATATAAAAATATATAGGTGACATATTTGAAATAATTATAAATACTAAAGTTACTTTAAGTGGCCTGTTTTTCAGTGTCCCTGTATATTATTGTGACGTACGCCCCCGAGAGAAGAATATACAACGCCGCCACTGAACAAGAGCGATCACGCGATCCCTGGTGCCGCAGCGGCTGGACTCTTAATTGCGCCGTGACCTCGTTCCTTTGTGTGCCGGTCATTATCGCGTGGAAGACTTCGAGTGTATTCTAGACTGTTACGCGCTATATAAATACTGGCCGGGAGAAGGCGGACGACCAGTCTCATATATACAAGCAACCAGATATGAACTCGGTGATATAAATAAACAGTTTAACAGTTGTTAACATAAATAAATGTAGTTATATAAATAAGTACAGTGATATAAATGTTAGTTAGATAAATAATCGTAGTGTTTAAGCATTTAATAATATTCTTAGTGTTTATAATTATTTAATCATAGTGTTAGTTGTTTTTATTATCTTTTAATATTTAATCCTTATTTAATTATCGTTTAATAAACGTATTCTTTGGTTAATAATATTTGTCTGTGTTTTACACTTCACCCATATAAATAAAAACGTTACAATTGGTGTCAGGTGTGGGGTTGTTGTTAAACTGTGAAGTGTAAATAAATAAAAATAAATAAAATGCCTAAACTATTAAAATTAAGTGAATTAAAAATAGGTGATCTCAAGAGAGAACTAGAAGAACGGGATGTGGAAACAACGGGAAGGAAATCAACACTTCAAGACAGACTGCGGCAGGCATTAACCGATGCTGGTGAAAACCCTGAAGATTACCTATTCGAAATTCCGGGTGACGTATCCGATATGAGTAAACAGATAGAAAAATTGGCACAAAAATTAGAGGAAAGTTCTAGAAAATCAGAAGAAAGTTCTAGAACATTAGAAGAAAAAGTAGAGGAAAGTTCTAAAAAATTAGAAGAAAGTTCTAGAAAATCAGAAGAAAGTTCTAGAACATTAGAAGAAAAATTAGATGAAAATTCTAGAACACTAAAAGAAGAATTGACCGAAACACTAGAACAAAAATTAATAGAAAGTTCTAGAAAATCTGAAGAAAGTTCTAGAATCTTAGAACAAAAATTGGAGGAAAGTTCTAGAACATTAGAAGAAAAATTACAGGAAAGTTCTAGAAAATCAGAAGAATGTTCTAGAACATTAGAAGAAAAATTAATAGAAAGTTCTAGAAAAGCAGATGAAAATTCTAGAACACTAAAAGAAGAATTGACCGAAACACTAGAACAAAAATTAATAGAAAGTTCTAGAAAATCTGAAGAAATTTCTAGAACATTGAAAGAAGAATTGACAGGAACATTACAACAAAAATTAGATGAAAACTCTAGAGCATTAGAAGAAAAATTAGAGGAGAATTCTAGAAAAACCGAAGAAGACCTAAAGAATTTAAAAGATGAGTATGACAAGAAGATTGAAGAAATACAGGAAAAATTCACTAAAATTACATCGACGTCAATGTCGAATTCCGATGTAGCAAAGGTGGGTGTAGTAGAAGAAAGGAAAGTAGTAAAATCTGAAACTACTTCAAAAATGCACATAAAGACACCGGAATTTGATGGGAAGTCTTCGTGGCCAAATTATTTAAAACAATTTGAAGCGGCCGCAAAAGCGAATAATTGGACATCCGAGGAGAAGGCTACTGCGTTGACTGTCTCGTTGCGCGGAGAAGCTATCGACATCCTGCAAACGCTGAAAGAAGACGAACAAGAAGACTACGATCAGCTAGTCAAGCGATTGGATATGCGGTATGGAAATGCGCATCTGGAGCAGGTGTACCAGACGCAACTGAGGAACCGGTATCAGAGTTCAAAGGAAAGCCTTCAAGAATTTGAAGTTGACGTAGCTCGTTTGGTTCATCTCGCACATCCTACGGCTCCTGACAGCGTTTTGGAGTGCTTGGCCACTCAATCATTTATCTACGGAGTTCGAGACAGCGAAACTCAACAAGCACTGCGATTGGCCCGTCCTAAAACTTTAATTGATGCGCTCTCATATGCATTGGAGCATGAAGCTGCCAAACAAGCTTCACGTAACCAATTGCGAGTGCGAAATATTGATGCTGAGAGTAATGAAACAACAGAAGATTTAGATGAGAGGTTACGGCGAATTGAAAATGAAATGTTTGCGGGCAGAAAGAAACTCCGCTGTTGGAACTGCGGTGAACTGGGCCATCCGCAGAGACTTTGCAGAAAAATACAAAAGAAGACGGAATCTGCAAAGGAAGAAAAGGAGTCGGAAAACTAAATCGGGTTGATGCGAAGGAGCAACTGTCGACCCGTAATCTAGTAGCTCCACAATCCATCAGTTATGTCGCATCTCTTCATCATAAAGCCAATAGCATCTATGTGGATGGCTCTATTAACGGAAGGCCAATGAAAATGCTACTGGATACGGGTGCGACAAAAACTATAATTAGGCCCGACTTCATAAGGAAAACTGGCAAGACACATCTTCAACCAACCAAGTGGCGGTTACGCACAGCAACGGGAGAACAAGCTATCGCATTAGGAGAAGTAGATGTCACCATCTCTATTGGAAACACCTCCTTTAAACATCGTGCGCTAGTAGCTGAAGTTGAAGATGAATTAATACTCGGAATGGACGCAATGACAAAGCATGGCTTTAAACTTGACCTGAAGAAGGGCGTGATGATGGTCAATGAAGAAGAACTCGTATTAAATCCACGAGATGATAAAGCTGTGCGCGTACTAATGGCAGAAGACGTTACCCTCCCAGAACGAAGTGAAACTATTCTGGAAGCACATTTAGATGGTAGTTTCTGTGAGGGAAGTATCGTTATGCTGGAGCCCAAGAATGATGATGCCAAAACTGGCACTGGAGTTGTTGTCGGAAAATCACTCGTCAAAGCCAGCCGGGTAATACCTGTTCGAATAATGAACGTAAATTTTTATCCTGTTGTCCTAAAGAGAGGAACAATAGTAGGAGAATGCTCTGCAGTATCCTCGATTATTCGAACTGTAAAGGCCACAGGGAACACATCTCAGAAAGTTTCGGACACGTTAATCAATCAATTGACATCGTTTGAAGAATTGACCGCCGACCAGAGAACCAAGGCGAAGGATTTAATTGGGAGGTTTCAAGATGTGTTCCAATATGACAAGAAAGCCAACGGAAGAACTAATGTAGTTCATCATAAAATAGACACCGGAGACGCAAGACCCATCCGTCAACCAGCAAGAAGACTACCACTGGCAAAGCGTGAGGAAGCGGAAAGAATAATCGAGGACATGAAAATGGAAGGTGTGATTGAACCTTCAAGCAGTCCATGGGCTTCACCAGTGGTGTTAGTGAAGAAGAAGGATGGCTCTACACGATTTTGCGTCGATTATCGTCAACTTAACAACGTGACGAAGAAGGATAGCTACCCGCTACCTCGAATAGACGACACATTAGACACCTTAGCTGGCTCAAAGATTTTCTCCACTTTGGACCTAAAGAGCGGATACTGGCAAGTGGATTTGGATCCAAAAGACAAAGAGAAGACAGCCTTCACCATTGGTACAGGACTTTGGCAATTCACCGTAATGCCGTTCGGGCTCTGCAATGCTCCTGCAACGTTTGAACGACTCATGGAAACAGTATTGGCTGGGCTATCTTGGAAAACCTGTTTAGTGTACCTCGACGATATTATTGTGGTTGGTAAGACATTCGAGGACCACATGAAGAATTTGGAAGAGGTTTTCCAGAGATTGAGGAAGGCTAACCTGAAACTTAGCCCGAAGAAGTGTCACCTATTTCGAAGAGAAGTTCATTACCTGGGACACGTGGTTTCCGGTAAGGGTATTGCAGTCGACCAGGAGAAGATAAAGGCTGTGAGAGACTGGCCAGCACCTAGGGACAAACACGAACTCAGAAGTTTCCTTGGTTTGTGTACCTATTATCGGCGATATGTCCCTGGATTTGCCAACATAGCCAAGCCACTGACAAGGCTTACTGAAGAAGGAAGAAGATTTATCTGGGAAATGGACTGTACAGTTGCATTTAAAGAACTAAAACATGCTTTGACAAGCGCACCCGTCTTGAGTTATCCTTTACCTAAAGGAGAATTCATTCTAGACACAGATGCCAGCAACGTTGGAATTGGTGGCGTTCTTTCCCAGATACAAGATGGGCATGAGAAAGTTATTGCCTACTTTAGTAAGACCTTGTCAAAACCAGAAAGGAATTACTGTGTGACTAGAAAAGAACTCTTGGCAGTCGTGAAATCCGTGGAACATTTCTACAAATATTTGTACGGAAGACGATTTTTGATTAGGACTGATCATGCTGCATTAAAATGGCTGCTACAATTCAAGAATCCTGAAGGTCAGGTGGCTAGATGGATTGAAAGACTACAGGAATACGATTTCAAAATCGATCATAGGGCGGGTACCAGCCATCGTAATGCCGACGCATTGTCCAGAAGGCCATGCCAAGATGAGTGCAAGCATTGTAGTCGACTGGAAGAGAAACATTTTACTGTCGCCAGGACAACAGTAGTCGACGATAATTGGCAGCCTGATGGACTACGCGAAGACCAAGAGAATGACCCGACGTTGAAAATACTGCTGGAGTGGAAAGCAGAAGAGAGAAAACCAAGATGGGAAGAAGTTGCACCACACTCACAGAGTGTAAAATCATACTGGGCGCAATGGGACTCGATGATGATTGAAGATGGCCTGTTAAAGCGTTTGGTGGAAAATACCGATGGAACTGAGAAGAGAACTCAGTTGGTTATTCCTAAGAATAGAATTCCAGACGTGCTGAAAGAGATCCATGACGGATCTGGAGGTGGCCATTTTGGAGTCAACAAAACATTAGAAAGATTGCGCCAGCGATTTTACTGGGTTAACTGCAAGGAAGACGTTAAAGACTGGTGCAAGAAATGTGTAGTTTGCGCTGGAAGCAACGGCCCTCATAGACGACGGAAAGCTCCAATGCGTCAATACAACGTTGGCAGTCCATTTGAGCGCATTGCGATTGACGTGGCCGGACCATTTCCAGAAAGCGAAGACAGAAATAAATACATCGTGGTTGTCATGGACTACTTCACCAAATGGGTTGAGGCCTATCCATTACCCAACCAGGAAGCTACTACGGTCGCCGAAACCTTAGTCAAGGAGTGTATATGCCGATTCGGAGTTCCACGTGAACTTCACTCCGACCAGGGGAGAAATTTTGAGTCTGCCGTTTTCCAAAATATCTGTAAGATATTAGGGATTAATAAAACGAGGACAACTGCATTACATCCGCAGTCCGATGGCATGGTTGAACGCATGAACAGAACGATCAACCGATATTTGTCGAAGGTAGTCTCCAACCACCAAAGAGACTGGGACCGACATCTTCATCTGTTCTTAATGGCTTATCGTTCATCCGTGCATGAAACCACAGGGCAAAGTCCTGCGAACATCTTATTTGGGCGTGAGTTGCGCCTGCCATGTGACTTGGTGTTCGGCAGTAAACCTGGGGAAGATCTGGCCGGGGAAGATTACGTAACGGACTTACGGAGAAGAATGAACGACATTCATGAACAAGTCCGCATAAACACTCAAGCTGCCAGCGACCGAATGAAGGACCAGTATGACATCAAGGCAGAAAAAGGTGGATACCAACCAGGGGATTTAGTGTGGCTTTACAATCCTCAAAGGCGCCGAGGTTTATCACCAAAGCTACAAAGAAATTGGGAAGGTCCTTATGAGGTCGTTAAGAGAATAAACGACGTGATATACAGAATTAGAAAAACACCTACCGGGAAGCCGAGAGTAGTACACTTTAATCGGCTAGCCCCGTTCGCCGGTGACAACAATGAAGACCAGCATGGAGCAACGGTTCGTCGGATCATAGCTCAGGAACCGACTTTTGAAGACTTCATGGAACAGTATTCCTTTGGTCACAAGGCGCGGTATGGCGTGACGACAGAAGAATATAGAGATCTGTTCACCGTGTCCTCAGATTATTCCCTCGGCCACTGCGTATCGGAAGACTTAAAGATGTCACGCGGCATAGCGTCAGTCTTTAAGACAAAATTTGGACGACTACAAGAACTGGCCAACCAAGGTCCATCCGTCGGGAAGACGCTACGACTGAGGGATAACAATACAGAACAGCAGCGGTATATCTACTACCTGGTCACAAAACCACGCTCGTACCAAAAGCCGTCATATCGCAACCTATGGAGCTCGCTGTGTGACTTGAAGGATCATCTGCTAGAAAATGACATTTTGAAGTTGGCAGTACCGAAGTTAGGCTGTGGACTAGATGGCTTGGATTGGAGAGTTATTAGGAACATGTTAGAGATCCTCTTCCGCTATACCGGTATCGAAATTCTCGTCTGCAGCTTTAACCCTAACAGACAGAAAGGAGAACTCCAGCGGACCATCGACTGTCACTTCTTCAAGACTTCAAAGTGTACCAAGGGCAATGCATGTAAATTTCGTCATCAAGAACTGTTCCGGGACGAAACAGTCTTAAGGAGGGGGCAGTGTGACGTACGCCCCCGAGAGAAGAATATACAACGCCGCCACTGAACAAGAGCGATCACGCGATCCCTGGTGCCGCAGCGGCTGGACTCTTAATTGCGCCGTGACCTCGTTCCTTTGTGTGCCGGTCATTATCGCGTGGAAGACTTCGAGTGTATTCTAGACTGTTACGCGCTATATAAATACTGGCCGGGAGAAGGCGGACGACCAGTCTCATATATACAAGCAACCAGATATGAACTCGGTGATATAAATAAACAGTTTAACAGTTGTTAACATAAATAAATGTAGTTATATAAATAAGTACAGTGATATAAATGTTAGTTAGATAAATAATCGTAGTGTTTAAGCATTTAATAATATTCTTAGTGTTTATAATTATTTAATCATAGTGTTAGTTGTTTTTATTATCTTTTAATATTTAATCCTTATTTAATTATCGTTTAATAAACGTATTCTTTGGTTAATAATATTTGTCTGTGTTTTACACTTCACCCATATAAATAAAAACGTTACATTATATAACTATCGTATGGGCATGCATAATTTTTATTACTTGATTCAGATTCGAACTTTAATTGTAAAAGTTAGGGATGGAAAACGTAACGTAATGATACCCGATAACATTATAACCCTAAATGTATTTTTTTAATAACGTTACAATTACAAAATAACCGTAACATAACAAATAATCAATCACAATAACGTTATCCAAGTTTACAACTTTTGTAAGATTTTACCGTTTGAAAGTAGAATTTCCTGATAATTTATACTTGTTTTACATTGAATAGATGTCACTAGTGGTCAAATTCAAATCGCTTATTTGCTCCAACACTGACATAACTCAAAAATTGCCATTTTTGATTTAGTCTTACAAAACTAAATGTTTCTACTAATACTTTTTGCTTGAAGAACGACATAACTGAGCTACTGAAATTCACCAAGAGAGAGAGTAGTTGTGTCATTAATGTGTTTTCACATTTAGTAGCCTAGTTTCGATTCAATACTGACAGTAGATATGCTAGCGGGATTCTGGCTCAAACTCGATAGCATGTGTCCAGCCAAAACACACAAATATAAACCAGCTGTAAAAAATACAAACCTACCTGTAAAAAATACCTCTTAAAACCTACCACCAACATCTATAGGGTACTGAACACCTTAAGGGATGCTAAAGAACCACCCTTAAGGATTTGCTAAAAAAAATACCCTAACATCTAAGGGGTTACTATAAAACTACACCTAATTTAAAAACCACGACTAAGGGGTTGATAAAACTACTCCTATATCAAAGGGGTTGCTGAAGAACTACCCCTGCAATCTAGAGGGGTTGCTAAAGAATTATACCCTAAAACCTAACGAGTTTCTAAAGGACTACGCCATGGTAGATGTGAATGAACACATGCCATCGAGTTTGAGTCAGAACGCCGCTAGCATAATCTACTACTGACTTATTTCCGTTTTAAATAAAATAATGTTTTTTGCTTCATGAAGAGTGTCATATGTACTTCTACCAAATTATACCGATATAAACATTTATATTATATTAATATAAAATTATAAAATTTCAAAACTGTTAAACTCCTTTTTTTCGAAAACAACAATTTTTGAGTTGTCATTGTTGTAGCAAATGAGCGAAATGTTAAACACTTTTTAATGAATTTTTATTAAAAAACGGTTTTTGTAACGTTACATTAAAGAAACAAAAATAACGTTATTATTACGTTGCATAAAGTTATTTTGTTTTAATTAATTTAATTTAATTATTTATAACGTTATAAAATAAAGTAACAATTCGTTAACATTATCCCATCCCTGGTGAAAATCATAATCGGTCATTTCACTTTATAAAATGTTACATACAATTTAATTTTGTATACAATCCATTGCGACGTTATTTACAAATTTAATTCAAACAAATATTACTAAAATAATAACAAAATTAACAAAAGCCTACCCTGTTTATTTGGGTAATAAAAATCAGGGAAATTACTGGTCATAACAGCGTGACCTCTGTGTACAAATTAATTTACAATGTGGTCATTCTATGAACGCTGTCCGAATTAAAATTAAATGTTGATTTAGTAAGTGACAGCTGACAAATAATTTGGTTAAATGTCATTTTTCGCATAAATTGTTGAGAATTAAACATGAACCAGAATAAAGCAATTTAATTGAACATATCAACCTCGTCCTAAATAACAAATATAATTGGTGCCAACGGGCCAAGCCACCCCTGAGCATTTATCAAATCAATGAACCATCTAAGCATAATTTGTTTGTTTATTAGTTACAGTTCATCAGAGTCGTACTAAATGTGATTTAATTCCTGACGTCACCATTTAATAAATGAAACCATTAATAATTTCATCGGAATTATCATATTTTTGGTTGCGTGTCTCGCTTCATAAATAACAAATTTATTCCCGCAGGGATTGCCGTATTTGTGTATTATTTGTATTTAATGCAACTATGGATTCAATCATTTTATTATATGTAACACATCCGTCAAAGAATTGTAACCCATTTTTAAATTGTGTTGCGTTTGTTTTATCAATCACAACGACTAAGGCGAGGGGGGGGGGGGTTGAAAGGGGATAATTATGCATCGTGCCAAGATTACGCAACACTTTTTTTCCGAATCCTGACTTGGATCCGGATCTAGACTTGGATCGGGATCCAAATTTTAATTCTGGATTCTTCATTTTGAATGTGAAGACTAACATCTGCAATTGAGTTAAAATTCAAACTTTAAACCGTTAAAGTGGGCCTGTTTATCTTTACAGCGGTCTGTAAACACTAGTAAAGAAACAGTGATACATTTTATAATGCCCTTCTAAAATAGCCAGGTAGTTTGTGCAAATGTACAGAAAAAAGGAATTTATTAGTAAATTGTGAATAACAATTCAAATTTATATTATTTTTATTACACATATAAAGTAACATATTAATATGACATGAGTTTCATTAATTCATTATGTGCTTTTGATAAGACCCGATGTTAATATTTGAATGTAAGGATTAATACTGAGAATATTCGAATCCAAGAACCGATCCGGATACTGAAATTTCATATTTAAAATTCGATACTCATACTCATATTCGAATCTAAGATCCGATACTGAAATCCGTTTCCAAAACTCGATAATCGGACCCGGGTTCAAGATCCGATACTCAGCTTTGGATCCAAATTCCAATACTCAGATTCGGATCCAAAATCCTATACTCAGATCTGGATCCAAAATCCGATACTGAGATTTGGATCTGAAATCCGGATATTGCAACATTCAATTATCCGGATATCCGGATCTTCTTGGATCCGAAACCGAAACTATTCGGATCCGGATCCCACCACTAGTAAATATAGGGAATAGTTGTAAGACTCGTCAAACTGTCACATTTCAAAATGTTTTTCTTTTTACAAAATTGAAGAAAATATTATAACATGGTATAATTCAAATATGAGCCTAAGTTTCAGATGTATCTGCTGCCCAGCAACAATTCGAAAAATCCATAATAATTATAGCTTGCACCAAATGATTTTTTTTCTTTTGAGGAGAATTAGTGCAGCTTCACAAAATATAACTCCCCAGCAAATAGCATATTCATTCTTTTATAATCGTTTAGGATATTGTTTATAAGTTAGTGGTACTAATTTTGAACATTTGATAAATAAAAATAAAAATTTCTGACTAGTTTAATGTAGTTCTAAAGTGTATAAACATAAATAAATAATTTTTCATTTCTTTAATTCATAATTGAATATTTATTTTATTCTATGTTAATTATCCCTATGTTTACTTATAAAATAAACGCGTTAATACATTGCTGTCAATCATTTTATACTACAACTATGGTAATGATATATACTATGTTTACTGATAAAATAAACTCGCGGTATATATATATATATATATATATATATATATATATATATATATATATATATATATTCATTTGAAAGAAAAAGGCAATTTTGTAATATTAATATATAAAAAATAAACACATTAACAAAACATGTATTAAAAATTAATAAAAAGTAGAATCCCAATACTTAATAACAATGAATTTAAATGTTTATGTCTCCTCTACGATTCCAGATTTTTTCCTAGTAAATGTATTTTATGCTTTCTGTTTTTAATACGCTATAAAACTGTGATTTTATGACAATTTTATGATCAAATCAATTTTCTAGCATTAAAAGTAAGAACTTCCAGCTACTAAGATTAAGAATTTTTCTATTTTCCCCATTTACTAGCTCTTGTAATATATTATTCAAAAGACTATTTAAGATAAAATCAGAAATTATAAAGCATTATTTATAGTGCACTGGATCTCATCTTTCATTATTAAGTAAACTGGAATTTTATATGAGTATTCATCAACATCAAGAACAAAATGAAATTTTCAATTCTGACCTATTATTTTTAATGGATTATAGAAGATATTAGTTTTATTTTTATTGTATTATAAAAAGAGATTTCGTAAAAATAAAACAAATATATCAACACGGCATATTACCCATTTCTGAGTATGCCAATCTGCGTTATACACAGATTTTGGTAATGATAATGACATATTTGTACCGTGCGGGCGTTTACCAGGCGTCACTTTTCGGGCACTCATTGCTGACGTGGAGAGTGAGAGATTTCATAATTATTTTATTAGTATTTATTGTGTTTTGATTTATAAATAGAACATTTTTATCAAAAAGAAAAGCTGAAAATTTATTTGTATTTTTTTTTTTCAATTCATTGACTATCAGCTGTCAATAGAAATGAGTAATATTTATAAAATTTCAATTTCTGTTTTATAGGTTACAAAAACGTCAAATAAAATTTGTTTAGTGATTTAGGTGTAGAAACATTATTGGAAACATTTTTGCCTAAAATTAATGGGTAACTGTTTAGCAGATCACTAATTTACATATTTTTCATATAGACCTTTCAATTCAGTTTAATATTTAATATAAAATACCGGCAAAACAAAATTGATGGTAATCTACTTTATTCCCGAACATAATAAATACAATATTAATATTTTAAATTAGCAAAAAGTGTAATTACAAATATATAAAAACCAGAATTTTTGGTCAAAATTTAAGAAAAAATGCTGAAAAATCATAACACTCCGACGTATGATTAAAAAAAAATAATACTCATTAATGTAAATATAAATGTTTAAACATAGAAATAGGCTGTAGGGTCGAGGAATTATTGTAATAAACGAAGAAAGAATTTATGAAAAATTCATGGACCTCGCAGGGATTTATTACAATAATTCCTCGACCCTACGGCCTACTTCTATGTTTAAATATGTTACGGATGGTCGCAATTAATTCTTATCAACGTAAATATAAATGAACAACATCATCTATGGAAACCGTAAAATAATTCAATATACACGTGACAATAAATAATTTCGTAAAACACAGATATTTCCCTATACCTTCCATGAGATTTCAAAATTTGCCTTCTTCTTATTACAATATTTAAGCAAAAAAAAAAAAAATGAAAATCACGTATTATATTTTTCTTAAATAAAATCTTTAACTCTATATACTGTTTTTCTCAATTATCTCAGTAATTTTTAGATATTTAAAATATTATGTCTCATTTTGTCTTTCCTTTTAAAGTCTGAATATCATTGTGCAATTTACTTAATACGTTGTGCATATGTAAATGGCATCCATAGCTTACCCTACTATATAGGTAGAGCATGGTTCCCTATACAGTCTTTTGAGTGTTCTCCAGAGTTTCTGAAGGATCTGAAGAGTTCCTCAAGGATTTGTAAAAGTCCTGAGAATCTCCAAAGGTCCTTAAGGATTTCCAGAGGTACTCGAGGATCTTCAGAGTTCCTAAAGGATCTTGAGTGTTCCTTGAGAATCTCGAGAATTCTTTATGAATCTTGCAAGTTTCTTAAGGATCTTAGGAGTTCCTCAGGTATCTTGAGAGTTCTTCAGGAATCTTGGGATTTCTCAAGGAATTGGGAATTTCTCAAGAATCTTGTGACCTCCTCACGAATTTTGGGAGTTAAGAATTCTTCAGGAATCTTGTGAGTTCTTAAGGATCTTGGAAATTCCTCAAGAATCTTGAGAGGTCCTCAAAAATCTTATGAGCTCCTCAAGGATTTTGAGAGTTCCCCAAGGATCTTGGGTTGTTCCTCAGGAATCTTGGGATTTCTCAAGGATCTTGGGAGTTCGTCAGGAATCTACTTATCTCAGGGATTTTGAGAGTTTTTTTCAAGGATCTTGGAGTTCCTCAAGAATCTTGGGAGTTTCTCAGGGATCTCGACAAAGGATCTGGCCATTTTGTATTTTCCATTATTGTGGATTATGAGTGCTTTATGGAAAATAAGGTCAGGGCATTCAAATGTCGAGAATAAAAAAAGATATAGAGATACGGTTTAAAAAATTGTAATGTACGAAACAAAATCTATCGATTTCATACATCTTTGGATTTTTTTGGTCATTTTCCTAAAAATTGGTGGCCTGGTTTTTATTAGAAAAACTGGTTTTTATTACAACCCTGGCTAACTAACTACAGCAAAATAAATAATAATAGATATCAAGTGGACAACCAGTATACATAATTATAGTATTTAAAATTCCATATTAAACTCCTACATATTTTCTGATTTTCGGTGGATACTATGTATACTGTAACACACACATTAATCAATGAATCTGCTTTCATTATCAATTTCTAATTTAAGAGACCAATTCAGAGAATTTAAATATTTTTACGAGATTTTAACCAAATTCTGTTACACAAACAGATTTGCCTATCTTTTGATATTTCTTATAAAATTTGTATTTGAACTTTACAGATACATGTATTTGTTTGTATTATAGGTGATCAGCTATGATTCGAACAGGGGCGGAGTGAGTGTAATCACCGAGAAGGGCGACGTAACCACAAGTTTCCTGCTTATCCAACATGCAGACCTGTCCGACTCTGGCAAGTACTCTTGCAGCCCGTCGAACGCTGACGTGGCGTCAGTTAGAGTTCACGTGTTAAATGGTACGTATATGTATTCCTAAATCATATCTCATATGCTGATCTTTGTTTTTTTATAATGGGGCAGAAAAAGCATAGAACATCAAAACGTCAAACTCAAAGCACCACCTCGTTTTGTTTTCTCTTTTATTTACTGTTAACATTTTAGTTCGTACGCCCATTAATATGATTAGAAGTCATTTTCTGAATTTAAGCTGGTACTATCATGACATGACTGGTAAATAGCGACGCAAAATCCAAATTTACTAATAACTTATTTTCGCTGAACATGTCCGAAAAAATCTAATGATAATGTAACACGAGGGACGGGCAAAACGGTCGATCCTTATGCTGATGGACTTACTGCTTTACCAACGATGACGATTTTCACAAACTGGTGGACAATAATAGGTCGGCCAGATTTTTATTGAGGAAAAACACACATTTGTACTTTGATGACAGATACCGCTGTATCCTTAGGCCAAAATAGTCGCGTTACGCAGAACGCGAGTCAAAACTGAAACTGTACATGTTTACTCCATAAGACTACAAACCAGACTACCTAAAAACAAGACTCTATCTTAAGGGTGTAGGGTATCTTAGGGCATACATAGTGCCCTTTGTCTCACACACGTATGCTTAATAATTTCAAGACTTAATAGTCAACAAATAAATGTCAAAGGCCACTGACAGACTAAACAGTCAATTAATAGAAAAATGATAATTATTTCTAAACAGAATTTTGACTAACAAAGATAACAAAGTTGAACTATTGTTTCTGAAACTATAATTGAGAAAAGGTTATAAAGAAGTTATTTATTTGTTACTCGCCTTATCACAATAAAGAAAATATACCTCAAATAATTATACGAAATAAAGTAATACAGGAAATACCAACACAGTAAAACACAGACACATACACACAACAAAGAGTAGAAAGCTGTAATGCGAAGTATTTATGATTATGTATATAAAATGAATTTTACTTTCGTCCTTTTGATGTACAAAATTACACAATATTCATTTTTGTTTAAAATAATAATAAGACAAAACACATTATACTTAGCTTGGTTTATACGTGCGTAAATAAATTAATACTGTTGAAATAATTAGAAGTACAAAATCTTAAATCTCGTCTCGAGTCACGTAATTACTCGAGAAAGCGAAGACGTAGCAAGAACCGAGAAGGATGGAAAGGAAAGCAGTCGAAGAGGGCAACTAACTCCACTCTTACGCTTATCCTTTCACAAACTTCACATACCTACCTTTACCTATGCATGTATTTACTTCTCTCACCCTTTCTGTTTGACTAACCTGTGCAGAACAAACATCTGTAATACGGTAATTTCACTTCCGAAACAACTAATACTTATGTTAAAGTATTTCCTTTAGATAACTTACAAAATATTTTGCGAACTTCAAACTACGTATAGTTTCAATATTTAAACATATTTGAAAACCATGATGCAAAAAAACGAGTATCATTTTTAAAGTTTTGTTCTAGTTCCAAACAAAATTGATTTTTTTTTTCAATTTTCGAAGTTGTGTATTGCAAATTTAATGTATTATTACTAGTATACTGTTTTTCGTTTTTCATTATAACTTAATTTTTAACTATATTTTCGACTTTAATTTTTGGCGCATGAAGGAGATTTGTACGAATATTCTGAATAAAAAGTGCAAGAACGAGATATGTGAAAAAACTTATCTCGTTCTTGCACCAAAACTATAAAAGGTATGTTTCCTACGCTGTAGTTCCCGTATGCGATATAATACATATACCGTTCTTGCAGTATAGACGCAGACACTATTTTAGCTCAATTTTCTGCACAAATCTCTATTTTCCAAAAAAACATAACTTGTACCCTTTTTTGCACCAGTCTTCATTTATTGTAAAATTTACGTTCAAATTTTTGTGGTGACAAATTACACAGGTCTGATTATGAAATTTTAATTACAAAATTTATTTTTAAAAAATTTACCCAACTATTAACCAAAACATTATTTATGATATCCGAAATACCGGATTCCTAATTTGCAGGCTTAAAATTATTTTGTACATACAACATAGAAAATTAAAATAAATATGTTATCGAAATTACTATTATCAGTACATTTTCAATATGTAATATCAAAGCTATGTTATAAAATGTATAATATAATTTGAAATTAATTTAAGCCATTTTGAACTGTAAAAAATGATTGATTATTTTTTTACACTTTTAAATTTATATAACTATACAAATTTAAAAAATCAAAATTTTTTGTATCACATGAATATCATGGTAACCAATTAATCATATTGCTATAATACCAGTTAAGGTCCTATTACAATTTAATAATTTAAATTTACACTTATTCCTACAGTGTGTTCAATAAAAAAACCTAATTCGGAGTGTTTGATCATTATTCAATTCAAAAATCAAGTTATCAAAATTGAATTTGAAATGTAATTTTAAGAAGAAAATAAAGTTCAAAAAGAAAATCTTTGATTTCTTTAGATAATTTTTAAATTGACATACGTTTCTTTGTTCATAGCCTGTTCCGAGTTGTATATATACATATATACAGAATGGTTTTGAGATTAACGTCATAAATTTAAGGATAAGTAGTATGACATGTGTAGATTACAAAACAGAAAGAATTTTTTAAAAATTCGAAGAAAGGAAATTCGACTTTTCTTAAGGAAACTTTTTTTTACTGCTGTTTTAATTAATATTTCATTAAAAATATGGTTATAAAAAATACATTCAAAATTAGTTGTATAAGATATTATTCTTAATAATTAAATTAAATAGCATTTTAACGAAAATAATTGTGTAATAGATAAAATAATGCAAATGCGTTGCCAGTGGTCCAGTGGTATCAAAAATGTTAGTTTCATGAAAACTACCCTTAAATATGCGAATTTAAAAAAAATTCTTTCTGTTTCGTAATCTACACATGTCATACTACTTACCCTTAAACTTATGACATTAAGTTCAAAACCACCGTGTATATATTTAACACACTATATATTTTCATATCATTTTGAAAAAAGTAATAATAAAAAAAGAAATTCATTTCACCATGCTCTCAGCAAAAAATGTCCTTAGAACTATGACATGTATCTTTACTGGTCATTATCTTCTGAAATACCATCTACATAAGATTGGTATAGCTGAAAACAGATCCGTCGACTTTGCAAAGAGGCCGAAGAAACTTCAGAACAGATTTTATGTGAATGTCCAGCTGTGGCTAGACTTAACTATCTAGGTAAAAGGTACCTCACAGCAAATGAGATCCGAAAATTGACTCCTGGAGCAGTAATTGACTTTATAAGAAGTCTGAGACTGCTTCCGGAACACTAAGATAGGGCCATCAGGGTTTCTCGACGTGGGCGATTTCCAATGTTTGGTGGGCGGCAGAAAAATAAAAGTGACTAGCATTTAAAGCCCTCAGCCAAATAATAATAATAATAATAAGATAATAATGGTTTTCATGCTTGGAACAATATGATTCTTTCTAAAAAAAATTCATTTAAAAAGTATGTAGTATAAATTGAAATAGAATTATGTTCTAGAGTGAATGATCGTTCCTTCTAAAGTAATTACTTTACTTTGAATGGATATCAAAAAATAAAATAAAAGTTTCCGTAAGACGTAGTTCCGGTGAGAATCTAAAGAATCTTATCAATTATCGCAGCGACATTTAAAACGAAATATAAATCGATGTTAGCATTGTTACTAAATTTCTAAAATACTAAAACCTAAACTCTAAAAAGGAACAAAATTGTATCCAAACTAAAACGAAACTGTTTCAATGTACATTTTTATTTTTATTTTGGTACATTTTCTAATCCAGAATAATAAACTACTATATGAAAAAGAATTTTAAATTAAATTGCCTGGGTATGAAATTTAATTTATAAAGCTATAAAAGAACTGAATTCTTTTCAAAGTAAATAACACTACAAGAATAAAATAAACAAAATTCCATTACCAGGAAAATATTGATCTTTTGATCAGAACGTGTGTGCTGAAAACTTTGAGTACCCCTTTTTTCCTTAAAAATATAGAGGATGACACTGAAAAACGGACCACTTAATATAACTTTTTTATTTATAATTATTTTTTTTAATTCTCTTTATATATTTGTGAACTAGGCATATTAGGGGCTCAGAAATAATGATATTTACCATGATGGTAGCACTTCCGGTTTTACCGGAAGTGACATTAACTTTCGTATTTTAAATTATTATATATTTGAAATCTATGTAAAATTACGATATGTTTTAAGTGTATTTTTATTCCAGAAATAAATTACCTGGGGAGCCATGAAATCAGACAAGCTGTGAAAACAGTTGAGATAATATTAAGTAATATTTAAGTTAATTGTTTAAATAATAAGTTATTTCTGTAAGATTCCATATTTTGTTAAAAAAAATGATCAATTTGTTATCACTGCCTACCCAATATGGCTTACCAGGATAATTATTCATAATTTTCTCTTATATTTCTGTAATTTATTTCTTCAATTAAAATTGTCTTCAAACATATCGTTGAATGATCCGTTTTTCAGTGCTCCCTGTATTGTCATAACTGAAATTGGTAAATTAAATTAGTAAATTTAGAATTGAAAAAAAACCACAATGTCATATGTGTTTTCGTGTTTTGCATTTATCGGACAAAAAAATATGAAAATGTCACTATAAAATGTATGTCAAAACTTCACGACCTTGTAGTTAGGCTCAACATTAAGAGAACAACCCTATCATTAGTAAAATGTGGGTTAATTACAAGAGTGACGTTAATGTTAATATAAATTTTACCCGAAACCCAAAATAGTTAAGTTAATTCAGTGACACGAATAATGAGGCAAAACTTTCCTGATCCGTCGTTGTGTGTGAATTGAAATATTTAAGTCCGGGTCTGTCGGGTGTCCTTGTGTGTGCTGTAAAGTGTAACACATCAACATTCCAGTAGATAAATCTTCATTTTAATCATTTTGGAAATTTGTACAGTGTCCAGTGAAATTCGGTCCGCGTAATATATATCTCGGTCGTCCCTCACATCACGACATGTCACTGCCTGTCACTGTCCTTTCTCGTACCCAACCCAGGATTCCATCAAGCCTAAGCCTTTTCCCACAAACCCAGAATACGTTATATTCTTCCATTTTCCTCTGCATTCGCGTAATTAGCTTTTGTCTTTTCAAAAACATTCTATATACTTAAAACACTCTTTGTAATACAATATTTGACATATACAACACAATTCGGAAAAGCAAAAAGTATTATGATGATTAGTTTGATTGATAATATCTTTGAGTCTGCCCTGGAAAAGTGCGCGAGGCGCAAAACTACTTATTTGGGTTAGTCTTACAATTTAATAACTTGATTTAATTTTCTGCACTACACTGTTCCCATAGGCAAAGCTACGGGGGGTGCCGAAGGTGCTTGGGCACCCTCCAATATTTCAGGGAATATTAAACTGTAACCGTATAATCAACGCAAACCAAAAATTATAACAAATAAGGTTAGCACGGTAAATACTATCGGTATACAACTAATTTATTTAACCTATGAAGTTGGTATCCACCAAAAGTTTGAGCCTATAACTATATAACAATAGAAATGTTCTCGGTACATAATTGTCATTTGAATTTTAATTGGTATATTGAATCGTCTAATTTTGCTTATTGTGCCTTTCTAAAAGTATTGGTTAGTATTTTTTGTGCCCCCCTCCCCTCATAAAATTTTCTAGTTTCGCATTTGACTGTTGTTTCGATTAAACTGTCATATTTATAATACTTTTCTAAGTATAAAAAGAGGCTTCTATAGCATTTTATCTGCGTGTTCACGACAATGTTATTTGCCTGGTATCTATTTTATAATTCAGTAAAACAATTCAGTATGCTTAGTGAAATTGCCAGCGCATCAAGGCTGTAATGTGTTGTCGAGCTGTGGCACTCGACAGTAATCTATCTTGAAAACATCGCGCTCTGCATAGCTGCATGGGTTTCTGCTTTCAGTTGCTGTTGGGATGTCCTAACTTTGCTTTTACTGCATCACATTGCTTAGGACTTGTTTATTGTTTTCTCTATTTCAATTTAAGCAACTTTTGAGAAGACTAAAATACTGTACGTATAACCTTTCGGATGGTATTATCTTTTTGAGATAAAATACAACGTTTTAAGAATTTTTGCTTCCAGTAAGTTTGAAGCGTTGACTTAGGAAAAGTACAAATAGAATTTTTAATAATAATATAATGTATTCCTTTAGAAAATATTTACATTTTATAGGAAGCGTCGTCATAAGTTTAAAATATAATAATGTACACATACAACACTCGTTACAGAATTCAGTCAGTTCACAGAACCATTTCTCTATTAGGTAAATTCTCAGTTTTTGCTTAAAAGTATTAAAATTTGTTACCTCCTTTATACTTGAAGATAATTTATTAAATAACTTAATACCTAAAGTATTTGGAGAGTTACTACTAATTTTGAATTTAGTAAAAGGAGTCCATCATTCATTTTTCCCCCTAGTATTTATTAAAGTGATGAAATACCGGGAATTGTATATTTAAAAAGCCCGCATGTTTTGAGTTTTATTGACCAATTCCCGGTACTTTTTTGACATAGTAATGTATATCCTTTTTCTGAAAAATATATAAATAATTTCCATAAATGAATAAACCAGTCAAAGTTAATAAATTTAGATTCATAAAACTGTCTGCATGAATCCTGTGATTTGAAATTAGCAATACACCGAAGAACTCGTTTTTGACTCAAAAATACGTTACTGTTAACAGGCGCGCCCCAAAAGCTAAAACCGTACTTTAATACAGATTCAACTGTAGCATAATAAAATATCAACAAAGAGTTAAATATTGTTTTAAATTTAAATATTTTATTCGATAACATATTTGTTCAATTTGGTAATGATTATATTACAATATTTTTTCCAAAACAACAATTCATCGAAAGTAAAACCTAAAATTTTAGAAATACCTATTCTATTAATACAAACGTTCTCAGTAGTAATATCTCAATCCAATATATAAAATTAGATATACACCAGTTTAACATTTTATTTAAATTTAATTAATCATTGCATTTATTTCGTAAAGAAGTGTTATCTTTATTCGAAACTATTAAAGAAGTATCGTCTGCGTAAATTGAGCATCATTTTAATATTAAAAAGAGTTAATAAATAGTTTATCCACATGAATTCGTTTTCAAGTAGACTTGTCTCTTCGAGCTACAATTAAAACATTCCGTGATTACTTTTCCATATTCTTCGAAAGTAATTCTGTTTCTTTCTTCTTGTGATTTTGCTTTCGCCCTAACGTAGCAATTATCTTTTGTTTCTTGCTTAGCAATTTTCGGTGGCGTCAGTCTCCGTACCGTTATTAATTCCTTAATTCTCGGAGAAGCTGAATAGGACAGAAGAAGTTTCCTTCCTTGTTGGGTTTTGACGCATGTATAAAGAGTAAGCCATAGCCCTAAAGACTTCAGCAATGATAATGACCTGCGACTTTGACATTTGAATTTGCTTCGTGTTTTGTTCAAGAGATTACTATATCAATTAAGAATAATTTGTTACAGCCTTCCTTATCTAAATAGCGCTTTTTTTTTTAACGCGAAGCTTCTTTTATTACGGAGATTAATCTATCTGAATAATGGCTTTTCAAAAATAAACAGTTTTATTGTAAATTTGTTTAATACTATGATATTAAACAATAACATATATTAATGAATTAATGCGACATTTGGATTTGCAAAGTAGTAAATTATTTTCAAGTGATAACAGACGATTTCTGTATTAAGTTTTTAATGACACCATAGTCGAAAAGCCTCTTTCGCACATATAAGAAGTATCAAATGGAATCAATGTTTTCAAAGCATCCGCTACTAAGCTTCCGTATTCACTTCGTCGTGCAAACCAAAACTTATCTAAACCATGAGACAAAAATTCTAGTTGTTAAATTTTGTCAGCTGATATTTCAATCAGTTGATTGTGAGTTTTATTTGGTAATTTGACAGCTTCAACAATATTCTCATCAAACGGATTAAGAACCCATTTTTTCGACAGATCATCGTTATCACCTAGAAAATATTCCCATTGAATTTTCAATTCGTGTAAATTCGTTTTCATTTTGAGTTCATATTGTCGTTAATATAATTGGAAGTTAAAGTAAATGCGTCAAAATTTCGATTTTCAGGGCGGATAATTCGGATACCAAGCTTCTTGAGAAAAGCATTGACTTTGTCTATTATTATGCGGACTTCAACAAACCATGGCTCACATGCTTAACTGTCCCATCTTACAACATCCCTGTCAGATGAGTGATCTTGCTGCTGTCAATCCAACAGCGTTGATGTATGCAGTTCATTGGTGTTTAGAAGTTTAAATGGTCCGAAAACAATTCATATACATTTATATTTTGTCAATGTTATTATTTTATGTTATTTTATTCTTTTTGGTTGGACACGCTATTATTATTATTAGAAAAATATAAAAATGGTAAAATATATAATTAGCCCCTAATTATTAGGGGGGTCGTGAGGTTATTTACTTTATTTTTGAGCTTTTTAGGGGTCGCGACACTTAAATGGTTGAGAAACGTTTACATTAAAAATAGCAAATACATTCTCACTGTCGGAATCTGCGAATTAAGGCAAATTAGTTTACCCAGCAGTGAATAATAATCCGAAATATTGTTATTACTATTATCATTTTTATTAGATTCCATTTTGGGTGATATCATCATCGTCATCGGTAAGTCATGACAAAAGAAGAAAGAAATAATTTAGGAGCTTATGGATAAACAATCATAGTCCAAATATTGTAAATATGAGTTTCATACATGTACTTTCAAGGAAACCAAACAGTTTGGTGAAACTATTTTTGCAAGAAGGATTAGTCACAACTTATTACATTTTAAAGTTTGAGCGTTTATACAATCTTTAAAAATGTCTAATTATAATGTATTCGTTCATTAATGTTTATTTTTCTATATCTTAACATCCAGTAAATAATTTTCTAATATTTAAACATGATCCTGAATTAAATTAAGGTACAGAAATCTATAAAAGTAAGGAAGCTAGATTTTTTTTCTTTGATTATCTCAAATTTTTAAAAAATGGACTAATGTTGTTCTTATCTAAAGAAATATAGAAGATGACAATTTAGACTAAAGAATTTAGTCCAAATTCTTTACTATAAACTAGAGCACATACCAGTTCTCTAGGTCAATAATTAGAGCGCATACTAGAGCAATTAGAACGTTAACAATTGAGGAGTTCTTGGCAAAAATAACCATAGTCCAAATATGTGTTACATACAGTGACATGTACTTTCAAGAATGCCAAACAGTTCGATAACTGTTTTTTGCAAAAAGGATTAGACACAAGTTATTATATTTTAAAGTTTTAGCGTTTCTAAAAAACGTCTTTCTAATATTTAAACATGATTATGAGTTAAATTAAGTTACAGAAATCTATAAAAGTAAAGAACCTAGAAAAGTTTTTCTTTGATTACCTAAAATCAAAATATGGACTAAGGTTGCTTTTACTAACAACTCTTCAATTGTAGAGTATGACAATGTGAAAGTATTTCTAATCGAGTCAATTGTAAAAGTAATATAAAATCAGCTACAGCTACAGCAATATTCAATAAAATGAACATTTGCATGCTAGACAGTAACAAGAAAAATATATTCTATAGCAGTTATCGAAGGATAGAAATTTATTGATGCGGTGCAAGCCAGTGCACCAAATGCAATAAAGAAGGGCGAAAGGAAATGAAATTTTACCCTTTGAACGTTCTTTCATTTGTCATTATATCAAAGGAAGGTAATGGTAGTAAACATTTAGCTTACAATGAAATTCCTTTCCGTCATTTTCAATACACTAACAAAAAAGTATTGCAATATTATTATTTCTGCTTATGAACAAATTTCTAAGTTCACCAACTGTAGTCGAAAAATTCACACTATTTCATTCGGTTCAACTTGTTTTTCCTCTATAAATTCTCAAGTTTCCTACTTGAATAAAATATTCACTGATTTATGTGAGGACAATGGTCGACTGGATAACGTGACAAATTGTGGATTGAAATTGAATTACTCGAATTCGCACTCCGGCTGCCTTATTTACTTTTCTTCCGCAACTGCAACCTATATATTATCAATAAACGATTAATTAACAGATTTGTGTCAGTGTTAAAGGATTTCAAAGATAAAAATATAACTAAGAAAATCAAACTTCTAGCGGGCAACATTTTAGATGGTCTTATCAAATCATGCGTCACCACATTACAGGCATTCAAACATGTTGTAGAAAAGCATAAAAGGAGTCACTTCTATATGATTTAAAAATTTAAAATAACAACAATAACTAGTCAGTAGACACATTCAAGCGCGTAATAAATAATATATAATGTAATAATTAAAACGGGTCATAGGGTTATAACATAGAAAAACAGTTTTTTAGTTGCCAAAAGTTTCTATATTTATAGAAAAAAGATTGGTGCATATTTGATGCCAAACACGTTACAATTTTTGTTTCATATAAAGTCACAAAATAAATTTAAAATTTGCGAAATTAAGAAAAAATCTCATTATATAAAATATAAAATTGACAGCAACAAAATATTGTCATTTTTTACTAACATGAAGAAAACCCAAAATAATAATTATTATAACAAATAAAATGCAAGTAAACGTTTATTAATTAGTTGCATTAAGTCAACAACTGTTTTGTTACTTTCAGTTAGTCGTGGGATCCGGATTCAGATAGTTTCGGTTTCGGATCCAAAAATATCCGTATATCCGGATAATTGAATGTGGAACTATCCGGATTTTGGATCCAAATCTCAGTATCGGATTTTGAATCCGGATCTGAGTATCGGATTTTGGATCCGAATCTGAGTATCGGATTTTGGATCCGGATCTGAGCATCGGATTTTGTATCCGAATCTGAGTATTGGAATTTGGATCCGAATCTGAGTATCGGATCTTGAATCCGGATCCGAATATCGTATCTTGGAAACGGATTTGAATATCGGATCTTAGATTCGAAAATGAGAATGAGTATCGGATTTTAGATATGGAATTTCAGTATCCGGATCGATTCTCGGATTCGAATATTCTCAGTATTGAACCATATATTCAAATATTAGCATCGGGTCTCATCAAAATCACATAATAAATTAATGAAATTCATGTCATATTAACTTGGATCCGGATCCGTAAACAAAACATCGAATCCGGATCCAAGTCCAGCTCCGGATCCAAATCAGGATCCGGATCCAAATTCGAATTAAATTTTTGGATATCCGCTTCTATATCCGATCTTCGGATATCCAAGGATCCGGATATTTTAAAATCCGGGTTCTCGGATCCAAGTTTTGTCGGATCCTCACAGCACTACTTTCAGTTTCATGGTTAATGAATTTTTTTTTTAATTTCACAAATTTATTTTGTGGCTTTATATTAGTGGTAGGATCCGGATCCGGATCCTGGTCCAGACAGTTTCGGTTTTGGATCCAAAAATATCCGGATAATTAAATGTTAAAGTATCCGGATCTCGCATCTAAATCTCAGTATCGGATTTTGGATCCGGATCTGAGTATCGGATTTTGGATCCGAATCTGAGTATCGGATTTTGGATCCGAATCTGAGTATCGGATCTTGAATCCGAATTCGAATATCGAATCTTGGAAACGGATTTTAGTATCGGATCATATTAATATGTTACTCTACATGTGTAATAATACAAATTTATATATATATATTTTTCAAAATTTACAAAATAGAACTCTGTGAAAGTATAAATTCTTTTTCTTCACATTTGCACAAACTACCTGGCTAAAAGGATTTGCCTTCACATTCAAAATGGAGAATTTGATCCAGAATTAAAATTTGCATCCGGATCCGTAAACAAAACATCGAATCCGGATCCAAATCCAGATTAAATTTACGGATATCGCTTCAATATCCGAACATCGGATATCCGAGGAACCGGATATTTAGAAATCCGGGTACTCGAATCCAAGTTTTGTCGGATCCTCACAGCACTATTTTATATGAAACATACATGTAATGTGTTTGGTAACAATTTTTTTTTCTTTATAATATGCAACAAATATTTTTTTATAAATTAATATATAAACTTTTGGAAGCAAAAAAACTATTTTTCTATGTTACAGCCCCATGACCCGTTTCAAAAAATACACTCTGTATTTAAACTTAGTAATGAGTATGAATTCGTTTTTTATTTTTCTGTTTTCATGTGATATATCTGTCCGGGTAAATAAAGGAAATATAAAAATTATTTTAAGCCCTGTTATATACAGAGATCATTTTATTTCTTTTTTGTATGAAATAGCTTTGAATAAACTATTATTATCTTGGTTTTATTTTTGTAGGACCATAACTCTACGTTATACAGCTAGGTAAAGCTGGTTGCCAGTTCTATATTTTATTAGGCTCATTTGAATAAATAATTTTGAATTTTGTCTTATATGTTAGTCATGCGGATATATTTACTTACATAAAATATTTTAACGAACTTCATTTATCATTTATGTTCTTTAATTTAAATATTATTCTTTTTTGACTATTTATGAGTCCATTATTTTTTGATGTACATATTTACTCATTTAGGTGTAAAATCATGTCATAATATCAGGAAAATAGGTACAAACATACCTATGTCTTTAACTTTTCGTGAATGATATATATTCGAAAATTGTATCATATTTTATCTGTTCGTTTGTAAAGGGAGGGTTTACAAAACAAGGCTAATAGTAAAATAACGTGGTTTTCAAAGTGTTAAACGGCAATCGTATATGCATTACATTAGGTATAGCTACGTGATTACTTATTTATCGTTATCGTAGTTGATGAAAATGGTCTGCGTGCTTCTAGCACATAAATCAGACTGAAATTATATTAAAAACATATAGATAAATCTGCACAAACGTTTTGAAAAAGGGCTACTCTTTTGTCGCAATTTCTTTTCAAAGAAAAGATAGGCTTAACAATCGAAACATGAATAAACGATTTATCATTTTTATTCACAAGACGTTGACGTAAATTTTGCCATAACCTTAAATCTAAATAATGCTCTGACCCTCTGACAATTTTATTGTTATTATTATATGCTTCCTTATATTAAAACGTAATATGTACTTGTATTGTATTTTGTTGGCTATCAGATTACATGTTATTAAGTACTTAGTAAAAATAACTTAATAAAAATAGCGACTCGCTTTCCGTCAAGGAAATAGTATAATTTCCCACAAAACAGATTTTAATGTAATATACAAAATTCTTATTGATAATCTGTGCACCAATGATTTAGTAGCATTGCTATAGGAATTTAAATAAAATGTAAATAATTTATAGTCACTTTTAATTTGTATATCAATTCTTGCATTGATTTTGTTGCAATCATCCCTGAAGTTTTTTTCATAATTTTTTTTTCAAATCGAAAGTGGGTTTTGGTGTATTGGAACGTACAGCCAAAGCACATTTGTTCGCAGTTGTTTTGTGTTGATTTGCGATGTTCACCCATCCTGAGCTTTATGTAACGCTTAATACCATCGCACACTGTTCGTACGTCTTTGGAATTTGGATCCGAATTTGAGTATCGGATCTTTAATCCGGATCCGAATATTGAATCTTGGAAACGGATTTGAGTATCGAATCTTCGATCGAATATAAGTATATGTGTATAAAAATTATACAAATTTGAATTTTTATTCACAATTTACTAAATAGGACTGTGAAAGTATAAATTCCTTTTTTCTTTACATTTGCACAAACTGCCTGGGCTATTTTAGAGGGGTTTTATAAAATGTATTACTGTTTGTTTACTAGTGTCAATTCCAGGTGTTAGCCTTCACATTCAAAATGAAGAATCAGATCCAGAATTAAAATTCGGATCCAAATCAGGATCCGGATCCAAATTCGAATTAAAATTTCGGATATCCGCTTCAATATCCGAATGTCGGATATCCGAGGATCCGGATATTTTGAAATCCGGGTTCTCGGATCCAAGTTTTGTCGGATCCTCACAGCACTAATTTGGATCAGAGATCCGAATAGTTCAATATTCAATTATCCGGATAGTTTTGGATCCGAAACCGAAACTATCCGGATCCGGATCCAACCACTAGTGCGAAGCCTTCAGTCGTCCCTACATTAACTTGGTTGTTGTTTCAGGGGAGCGGCCAGCCGCTATGCAGACCGGCTCGGCAGGGCTGTCCAACAGCTCGCTGAACATCTTAGCCCTGATCATCATGTCCTACCTGTACAGCGTGGTGTACAAGCACATCCAACTAGAGGCCTCGTCGTTCCCGAGGTAATCGCCAAGCGGACTCAGAAAACACACCAAATCCAAACCAAACTAAGCCCCTACTCATCAGATGTTTTACTTCAACTTCGAATGAACCAGTGTTGAGCTCTAGCATCAACGAATGTAAATACTTGAACAATTGGATAAATATATTTGTCTCGTCTCGCTGTGAGTGAGATGTATTTTAAATACTACGTGTTAAATAAAGTGTGTACATAAAAACAATGTGTGAGTGTGATGTGAGTGTGTTGTGTAGAACTGAATGCTATGGACTAAGCGTAAAAGCGTATATCTAGCAACTAAGTATGAAAGTGTGATGTGATGGTAGCCATATATTACTATATTTAATTAATATAAGCATACCAAGCGGTGTGGAACATTCTAAAGTGTAAGAAGATACTAATTTAACATAACATACGAGTATGAGTATGTATATTGTTCATTAACATGTTATTTAGCAATAACACATAAATTTTGTCGAAATTTTTAGATATTATTAATTTGTTACTCATATTGTTGAGCAGTGCACGCAGGTCGATGCAAGAATTATAATTATTACAGATACTACTCAGAAATGTTACTTGACTGAGAAATTTACAACATATGAATATCTGTATATGCAAATATTTTTATGTTATATATGAAATGATGAAATATGGAATACGTGTCTAACATTCACAGATACATTCGTTCATGTATTTTGTTATTTATTGTTATTTTCTTTATCATCTCGAAGTGCAACCTTCTGAATATTTTTTGCACAGAATATATGTCTGAAGGAATCAATCAAATCATACTTAATGGTCACATTACATGTGTACATGTGTATTATATGATTCAGGACCCAGCTGACCTATCTGTATAGAAAGAAAAACCGTTGTCGGTGCTTTCGAATGGTCTTAGATTTGACAATCTTTTCCATAAAGCACCTTTTGTTGGTATATACACATAATGTTGTTTTATTGTTCTTTATCAATGTTTCTACATTTAGAAATGTATATGAACAAAAATGACAAGAAAACTATCTTATTTAGTTAAAGCTGTGTATTAAGAAATGTACTTCATAATGTCAACTTTATTAATAAATAACCGTTTCAAAAATATATATTCGTTTTCATTATTTTTATATTTCTCTCCTACTGGGGTGTAGAGCTAGTTCGCCTCCTCGTGGTGCACCCTGGGTAACGCTAAATGAACTAGCAGAAGTCAGCGACCAGCCTCAAGAATCTTGAAGATGAGGCAGTGCCCCACCAGAAGAAATTTCATTTTAACAAATTAATAATGTTAATTAGTAAGCTATAAATAATGTAAAGTAGTACGTAAATTAAATTTCAACTTATTTCGTCAATGCTTGTCTTTATAAATATCAAAAGAACAATTTAAGCAACCATCATAACTAATATGAAATGCAGTTCACCTAATTTATACTCGAAATGAATAGTATAATGCTTTCATCCCGGTAATGAATACGTGCACTGATAAAGGACCTGTTTGAGATTTTTTTTTAATTAATCGACTGGCTAAATAGAGCTATAGTTGTAGAGTACTCAATTATCGTATGAAGTGTTAGCTCAAGGTCACTAACACAATCCAGGAAGGGACAAAACAGTACCACATCATCTTCAACGGAGCATTCCACCACCTCGACCAACTCTTTTCAATTGTTGTGCAAACATTACCAATTAAAATTAAATAAAATGTGCCAAATATTTTAACAGTTCAAACGTTATGCATTTATTTGTAATTTAGTTTTAATTGTATGGCTATCATTACAAATGAATATTTATAAAATTTATAATTCGATTTAGGTGTAAAATTTAATTATCTACAACTTTTATTTGAAACATTTTTGTCCAAAATTAATTGAGAAGTTTTGCGCAAGGAAAATTTATTTCCCATATACTCTAATAATAAGAAAATTTAACTGTATAAAACCGAGTTGGTAAATGGTGAAATATATGTGTATAGAAATCAACCCTAAATTTTGTAAAATTTAGAAAGTAGTAAATAATAAAAATGGTCAGAATTTTAGTGTTAATGTAATATATAAAAATATTTTTGTAAAGTAATTTCATTCTACAATATGATCAGTGCTATTTTGTTCCTAACGAAACAGGTTAAAAATCGCAAGGTATTAGTTTGTTGTGATATTTTGCAGCGTTTGAACGTTCATACACATATGTCTGTGTATTAAATGATAATGTACAAACTAACATTTAAAGTGAAATACAAAATTTTGTGGAAATGTATTTTCTTCAAGGAAGGCATCAGGTATATAGACTTTCCATTACCCGGTAAGTGCAATACCATCTTTTAATCTATGTAAAATGCATTCTATCTTTGAACATATTGCTCTTATTTATTTATAATACATAGTCAATTATTTGGTGCTATGTAAGGAAAATATGCGAATTCAATTTTGAACCATTACAAGGCGTGTACGAAATTTGTAAACGGTAAAATTTATACGTCGTGTGGACCTATATAAACCAATTTAGTGTACGAGCCCAAACTCATAATAGTTCGGCGTTACATTTTCAACAAATTATAAAAACTGGTTAGAAACTGCTACAAAAGTCGTTCGGCTATTTTAAATATAGACTTAAAACTTAAAAAAAAAACTGTGGGTCGTCTTCTAGTCTAGGCTTCGTAAAAATCCAGTGTGTACTTTACTGTACTGTAGGTTTTATTACCTACCTTGCAAGACATTTGGACAATACTCAATAAAAATTTGCAGGACTTAGGGACACAATGCCTAATAGAATTAAACCATTTGTGTAGGTCTTATAATTTGTTTGTTGGAAATGAAAACCGGTCAAAATATTATGGTTTTGGGATTTGGGCTCGCATATTTGTATATAAATATTTTCACTGAAAAGCCATTTTAAAAATGTTATTCAAATGCTCGTTTTGAAATTAATAAATAAATTATTTATCCCTGAGAAAAAATAATTGAAATTAACGACATCATATATATTTAATTTTAAAATACCTGTGTAGATAATGAAATATTGTTGAAACAAATATCTTCTTTATTTTTTATTTTACCGATTTAAATTCCTGGCTAATTCGTTAATTATAAATTATAATATTAAAAATATAACATTAATGGCCGATTGCACCCATATATATTGTGAATGATCAAAGCATTGCGAAATATCATTTATAAGTTAAATAATAAAGGGCTCAAATGCGATCCTTGAGGTACACCTGAAGGGTAGATATTAAGGTAGATATATCGTGAAACCATTTTACCCAGAATTAATTGAAATTTTAAGTACATCTCAACTGAAGTATAATCCACCTGCTCTCCAAGTTTTAAAACAATTGACCACGCGGTACCTAAGATATTTGCAATTAAATTTGGCCTTTTTAACACGTGAAGAATAGGAAATGGCAAAATAGACATAACATTTTAAATTATAACTTTTATATCCATACCGACATTTAATCGAAAAACTAGTATGCTATACAAAACTAATTAACGGATTTTATGTAAAAATTTGAAAATTATTTACCATCCAGATTTAATTTTATTGCCTCTAGAAAATTATAATCTGAAGATACGATAAATAGGTAGAATTATACTTGACAATCATGTACAAGCGTTTCAGTTGGAGTATCAGTTAACACCCGCTTGGTATTAGCGAATAAGGAATTTCAGATGTACATTCGAAGGAATTTTAAATTGGTATTTTACGTGAAAAGCATGAAAACTTTAAACAGTATAATACTACTTTTGCAATTTTAAGAAAGAAATATATTAATTTGTTTTGCAGTTTCCATTTGTAGTTTAGAATTAGTATTATATCTCAAAATATCTTATTACTTTTATACCCAAATGTACCAATAAATGTCTAGGTGCGACGTTGTCACAGTTATTTTCCAACATTGAAATACGACACTTGTGTATGTTAGTGCGCGTGGTACAGTTCAAAATAAAAACTTTTCTACGGAAAAATAAAGAAAATTCATCTGTTACAGTGTTTGATATTAGCTTTTAACTACATATTTTGATGCAATCTGTGTATATAATGTTAAAAAATATAAGTTATTGTAAATATAAACTGCATTAGCTTAATTTTTATTTTGAACATAGAACAAGTTTTTGAATAGGTACACTCGAGTGACAACTACCTTAAGTGAAATTTAAATCCATTACAATAAACTAATTCTAAATTACTGGTCACAAAACCTGGAAATAAATTGTAGTTGAAATAAAAACACAAAATCCAGTAAAGTTATTTTATTTTACGTTCATATCACAAAAGTATTACAATTGTACGTACATTTACGAAGAACTCTTAACGTAATATTTTCTGTAGTAACAAAATTACGAAAACGAAATTGCACTTACAAATCAAGAAAGGATCTTACTGAAACGTTTTATTAAAAAAAACTTACAAATAATTCTTATTGATTAAACTAATTTCACTCCTTAAAAAAGCAAACATTTTCATAAAAATTATTGAGGAAGTATGTAATGAAATTAAAGCTCAGTCTTTTTCACGTTGCCTTTTCTATCATAGCCTTTGAGCTCGGTAGTAGCGTGTTTAGCAATGTACTTCACGAAATCTTCAACTCCTCGGCCTCCTTCATAGCGAACAGGCGCGTTCTTTCCGTCTTTCGGCGCCCAGTAAATAGTGGGGAAGCCACGGACATCAAATGGTGAAGGAACGTCGTTATTACTTGCATCCATCTTCACGATTGCTACATCTTCATCCACCAACTAAAATAAAAACATTATCACACATTCATTTCAAAATGAAAAATATCTTACTTTTTGTCCAAGTTCATCGTAAATCGGAGCCAATTTCTTGCAATGTCCGCACCACGGCGCGTAGAATTCAATAAGAGTGTCTTTATCGTTATTTGTCACAATTTCATCAAAGTTCTTAGCTACGGCAATCTTAACAGGGGCGTCGTTGTTCTCTGGGATTGCTTCAGATTTCAGGTATGGTTCCAAAACGCCAAGTTTCATATCATTCAAAAAGCCTTCGAAAGTTTCCAATCTAAAACAAATTACATATTCAAAAACGGAAAAGTCTTCTAATATATTGTATACGATATATACAAAATAATTATTACTTCTTCCACTTAAAATTTAAAAGATAAATCTTTTTACATAAATCATAGTAGATTATAAAAATTAGTAACCAAAACATCAAATAATTATCCAGAAACTTACGTAAAGTCATCCTTCATGATATATTTGCGGTTGTTCTCGTCTCTAGCGAAAACGACAGGTTTGTCGCCCTTAACAAAATCAACGCCAAATTCATTCAACTCATGTTGGAAGTGGTCCTTGGCACTGACAGCGAATGTGAAGTCATCAACAAATTGTTTTGCGACCTACGAAAGGAAAATTATGTACAAAAAATGTGAAAAATATAGGCGAGATAATAGCATTTACATCGAAAATTATCTATCCATAATTTACTGATAATAGCTATGAAAAATAGGACAAAAATTGTATAAACAGCATGTAGTTTTATTTTTGTAATAAAAATTTCTAGAAGCATTAAAAGTTAATTATAATTCAATTACTAGAAACGAACAAATAATATTAATTTTTCATATGAAAATGAAATATTTATTATTAAAATGTTTATTCAAATATTTTCGTTCGTACATTTATGTAAAATAGTTAGTAAAATGTTACTGACCTTGAGAATACGATTCCTCCAATAGTTAGTGCCCTTGGCGTTCTTAACGTAATCAACGCTGTAATAAGCAACAATAAGAGGGTTTTGGAAATCCATCTGGTTATCAGTTCTCCGGTGGCCTGCCAAACCATGGCTAAAAGCAACAAAATAAATGAGAAATGAAAAATTATTTACAACTAAGGGTGTATTTTCATGCTCCACAATTTGAAAAAATGGCATAAAATATGTTTGTCCTCTAATTTGAGAACCATTAGTTTTAAAAAAAAAATTCTGTAAAAAAATGTCCTTCTACAACTTTGTTCTATATTTTTTTTTTGTAACTATACTAATAAAGAAAATAATGAACATAAAAACTTACTAATTCTTCTTTATGAATTGGTTGATCTCATCATAGTCAGGCTTGCCAGCGTAAGCAATTTCATTATCTTCGAATTTATTGTGTAGGTGGGTTGGCCGGAAAAGAATAATTGCATCCCTTAAAAAGTGAATAAGTTAAAAAAGTGATGATTATACAAATTGGAAACTTACTCAACACCATATTTGCTCAAAACTTCACTGTTGGTTGTGTGAGCAAATCGCACCTTTTCGCGTTGTTTGTCGGCTGTCTTCATGAAGGCAGCCTTCAAGTCGGATTCTTTTTCAAAGAAACCAATAACACTGACGTCATTATAAGCTAAGAACTGTTCTACGTCAGCTACGGTCAATAATTCCTTGGAGCTTGGTCCTACTTGTGCTTTCATGTATTTAACAATGCCAGCTAAAATATACGAGTGATAATCACTATACCAACGTCAAACCTTCGATAAGGGAGCACTTTTGATTAACTTCCATAAGTGTATCATTACTGACAGTAGTTTTTCTTTGATTTTTCTTGTATTTTAACTTTTCTTTCAGTGTTTATTATTACTTTAGGTATTATTTTTCATTTTAAATACTTTAGTTAGTAGTTGTCGAACCCAGGTCCCCATATTCGCGAGCAGATACAGGCTGATATTTTCAAGTTTCTATTTTCTTTATTAGTAACTATTTTTCTACATTTTTTTCAATTGAATAGCATGCAATATTAATATTTATTAAGTAATAACAAAACTAGTTAATTAAAATAACGTTTTTTATATATCCATGCATAATTAAATATCACTAGGTTCAAATTTAGCGCTTAATTTTAGAACTAAAATTTATGTTTTTACGAGGTAAATCAGTATTCTTAACTGGAATAAGATTTAGACTTACGTGCATCTCTCGGGCCACTGTATTCTTCACTGAGCTCTCCATTTCGGAAGATTTTTAGCGTAGGATATCCACTGACAGAATGCTTAGCACAACTGTCTTTGCCGGCTTCTGTACAATCGACCTTCGCGAGGATAACAGGAGGATCATTGACTTTGAGCTCCTCGGCCGCTTTTGCGTACTCTGGTTTTAATCGTTTGCAATGTCCACACCTAAACAATAAACATATATTTTACCCTAAACATTCATTCCTAAAGTTAAAAATGTTCTGGAATATTCGTTACTAACCATGGTGCATAAAACATTACAAGCACTGTCTCATGATCGGCGATTCCTGATGAGAAATCGCTATCTGTTAACTCTAATACATCTTGTTCACCAGCTAAACACAGTCCACATAACGCGAGAATTAAACTTAAATTTAAAATCTTCATGTTAAAAATGTAATAACGACTACTTTCCACAGAGAACAACCGGTATCGCGTTAAACACCGACAAAGTACGTGGCGGAACCGAAACGACACTTTCCTTTTACTCAGTGGACAATCAAACGTTTGTGTTGTCGAGTGTTGATTGGTTCTCTTTCTTCATTGCCATTGATCATTCATTCGGTTATCTTCGTACACTATTCGCTCAATTTCGTGTTCAGGTTAATACAGAATCCAGTATCAGTAATAATAGTCGTACATTAATTTTCAAGATAGATTACTTCAAGTCAAAATAATAACTTGCATCTTGTATCAAAATTGTTAAACTTTTTTAATTCTTGATCGTAACTAATCATGTTGAACGCGTTATCGTTTACTGCATAACTTTGAAATGTAAATACTTGTTTTTGGTTATGTTAGGTTTTGGTTCATTTAAAAATCCTGTTTATAATAATGATTTTTAAATGAAACATTACTAATCTCAACAGTCAGAAGCAATAAATAATACAGGTAATTATATATTACATATTATGCATAATGAATAATATTTAAAATGACAAATTTTCATTTATATTTAGGTTAGATCAGGTGATTTCAAGGAACTTAGATATAATAATGGCAGCATTGGATGATTATCGTGCTTATTACGCGAGAACTCACAGTTCTCAAGAGCAAGAGCAATGGGGCCCATCTGGACAAAAGATGTATTATGCAGATTTCAAGTATCAACCGTCTGTAATTCCGCCAGCAGAAGATCAGTTAGCCGCTGATGAAGGTTCGTTTTTTTTTAAATGTACATACATAAAATCACGCATGTCCCACTTAGTGGATCAGCACAAACCCAAAAACAATAATAACTCTTAACATATTAAAGTGAAACAATCATCCTTCGCCACACATTCCTGTCTAAATACACTTCTTTCGCCTCGGCCACACTCAGTCACATTGACCGCGCTGAGCACTGCCGGAGTGCCTAACGCGCCCATTGATACATGCCCTTCTTCTCTTCCCACTGGGAAACCTCTCTTTTAGCACCCTACTAACCACATCCATCCAAGTATTTATAAAATTTAACTTCCATATCTTTCAGAGGCTGCAATCAAGAAATATATTGGAATCGGCGTAGGCTGGGTTAGTTTAATAGCTGAGAATCTTTTATGTCACCCGTTTATTGTTTTACGAAGACAATGTCAAGTAAGGTTCTTTGTCTTTCAAGTTTTCATATCTAAAAATGAATTTTTGTAGGTAAACAACACTTCCAAAAAGTATCACTTAGTTCCATATACTCTAATACCAGTCATTTTACGCCTACATCAACGTCAAGGCATAACCACATTATGGAAGGGTCTTGGAAGTGTTTTACTAGTCAGAGGAATGACTTTAGGAATAGAAGACTTATTATCAAAAATCACTCCATGGCCAAAGTAAATTAAATTAAAAAAATGATTCACTAACACTTATTTTCATTTTTCAGGGACGTCGATATTAATACTTCAGTCAAGTCATTTTTTCACCATGTTTTGTTGAAATGGTAAGAAATTTATTATTTATTTGTACGTGAACCAGCGAAACCGACCACCCCCATTATTTTCTACCAACGCTACTTATTGGGAAATCCGTCAGGCGGCGCGAATAAACAATAGAACAAAGTTGTTTGAGACCAGGGAGGACATTTGTTTATAGAATTTTTTTTAAAACCAGTGTTTCTCAAGTTAATAGTACAGTTATATTTTTTCTAATAGGATATATATATATATATATATATATATATATATATATATATATATATATATATATATATTTATATCCTTACATAACAAAAAATATTGAGAAAAATTTCAATAATTATTATATTTATTTTTTAGTAGGCTATGGATGAAAAACAAAAACTGCTATGTGTCAATTTGAATTATTTATAAAATTAACTTTTTTTTGTAAATTAAGCTCAGGATATTTCCTTTATAACAACCAGCGTTTTTTGGGCAAAATTAGAGAAAAATGTTTATACAAAAAATGATCAAAAATAAGGCGTCAATTTTTCAGTAATAACAAAACAAAAATTCAACAATGGGTCTCAAACGGTAGAACAAAAGTATGTTTTTTTTAAATGGTATATATTTTTTCAGCCCACAAGATAGAGATTTTTTTCTGATTTCAAGAATGTATGGTTAGGAACAATGTGATTAAGAGAGTTGGTGTGAGTCAGTTGAGATGGTTTGGGCATGTGGAGAGAATGGCGAGTGAACGGCTTGTTAAGCGTATATATCTTGGTGAAGTTGAGGGTTTTCGATTGCGTGGCCGACCAGTGTGTAAGTGGATGGATGTGGTTGGTAGGGTGCTTAAAGAGAGAGTTTCCAAGTATGAAGAGAAGAAGAGTTTGTATGAATGCGATGAGTGTGGCCGAGGCGAAAGAAGTATGCTTAGATAGGAATGTGTGGTGAAGGATGATTGTTTCCTAAGTATTATTGTGATCCGGAAGCGGTATTTCGCTACCGAAAATCGGTCACTTTAATATGTTTAAGAGTAAGGATTTGTTGTATCATGTTGATGTTGTTCTTATTGTTATCGGGTTTGTGCGAACGCACTAAGTGGGACACGCGTGATTTTATGTATGTATGTAAAAATGTTCTGTTTTGTAATGGGTTATTCCCCTTTGTCTCCTACAACTTTTTTCTATAGTATTTTGTTGTAACTATAATAACAGAGAAAATAACGCCGGTGGTCAGTTTCACTGTTACACCTGTATATAATTTGTTTCTTTTAGTGTGAGTCTAGCTATTATTACCCCGTTTTACTCTGCATCTCTAGTAGAGACAGTCCAAAGTGATATAGCTAGTGAAAAACCGGGAGTTCTAGATGTTTTTCGTGAAGGAGCTATTCGTTTAGTTCACTGGGGCCTGCCGAAAAGAGGTCGTCTGTTACCTATTTGGGCACTTATTCTTCCCACTGTTGCTCTCGGTTTAGCAAGACATTTGTTCTTTATAAGTGTGCGAGGAGGAATGAGTAAAATTCTCCAGGCTCGAGAAAGATATGAAATTCGAAAACAGGTAACACACAAATGCGCATTACTTCTTGATTTTTTTTATTATTTTGGTTACATAAATTTCGCCAAAAAATGCTAGGTGTACTCCTAGTATACGAATTTAATTTTTTAATTCACATGTAATTGGAAATCGTAAAAATGTGAAACTTGTACAAGAATAAACTACCTATAATTGTTAACAAATTATTGAGAAATATTGTTTTGAACAGAATTCTTGATTCAAATACAAAATATTAAGATGAAGTTATTCATTAAATATTTTAAATTATAAATAAGCTTTATTTATAAAATACGTTCATAGTTTTATTGTTTTCAATCAAGCCACATATTTGTAGTATTAAACTTGTAAAATGTTTCGTGCAAATGAAAAAAAATAATTAAAATTTAACCATTTTAGGATAAAAAATGCAGTTAATTTAGAAATTTCTTTTTAAAATAACATAACAGAACCGAACCTCAGATATACTTTTCAATTGAACCGAACCGGGTATCAAAATTCTGGTTCTGGGTTCAACTCCAGTTCAGGTTCAATTTCAGTTCGAAACGTAATCGTAACACTTATAGCCAATAATCGACGATCGACGCCTTCTGCGTTTGCGTCGCTGTATGTGTTGATTGTTCGTAAAAAATATGTTCATGTTGTCTTGCGTTGCATTAATTATAAATTTTATTAATGCTTGAACCCGAACCGCACACAAACCCATTTTTTAAAAAACGAATTAACCTGAACCGAACCCAGTTTTTAGCGGGTTCGATGCCCTGCCTACATCACATATAAATATTTTACTAAAATACAAACCGTCATTCTAGGTGGCTATGTGGAAATTTAATTTAAAACAAGGACAAATATGTGTTTTATTTTATTGTTTCCCATTGTTTTTTTGTTTATTTTCACATAGCCACCTAGAATATTTGAATAAAAATAATTTATAACATTTCAATTTTATTATTTTTGTCGAATTTTTTATATTTTTGATATACTAACTTTTAAATCATTGAAAAGGAAAAAAAATCCGATTTAAGTTGATAGTCGTATTTCGTATGACTTTATAAAAAGCATTATATCTGCCATATTTAAAATAATAAAACTATTATGAGCCTTTTTTCTATTTTTTTAAAGTCATTAGTTCGCCCAAAAAAACACGGTAGTTTAAAAAAACCTTGTATACTTAATTTCAGGGAGCTCTTCCGAAAGATGTTGTTGAATTGTGCTCAGCTCCAGACAATAATGTTAATGCTACTCTTATTGCTCTTATTACTACGGACATGCTCTTCTTTCCTCTTGAAACTATCTTACACCGTTTGCATCTTCAAGGAACACGCACTATTGTTGATAATTTAGACAGCGGATTTTCTGTTTTACCCATCCTCACCAATTATGAAGGTATTTAAATACTATGTCGCAAATTAAATATTCTACCCTCACAACAAAAATCAGGAGTAATTGATGATTTTTCAGGCCCCATCGATTGTTATGACAAATCCATTGCTGCAGAAGGAAATTCAGGACTGTTTAAAGGTTTTGGAGCAATGGTTCTCCAATACGCAGTGCATATTACGTTAGTGCGAGGAACCAAATTATTGCTAACAGAAATTTCCAAACTGATGCGATCAAATTCTAAACCTGTTCAAAGAGCGTCACCGCCTGTAGTTTACTCCAATAGTGATTTACAAACTCAAAGTTATTTGATCCCTTAAAATAAATGTTTATTTTTATTGTTAAAAAAAAAACATGATTTGTTAAATTGATTATTTATTATATACCAGCGTACAGTACAATTGAATTGAAAATTGTAAATATACGTTATGTGTAGTATTGTTTATTAAAGCGATAATTGAATTGCCTCATTGTTTTCTATCTAGTTTAAACATAAAAGGAATCTATAATTTCCTTGTATTTTTCGGAGACCACATGTCGTTTAATTTTTAAAGTTGGGCCAAAATCTCCGTCAGCAATGGAGAAATCCTTGGGTAACACAGCATATTTTTGAATTCTTTGTGCATTAGAAATAGCACATGCGTTCACACCGTCTAATGCTTTTTGAATTGCTTGATTTACCTATAAAATTTGTTGATTTTTAAAAGTTCATTTTAAAGTAGTTGAGCTTTTGTCAAAAATGACTAGTCCTTTTTTTAAATTTGAGATAAAGAAAAACTTTCTAGCACCATATTTTTACAGATTTACTAAACTGTTTGACAGCCTTGAAAGTAGATGTCGCTGTATGTAACATATTTACAATATTTGGACTATGATTGCCAAAAGCTCTTAAATATAACATACTTTTGGATGAGGTCCTTCTTCAAGAAATTCTGTTACAGTTGTAGCTTCACTTCCTAAATCTTTCAACCATTTTTCAACATCCTTTGTTAAAACATCAGTCGGCACTTGTGTCGTTTCATTAACTTCCGTTTTTAAAGTAATTAACAATGACAAAAATTTGCGTTTATCGCCAATCAGAATTGCATTGCTTACAAACGGCATTTCTGCCTTAACTGTCATTTCAATTGGTACTGGAGCAATATTTTCACCGCCAGCAGTTATTAGCAATTCCTGAAAAAAATATTTCATTACCAGATTACTTTATTATCAACTGTCACTTTGACATTTCGCATCACATCGCAATAAATCAACGACACTAGCGCTATTTGCGGCTTTTAGTAAGCAAACATGACGTCACGGTCGATGTAAATCTTTTTTTTTAAGGTAGTTATATCGTGAAACCATAATATCAGAATTAATTGAAATGTTAAGTACATCTCAACTGAAGTATAATCTACCTGCTCTCCAAGTTTTAAAACAATTGACCACGCGGTACCTAAGATATTTGCAATTAAATTTGGCCTTTTTAACACGTGAAGAATAGGAAATGGCAAAATAAACACAACATTTTAAATTATAACTTTTATATCCATACCGACATTTAATCGAAAAACTAGTATGTTATAGAAAACTAATTAACGGATTTTATGTAAAAATTTAAAAATTATTTACCATCCAGATTTAATTTTATTGCCTCTAGAAAATTATAATCTGAAAATACGATAAATAGGTAGAATTATACTTGACAACCATGTACAAGCGTTCCAGTTGGAGTATCAGTTAAGTTAACACCCGCTTGGTATTAGCGAATAAGAGGTGATCTTTGGTTAAAGGAATTTCAGACGTACATTCGAAGGAAATGTTTTTTAAATTGGTATTTTACGTGAAAAGCGTGAAAACTTTAAACAGTATAATACTACTTTTGTAATTTTAAGAAAGAAATACATTAATTTGTTTTGCAGTTTCCATTTGTAGTTTAGAATTAATATTATATCTCAAAATATCATTACTTTTATACCCGAATGTACCAATAAATGTCTAGCTGCGACGTTGCCACAGTTATTCTTCAACATTGAAATACGACACTTAATGTATGTGTTAGTGCGAGTGGTACAGTTCAAAATAAAAACTTTTCTACGGAAAAATAAAGAAAATTCATCTGTTACAGTGTTTGATATTAGCTTTTAACTATTTTGATGTAATCTGTGTATGTAATATAATGTTAAATAATATAAGTTATTGCAAATATAAACTGCATTAGCTTAATTTTTATTTTGAACATAGAACAAGTTTTTGAATAGGTACACTCGAGTGACAACTACCTTAAAAATGAAAATATTAATTTACCTTTAGTCTTCCAGTAATATAAATTTTCCCGTTATCATCCAATGTTCCAATGTCACCGGAATGTAACCAGCCATCTTCATCAATAGTTTCTGCGGTCTTTTCCGGTTCAGCTAAATATCCCATAAATACATGTCGACCAAACATGCAGATCTAAAATATAGTTTACGAAAATACACAATGTTTAACAAAAATGAATTTACTCATACCTCGCCATATTGTTCTCCTTCTATTGGAGTAATTTTCGACTGAACTCCAGGCAGTGTAATTCCAACTGATTCCAAATCTATTGAATCATTTCTTCCTAAAGTATGAGCAACAACTTCTGACATTCCAAATGCCTTAAAGTAAAAATATTATTTTTGTTTCAGTTAATTAAAAATAATACATACTTCTATTATGGGCATATCCAAACTGAGAAAATATTTCTTCACTTCAACTGATAGTGGAGCAGCAGCAGATGCGAAACTTAAACATCTTTCAAAACCAAGGGCTGCTTTAATTTTCTTGAAAACAATCTTATTTGCGAAGAAATAGCCCCATGTATTTGATTCGACATCTCTATAAAAATATTAATTAGTATACATACAGGGACTAAAAATGAAATAGAAACGAAATAAACCGATTTTTTTATAAAAACAAAAACGAAATATTTTTTTTCGTTCATGATTGAAAACAAAATAATTAATATCGGTTTTTTTTTCGTGTAACACCCGATAAATTCATACATACCCGTTCATTTTACTCAAATAGTGATCGAGTCCCTTTTCTTTGGCCCAAGCTGCAATTTGTTTCTTAATAAAGCCATTATTTGCACTAACTTGGAGCATATTTTCTCGTATTTTTTCCCATACTCTAGGTACAGCCAGAAACCTAGTAGGTTTAGCTAATTGAACAGTTTTAATTAGCGTCCCCTTAAAAGCATTTTTATCTGCAAAATATATTGTTGCTGCACAAGACAATCCTAAAAATACGTCCGTGATTTGAGCTGCTATATGACTCAAAGGAAGATAGGTAACAATAGTTTCTTTAGCCATTTCGACACCTAGTTGCTTGCCTACCGCAAAGGCGTCGAACACAATGTTATCATGGTTGAGCATTACGCCTTTTGGATTGCCAACAGTTCCCGACTAAAACAATTAAACAAAATGACGTTATACTTAATTATTTAAATAATTACCTACGTACAGTAAAAACCAAGATACAACATTCATTGATCGCAATAGTTTTCATTACTTTTTCTAATTCATCATCTGGTTGTTCGCTGCCCAGTTCAATGAAATCATTCCACTACAAACATACAAATTAATAGAATAAAAACAAATAAAATGCAAACATACAGCCAAAACATCTGGGTGTGTAGGTTCCCCTGAATATTGAATAATAGCTTTTAAACAAGGTAAACGACTACGAATTTGTAGTATTTTTTGTAATTGTAAATCATCTTCTACAACAATTATATTGGCCCTACTGGTATGGGCAGCATGGTAACAAGATTCTGCAGAATTTGTCGTATAAATACCGGTAGCGATACCACTGAAAAATATGTACTGATAAAGATATGAATAGGGTAAAAAAAAATAATTGCAAGCATTACGGGTAGTAGGCATAGGCGCCGACTGCCGACTATGGGGGGCAAAGGAGGCATTAGCCCCCCTGAGAAAATATAGAAATAGCAAAACTATGTTTTGGTCCCTTTCCCTATAATTTTTTAACGCTTTTGCTTCGATCTCATTAATTTAAAAATGTTTGCCTCATTTGGAACTTATTCGATAGATGGCCACTAAATCCACAATGTTCCAAATTTCATATTCAATACGATCATGGCTTACTATCATATAAAAATATTAAAAATAATTGAACTAAATTTTGAAAACTAAACTGGGAAATTAACAATGAAAATAAACAAATTATAATCTGTAAGTGTGTTTTTATTTGTTTCATTGCCACCATCATTGATTTTACACTATAAAATTAATAATTGTTGCATTTTTGCTGTTTCAAACTAGGGCATGGAACCCAAACCTGAACTGAACAAAAACCGGAACCAAACCGTACCTTTTTAGCGAACCCAAACCCAGAACCGAACCGGGTTTCAAAATTCTGGTTCAGGGTTCAGCTCCGGTTCAGGTTCAATTTTAGTTCGAAACGTAATCGACGATCGACGCCTTTTGTATTTGCGTTGCTGTATGTGCTGATTGTTCGCGAAAAATACGTTCATGTTCTTGTCTTGCGTTGCAGTAATTCCTGCACGCATTTTAAATTATTTCTAAATAAAGATTGTTCTTCAAAAAACAGTAATTCAATTTTAATTAGGTCGACCGAACTTGAACCCGGAACAAAACCGCAAATTTTATTAATGTTTGAACCAAAACCGCACACGAACCCATTTTTCAAAAAACGAATTAACCTGAACCGAACCCAGTTTTTGGCGGGTTCGATGGCCTGTTTCAAACAAAAGAACATCAATAAGTTGCAGGGGCGGACTGGGATCAAAATTCTGGTGTGGAAAAATATATAGCGGCTCGCATAGTAACGGCCCTTCAATGCCAAAAATTCAGAATACATATAAATAGCTAATAAAAAAACAGCACCTTTGAGTTATCTAAATTTTATTTATAACTGCAATTATGTCTTACAAGTGTACCAGGTGTCTACTTTTTTTTCCGAACAGGAAATTCAGTATTAAAATTTTGACTTATTAATTTTAGAACAAAACTGTAATATGAAAAACTGCATCGATGAGTATAAAATTTGTTGTTCATTTGTTTCTTATCTACGTGCTGTTACAAGCAAAAGGAAATACACGATTTAAAGCAATTATCAGAGTGTCATGAAAAATAAAACAATAATTTATGTTTGTTTTTTCTAACATATCCGACAGATTTGAGATTTGACAAATCGGTGCAAAATTGAATTTTTGCATTTATCTAGAGACCTATAAATTTTGCAGGAAAAACAAATACATCTTCAAAATGGTCTACTAATTCCGAGATCCGAATGGTGTCTTGCAAAACGGACACCTGTATTTCATGAAAAAAAATATATGAAAGCAACAATCAATTTTACTTTTATTGAATAAAAATTGCCCGCCCCATGAGTAATAGAAAAGTCGGCGCCTATGGCAGTAAGAACACCTTTGACCGTAAAAGAGGCAAAAATGTTGATAAATTATTTATAATATTTGATAATAAGTTGAAAGGTTAATAATAACACGGAAACATAATTTATATATTTTACGGTAAACTTACCCGGCATAAATAGCTCCAAATTGTGAAAAAAACCACTCGGGGCTGTTAAATCCCAAAATACAAACGGTATGATGTCTTTCTAAGCCTAATTTCAGAAAACCTTTAGCACAAAATCGTACATTCATCTCATAGTCCCTAAAATATGGATTTTAGTAAATTGAATTTCACAAATAATATTTATTAATACTCGTATGTGTATGTTTTAAATGCACCCCCCCTTCCCTTAGTTGTAACAAGGGCTATTTGATTAGGGTGTTCTGTGGCTATTTTATGTAATAGCCCAGGAACAGATAATGGTTTATTTTGTTTATCAAATTCAGAATCAGTCGATCGTAATTTTACATATCCATCAATATTACTAGTTGTAATATTTTCTGCTGGAATTATTTGCTCGGGTCCTTTAATTATAAAATTATTAAATATTACTAGTTTTAATATAAAATATATTACATACCTTCCATATATTCCATAATTGTTTATTTTAAATTGAACTTGAAACACTATATCTGTAAAAAAATGTTTTCTAATAACTACAGTCACATTTAATTTTATGATATGCACGATATGTGTGTAATACACTAATAATTCACTGCCATTACCAAAGCTGATAAATAAATGAAATGTATAACAATTTAACGGAGTTATTAAATTTTAGAGCGCGATAAATATTTTCATGCTATACACAGTACGTTAACTGTCCTGAATAACAGAATTTATACCCAAAGCCTGTCGCTGCAGTTACAACGGCATTTAAATATTGTGAATTCTATTAACTTTTTGAAATTTTAAAGGTTTATCGCTATTTTGAATTATAAAATATATGAATGTCATCACAATATTAAAAATAACATAAATAATAGTTATTATTTACTTTAACTTTATACCTTATTATAATAAAATAAATATTAAAACGTAAATTAAGTACCTAGTATGAAAGTAATTTTAAAATTGTGAATACATGCAAATGTGGGCATTTATAAATATGTATAGGTATTTGAATACGATGTCATGATAATTAAAAGTACATCAAAGTATATTTCTAAAAGTGACCTTCGAAATGCTTCTGAAATTTAATAAAGTACTTACTTATTCACGTACTGCTGATAAACTATTTCTTAAAGGCAGAACTTTAATTTACATATCATACTGCAAAAAAAAAAACTATAAATATGCTCGTTCAAACAGTTTATCAAAGTTCGATGATAATTTTATATATGTTAATCATATTTATGTCGTGAGAATTACGTTACCATACATTAAAACAAAGTGGTGTGATTTTTTTTATAAAGTTCATTCTTTGATTTTTAAACAAATGTTAAAGCTGATATGGTTATAAATATATTACTCAATATAATCATATTATTATTGTGTATTAAACCTTTTGACCTTTTGATTTCAAATCAAATTTTTTGTTATTACAAGAAGTATCTTGTTTTATTTTGTATTTGCACGTACTTTAATGATAAATTAATAAAATATTAGTATTACATTAATTTATTTCATTTTTTATTACATATAGTTCACAATCAATAAATAAAATATTAAATATATAAATGCATAGTACAATATCAATAAATAAAATAAAAATTATCATTCAGCCGCAACAAGATGAACAGGAGCATGATGAACTGTAACTGCTACAATCACTGCAATCTGAAGAGAAATCTGATGTGGAGGAATACCTGCTCTTTCGCTGACTTCTTTTCTTCGACGATGTAGAGCTTTTTTTCCTGTTACCTGGTCGATCCAAAATAACAATACCAGTCAGTACATTATCACTAGCAGACGATGTGTTCGCGCTTGAAAAACAAGACGATGTGTTTTCGCTTGAAAAACAAGACGAACACTCAGTCTCAGAAGATGACGTACTTGCTTGCCGGTTTGATGACTTAGTAGAGCATCCACAGCCACATCCTGAACAGTTACCACGCTGTATAAAAATTAAAATATTATTTATTATAATTATATTTTTTTCATCTTACCCGCTGAGTATTTGTTGATTTTTTGTTGTTGTTAGATTTCTTCGTAGTAGATTTTTTTGCAGCAGTTTTCTTTTTTGTAGCTTTTGATTTTTTCGGCTGGCATGAACCGCAGTCCATCTTAGATTTTTTAGCACGTCTGCTCACTACGGAATCTCAAAAAAGTATAATGTAAACTTGATACTGTATGAATAAAACGAAATATTTCTTGTCTAAACGAAATTTTGTGTTTGGACCTGTTTTTAAAAGTTTTAAAATATTTCGCGGTGTGTTGTACCAACATAAAATAGAAATAGTGCCAACATTAGGACAGGGTTATTGTAACTAAACTAGTGAACTGTCAAATGTACATAAATGTGTTAGTTACCAACGTTTTTGTCAACAATTATTTTATATGTACCTGAAAAAGAAGTCTTGATTGTTTATATTTATAGCTTTATTTAAATGTTTCTATGTTAACAATATGGGAAATCCATCCGAATGGGAATGGCCTTGGCAATATAGTTTTCCTCCTTTCTTTACGTAAATATTAATATATTATTTCAATGATTACACGATTACAGTAATAATACATTTTATAGATTACAACCACATGCTGAAACAAAGGCTCGCCAGATAGCTGCATGGCGCAGTCTTGTTTTGGACTACCATGCAATGAGAAAAGAAAGTATTTTAGATGTGCAGGAAGCAATTCGCAGTCCTTTATTTCATAATACAACAATCAACCGCAAACTAAATCTAGATTTTATATTACTTATTCTAAACGATTTAGCAAGAACGAAAAATGCTGCTCCTTGTGATAAAGCTAAGAATCGTTGGGAAATATACTGGCATACGTTAGAAGAATGGGCCTCAATTTTATATAACTACGCTGTAAATAATGGACTTACAAATACCGTCTGTACGTTATTTGAACTTTCACAAGGTGACAATGTAACTGAAGAAGGTAATTTACTGAAATAAATTTATGCACTCTTAATAATTATCTGGTTTTTCAGAATTTTATGGTCTTGATAAGGACATTTTATTGAAAGCATTAAAAATATTGGAAGTACAAGGAAAATGTGAAATAATTGCTATAGAAGAAGATAGTGGAGTAAAATTCTACTAAAGTTTATTGGAGTTGTCACGCGCATTTACATTGTTGTGATTTATATAGTTTTATAACATTTAGTAAGTGAGAAAAGTTCATAATTAGTATTTCTCTTATAAAATACAGTTAATCACTTATTATTTGTTATAAAAGTGTTCTAATTATGCTGTTACGCCTTATCATAAAAGTTTGAAAAAATGCAACCGAACTGATAGAACAAAACATTTGTGTAATAATTTGTTACCTAATAAAATGCTTTCTTGAAAGATATTTTAATTATGTCCAGTTATTGATCAGTTGATAGAAAGTTTCCGAGTGGGAAGAGAAGAAGAGCATGTATGAATGTAGCTGAGGCGAAAAGTTGAAAACGAAACCATAAATGAGTGCAAAAGAGCCTGGTAGTTTGGCGCGTTTTTCAAAATTATTAATTTCAAGGAGGTACTCCTTTGTAGCCCAAAAGCACCTTAACTCTTCATTACTATCTGATAAAGAACTTTCTAATAATTTCTGAGCAATTATCAATATGATTCTATTTTTAGGCGCCGTATTTGCACTGAATCGGTTTACAAATGTGCGCACTCAAATCATAATTTTTATAGCCCAAAAGTACCTTTAACTCTTCATTACTATCTGATAATGAATAACTTTATAATAATTCCAGAGCAATTGTCAATATGATTTTATTTATTGGCGCCATATTTGCACTAAGTCGTTGCACAAAAATGCGCACTCAAATTCTAATTGTTTGGTAAATCAAGTATTTTATTAACTAAATCTACCACAAGTGAAATATGAAAATTTAGGGAATGCATACAAATTCCTAAATGCACACATATCACTCTGTACATTTCTTGGCATATACATTTTTCTATCATATAAACATGTACCTGGAAATTATATTATTCTATACATTTCTTGTACATTTGTCACTGTAGAAAGCTATACCATGAAGTTACTGCACTTGAACGAATTCAAACTTGGCGGGTTCAATGCGCCTTGCATTACACTTCAAAAACAAAACGTATTTTCATTTAAACATGTGTAATATTTGCATTATGTTTTAAGATAGGTTTACGTTTATATTTTTTTATTAAAAGTAATAAAATACATTTAATTTTCGAAGTGTACTTCGCGATGATATAACGCGCCAACTTCGATTTCACTGATGTGGAATAACTTCGTGGTCTAGATTTGTACACAGTCACGAAGTGCAGGGCAATATAACTTCAAGGGGCATATTTGTACGTTAGGAAAATGCATATGCCAAGAAATGTATAGAGTGATATGTACGCAGTTTGAAATTTGTATTCAAAGCCCTTATTAGATCGTCTGAAAATATAAGAGTTATTTATGGCAAATAAATGTTTGGAGTTGAGTTATTTATGGCAAATAAATGTTTGGAGTTTTACGATTTTTTCAAAGATCAACGTGATATTTTTTCTTTCTATACATTAATTATATCGTAATATTTTTAAATAATAAATGTAAATGCGAAATTGATGAGAGTAAATACATAACAAATTATTAATACATGAAGGAAGAATTTTATATTGCAGTGTTGTTCAGGAAATTATTTAAGTTAATGTAAGATGTATTATAAATGTCTATTGAGCTAGTTATCTTATTGGCGTTGTTGTATATTGTGTGATGTGTTGACTGTAAATCGGAGTAAAAGATTGGTTCTGGAGTGGTACGGCTAAACGGTAGTGCATGATCGAGATGATATTCTGTTAACATGTATATTAAGTTGCTTTAAAAGGTCTAAACAGTCAATATCATTCTTTAATAATTTATATAAAAATAAAATTGACATATCTACGATGTTTTAGTGACAATTCATTAAATTTCTCAATCAGATATTTCAGAAATCGTCTTTGAAATGTAATATATTATCTGTATATGTATTTTGCGTCATTTTTTGAGTTACATATATTGATTTTTTTCAGTGTCCCGTTTTGTACTTAAATTTTATGGTTGCTTTAAGTATTTAGATACCCTTCGATGCCAAATTAAATAATCTTTTTAACCATATCAAAAACTTCCACTATAGTACGGGACGACAGATATTTGAAAAAACAATTTTCCCGTGTTAAACGCCTAGGTCACTCTTTAATATGGTAAAATGAATCAAATATAGGTATCTATTTTAATATTAGTTTGAATTTAAAACAAATTTAACCCCACTCCCAATATACAATCTAGAAACATTTATTGTTAAACAGTTGTAGTGGTATTACTGGAAATTTACTCTATACATTTTAATCTGTAGAAGTAACAATTAGTTTGTGGTGTGTAGTACATTTTAATTAATATAAGGAAGAAATATGTCGGGATTTTATAAAGCAGAAGTTAATAAAACAGTATGGGAGGTGCCTGTCAGATATCAATCTCTTCAAGCTGTAGGTTCGGGGGCATATGGCCAAGTGTGGTATGTACTATTTACACCCACATATTACCTTGACACCAGTTTATTTTATAAAATATGATACATCAGGCAAACATTTCCCGATATCTTTGTAATCATATTAGATAATTATTTGTAATTACAGCTCTGCTATAGACGCTCTTACCAATAGTCGCGTAGCTATAAAAAAATTAGCTAGACCTTTTCAGTCAGCTATACACGCAAAAAGAACTTACAGAGAACTAAAATTATTAAAACATATGAGGCATGAGAATGTTATTGGTTTGTTGAACGTTTTTTATCCACAAAATGATACTTCTCAGGTATAATATATAACATTCTAGTTATCAAACAAGTTCTCATAGACGTTCCTATTTTCCTAGATTTATCTTGTAACTCATTTAATGGGAGCTGATTTAAATAATATAATTCGTACACAAAAATTATCAGATGACCACGTTCAGTTTCTAGTTTATCAAATATTACGTGGACTTAAGTATATACACTCGGCGGGAATAATCCACCGAGTAAGTACAATATTTTTTTTGTCATACAGTTGTGTACAGTTAAGTTTTTAGGATTTAAAACCATCCAACATTGCTGTAAATGAAGACTGCGAACTTAAAATTCTTGATTTTGGTCTGGCCAGGCCAGCAGAAACTGAAATGACTGGTTATGTTGCTACTAGATGGTATCGAGCTCCAGAAATTATGCTCAATTGGATGCATTACAACCAAACTGTTGATATTTGGTCCGTAGGGTGTATCATGGCAGAATTATTAACAGGAAAAACATTGTTTCCAGGATCTGATCGTATCCTTTTTAATAATATGAAACTATTCTAATATAATATTTAAAAAAAATATTTATTGCTGGCCTAGCTCGCGGTTTTCTCGATAAATGGATCTGTATGTAGTTAGTTACCTCTGCAGGCTTCATATCATTTTGGGATGTATATCATCCGTCCGCTCAACCTTCAGGGCACCACGCTGATGAGCTCCAATAAGAGCGAAATGCGTCGGTGGTCCTGGTTGAGTGGGCCAATCTCTGATAAATAACCAAAAGGTTGATTCAGAGACTGAAATCTTGTGAAACGTGGCAAGTATAATTTTTTTAAATATTGTATCCTTTTTATTTTAAAAAATAAATTATTTTTTTCTTAAAACATTTATTTAGACATACATCAACTGAATTTAATAATGGAGATTTTAGGAACTCCTAATGAAGATTTTATGCAAAAAATCACATCAGAAAGTGTGAGTTACCCTACTTATATATTAACTATTAAATAAATACAAAGTATATTTGATATAGATAAGACTATCGATTATTTACTCATTTAATTATCTATACATTGTATGTTTTCCTAAAAAAAGAACAATAAAAAATATTTGATATAAAATATAAACACAATGAAATTTATAAAATATGGATTATTCTACTACAATGGAATTCATAATATTTTGGAACAAAATTATAATTAACACTGTTTTTACAGTCTGTTAAAAACATCAATGTTTTTAAACATTACTCAACATAATTTCCCTTTTCCCGTCTATCGCATGACTTTAATTTGCATATTTAAAATAGTCATTTAAAAAAAATTCTACTCGCTTAAATGAAATGAAAAAAGCCGCATTCACAGCTCGAAATTTGTACTGTAGTGCTATCTAGCCAAGAAATATTTACACGCTTTTGAAAATGGACCTTTACACATCCGTGAACTAGAGATGAGTGCTACAATGTTAATTAAAATTACTACAAGGACAAGCGTTTGTCTATAAAAAAATATTTTAACAACACAAACCTTAAATTATTTTGTCTTTGATTATAAAGAAATGATTAATAATGAAAAAAAATCATATATTAAAAAAAATCTTGTTTGTTATTTTCTGAGTATCAAACTGGCTACTATGCAATTATCTGTCACTTTATGTGGTTTATTTCACATTGTTTCGCATATTGTAGAACAAATAACCACTTTCATTTCCTCTTCTTCTTGTTTTAAAATTTATACATCACAAAGGCTTTGTGTGAATTTATTTAATATAGCTAAGTTTTTATTTTCCGCCATTTGAAATTTTATTTGAAATGTATCTGGCCTCCCCAATGCGCAAACAACCTACTGCTCACTTCATATATGTCAATTTTCTCTATCTGTCTCTTTTAATGTAAAAGGTCCATTGTCAGTGTTTTCATGTACTCGTTAAAAATATTGCAACAACGCCAATAAAACAGCAACCATTCCCCGGCGATTTCTACTCATTATTAGATTGTCCAAAAATTGCAAAAGTTATTTAGTTTTTATTATGGAGTCTCGTGGCCGTTTGCCTGAGTGTCTGGTCGCGAATCTGGAGAACCGGGTTCGATTCTGACCAACGCCAAATATTTCGAATTATAAATGGCATAAAATTGACCCCCGTTGTGCACTCTCCATGTCAGCAATGAATGTCTGTGCGGTGACAGCTGGTAAACGTCATTATTACCGGAATTTGTATACAAAGCAGATTGGCACACCTAGCAATGGGTAATATGCCGTGGTGATATTTTTTTAATTTTTTTTGGCAGGTTAAAATTATATCTAATGTTTAATACCATTTTTCTCGAAATAATTGTTATACAACTCTATAGAATATTTATATTGCCGAAATCAGAAAAAAATCTCTATTTAATAGACTAAAAACTTGAGTACCATTAGTCTAAAGTGATTAGTTTGCCCGAAAAAGCACTGGTTGTTTTAAAAGAAATGCTCGGTATATAATAAATACATATATTTAGTCATTTGTACTCATTTGTTTTTAGATAAAAATACAACAAATATCAAAAAAAAAAACAAAAAACAAATGAGTAACAAAAGTTGTTCGAAAGTTATAATAAACAAATAATTAATTTTAAATATTATTATGAAGTATCATATTTTGTTTTGTATATTTTTGAAAAAGGTAGATTTGGTGAAATAATAAAGAAAATATAACAAAATCAAAGTAAGACAATGAAATTCAAATCATCCGTCAACAAAATGGGTTCACTCAAACTAAATATATTTTACACACCTTAAATTTGCCGAAGTTGCAAACTTTTCTACAAATTGGAAATTCGTAAACTGTTGGCATAAGAAAAACTCCACGAATTTCATCGAATTCGGGCTGTGAATGCGGCTAAACTTAGTTTCATAATCTTTCTTTTAATTAGTGTAATAACCCATTATTATTTGTAATATAAAAATAACATTAATGTAAATAAAAACCTGTTTAATGCAAGAGAAAAAACAAGAAACAGGTTTTTTTAAATATATATATTTTAAGTAATGTGTGTCAATTTTTAATTACAGGCTCGTAACTACATCAAATCTCTCCCACCAATGACTCGTAAGGACTTAAAACAAGTGTTCACTGGTGCTAACCCCCAAGCTATAGACTTGCTAGCTCTGATGTTAGAATTGGATAGTGAAAAACGTATTACAGCCGAGCAGGCTCTGGCACACGAATACCTCTCTCAGTATGCTGATCCCACAGATGAACCAGTCTCTCCTTCATATGATCAAAGCTTTGAAGACATTGATATGTCTGTAGAAAAATGGAAAGGTAAGAAAGTTGGTGCTGAAATTCTTTATAATAAACGGAAAGGAGTATTTGGATAGCTTATAACAATATGGGGGCACTAAATTAAATTTATATCAAATATTTTTTGACGTGGGGTCACACATATGAAGTTGATTCACTTGATGGTGCGTGTGCGCTTGCCCGGTTTTTACCGCGCATGGGGTATTCCGGTGATGTGGAATTTATGCAAAATAGTAAATATTTTCTATAGTTTACATCTTCGTATGTTAGAAAAATATAATAGAACATGTTCAGTAAAAAGTTTTCATTTATAATTTACGTCCTTGAAAATTGTGACGTAATTCGATATGTTGTTGCTCATTTCAGGTTAAATATATTCGGTAAGAAACACAGATGGTGCTAGTAGCAACAACACGCGTGTATTTTGTATTTCATATTTTATTCGTTTTGTTTGCTGTAAAGCTGGATCCACATGCACCGTTATCACCGTCAAATTGCTCGCCGTTTACACCGTTCTGCGCTGTGATTGGTTGAATTTTTTTTTTGACGGCATTGACGGGCCCTTACCACCGTAAATTTTAACTGCGCATGATCAGATCAAACATTTCAATAATACCAACTCAAACAGTTTAACATAAAATCTGTAAGATTTTATTTCTATATGTTTATGTTTACTTCGCCAATGGGTCATTAAAAAAAATCGTTTTTTTTTATAAAATCGTGAAATCCGTCTCATTTAATAAATATAGTAATATAAAATAACATGAAATATGCGACTTTTCATTCATTAATTTGCTAATAAACTTTCGCGGCTGACATTCCTTTCACACACACACACACACGTACATTTACGGTCCACGTGGTTTCCGTTTGCTGTTGTAAACAAACTAACCTAAAATTGTGACAGGTGACAGCAGAGTAAAGGTATGTAAATAAAACATTTATTAAAATAAATATCAAAAGTTGTATGAAATATGTTTTTAGTTAACAATATGTTGCTATAAACAAAATCAAACTCACAAGTGATAACCCAAACAATCATAGTTCCAAACAAAACCGGTAGAGCTCTATTGCCCCATCTCTTAAGCCGTGACGTCAGCGTCCAAAATTGAAATCATATCTCTGATTCTAAAGACTTGTAAAGTGTAAAACTTACACCTACATATTTAATTTGACGTATTCTTTCAAGAAAAAAATTAATTAGAAAATGTGAAATGTCCCCATTAGAGAAACCGACGAAAAAAACTTATTACACATTATGTCAACCGGCAATGCCCCTGAGGTCAAAACACATATTTTGGTAATATTTCTTTTTTCAAGTTTGGAACTGTACGCATCGATATTTATGACGGAGCATATGTGAATAGAGTAGTTGTTATGACGGCCGCAAAATTAACGGTTGTAACGGTCCATGTGAATCCAGCTTAATTATTACGTGTTTCTTTGATATTTGTTTATACGTCTTTTTCTAAACACGCAAATTGGTGTCTATTAACACGTATGTTTAGGCGCTGAAGTCCGGTACAGATGTCAACAGACGGATGAGCGTCATAAGCGCGCCATGATGGAAAATTTGATTTCGATGAAATTTTAAACAATTCATATCTTGCTTGATATATAATTATTCTTGTTGAGAAGTTAATACATATTCCAAACAAGAAAACTGTGGTTAGACTTTCGTGTTTTATAAAGAAAATTCTGTTGCACTTATTAACATATATAAAAAATCAAAAATCGTGGAAAACCTTATTCCGTTGATGCATTTCTTTCGTTGCTGAAAATATACGATACTTTATTTTAAGTGCACAGGGAACAAATAAAAATTGGATCCGTCCGTTTTGCCAGTTTCAGATAGTAATCGCCCAAGACCTCCTTAAAAATGCAATATATCTACAGTGTTTTTCTGTATACTTTGCGTTATTAAATTGCATTGTAATTACAGAATTAGTGTACGAGGAAGTCATGTCCTTCATACCACCACAAACAGAAGACGCAGCGTGATTCAAACAGCTTTTTTATAGGTGCTATGTTCAAAGACATTTTTCTTTCAATTCATTCGTTCGTAAAATACGATTTTTATTTTGCTTATCGCGATTTATGTCTTAGTAACCTTCATATTTCGAATTAGTATACATTACTAACAGCTACATCATTACGTGAAACTTATCACATTGACATGTTAATTATAGTAAAACAATTCAGGAATGTTTATTATTAATATTAACGTACTTTCAATTTTTCTTTTTTACGTAATTAGAGTACAAGAACTGATGATGTAAATAATTCATTAGCAATATTGTTCATTATTGTATTATAGCATCATTATTATCCAGTATTGAAATAATGCAAAATTATTGATTAAATAATGTATACTGATTAGCAACCTTATAAGCATTTGTGTAACACAATTTTTGCACGTGGTATTATGCTGCCATCTACCATCAAGTTTCATATTAAATCGTTTCTGGCTTAAATAACTGAATTTTTTTCAGAAATGTTATAAAATAATCTAAAGCACATTTGTTCAAAATAAATTACGACACATACGTACAGGATGTTGACCGCCACACTCGATCATAGGAGTTTAACATGTAAAATCACACTTTCGTAATTTCCTGCTGCCCTAATTATTTTAGGTTAAAAAAAGAGCATAGAATTCTACATCAAATTCAATAAGCATTTTTTTAAATTTAATTATTATTTGTAATTTCTGTTAAAGTGAACAAACATTTAAATTAATAGATAATCGTTCAATTGAATAGATATTATAAATAATAACTAATAACAATACATGAACTTAACTTTATAGATAAATTGTTAAACATTTGTGTTAATTTATCTGTTGAAATTGACCTTTTACATCAAAAGAGAGATATACAAAAATGACATATATGTAGTGCGCAGTAGTGTGTTTGCGCATTGGGGAGGCCAGATATATTTCAAACAAAATTCGAAATAGCGGAAATAAGAACGTAACTATATTAAATAAATTCACACAAAGCGTTTGTGATGGAGATTATTTCAAGACAAGAGAACGGGTAGATGGGAATCAGAAACGCGGTTATATGTTCTAAAGACGCGAAATAAACACTGCCTAAAATGACAGATAATGGACCTTTTACATTTTTATTGCACCGTGACGTAATTTCTCAATACACCACGTAGTGAAATTTTTATGAACTAGAGATGAGTAGGCACCATGTTGTCAAGTAAAATGATTAAAAGGACAAGCATTTTTTTTGATAAAAAAATATTTAAACAACACAAAAACTGAAATTATTTTGACTGATTGTAAAGAAATTATTAATAAAGACAAAACAATTTATTTAAAAATAATAACAATAGTTTTATTCTTGTTTGTAACTTTCTTAATAACAAACTGGCAACTACGCAATTATCTGTCACTTTATGTGGTGTTTATGTCGCGTCTTTAGAACATATAACCACGTTTCTGATTCCCATTTACCCGTCCTCTCGTCTTGAAATATTTATCATCACAAACGCTTTGTGTGAATTTATTTAATATAGTTACATTCTTATTTCCGCCATTTCAAATTTTGTTTGAAATATATCTGGCCTCCTCTATGCGCAAACAAACTACTGCGCACTACATATGTCATTTTTTCTCTATCTCTCCCTTTTCATGTAAAAGGTCCATTGCGTAGTTGTCAGTTATTAAGAGAGTTACAAACAAGAATAAAACTATTGTTTGTATTTTTAAATAAATTTTGTCTTTATTCATAATTTCTTCATAAACAAGGTCAAAATAATTTAAGTTTTTGTGTTTAAATATTTTTTTATCGAAAATAAATGCTTGTCCTTTTAATCATTTCACTTGACAACCAGCCGTGTTCCTTCGGGCCGTGATTGTGATTTTGTTAAACCTGATTAGTATAATCGCGATCCTTTTGATCATGTTTTAAAAATTATAGCAAGAAAACAACTTGAATATAATCATCACCTAGCGTCCAATGTCATATACAGACCAATGCAAACTTATTTTATTTCATAAATAATCTACTGTCAAGTGTTATAGTCAGCATCAAAAATGGATCATATAGAAGTAAAGAAAAAAATAATTCTTTGATTAGTATAATCGCGATCCTTTTGAATCATGTTTTAAAAATTATAGCAAGAAAACAACTTGAATATAAGCATCACCTAGCGTCCAATGCAAACTAACTTATTTTCTTTTATAAATAATCTACTGTCAAGTGTTATAGTCAGCATCAAAAATGAATCATAAAGAAAAAAATATTCTTGATAAGAAATATGAAGTATGTTTACATACAACAAATCTTTTATGTAACATATTGTCTTTGTTTTCAAAAGTGCTTTTATGGGAAAATCATATTCCCTTTGATTCAAATAAAACCCACATTGATAAATTTCTACACTCGAAAGCCTATTTTTAGGCCATTTTTAAATTTGCACTGAAATGGATCCGTATAATCGCTCAAAAAGGATGATTCAAAAGGGAAAGGTTGTCTAGTGATCACAAAATGAGAAAGAGGGGATAACGAATAAGAAACGAAAAAACATACTTCTTCTTAATCATGATCACTTTGATGATTTAGATTGCGAATCACAGACCGAAGGAACACGGCTTATATGGTACCTCCCCATCTCTGGTTCATAAAAATTTCACTACGTGGCGCATTGCAAAATGACGTCACGGTGCAATAAAAATGTGAAAGGTCCATTCCATGGCTAACGCTATTTTTTGGGGTGATTTTCGATATTTTCATATCTAATTTCTGCCGTTACAAAGCATGTAACATTAATTTGGCTTATTGATTAAAAACTAACAACGAAGCATTTTTACCTAAAATAATTAGGAATGCAGGAAATTATGAAAATATGATTTTACATGTCCGGTGTCGCGGCAAATTCATTATAGCCTGCAGAGAGTCTCTAGCGCGGACGTTCCTACATACATATATTATTTAATCAATGGTATAACTCTTCATTCCTTCACTTTTGAAAAATGTACAGTGCATATTATTTTTGTATTGATAAACACATGCTGTAATACATAAAACGTGTCAATGTAAATAGGTTAAGAAAAAATAATATTTATTGTCCGATTTCAACATGATGGACGCTGCTGCTTAACAATATACGTCCATTTCTGTGCCTCGTTACATATAAGTATAATTTGTATAATTCATGATTTTAAAAGTCATTAATTTTGTACTTTCCATCAGAGATATTTTTATGTAACTTGGCATTTTATTGTTAAAAATTTGGTTATTGTAGAACGTATTAATAATTTTAATATAGTATCAAACACGCTCATATGTTTAAATTAAATATCTTTTAAAGTTGTTATGATGGAGAAATAGCAATATTTTAGTATATATTTACATAAACATCGAAACAAATAATTGTGGTTTAGCAATTTTAAATGATTTTTAATTTAAACTAGACTGCTAGTTTAGCTATCTGTTTTTACAGTTTTACTTAAATTCAGCTTTATAAACTTAAACAGAATTAAGACATAAAAGTACAAGAGTCTTAACTTTTTGTTATGTAAATAAATTGTTTATTTTATATGTATAATTTTATAATATTTTGAGACTTTTGTATTTGAATGTGTTGTATGTTAAGAAATATGTGATACAAGTATAATTTGCTACTACAAATTAAAAATGTTAGAACTTGTATATCCAGTTTTAAAAATGGCAATAACAAAACAAATCAGATAAATATGTGCTAGTAGTTGGTGCACGGTACGAACATTTTGAATTTTGATAGCGTTTTATTTTGACAGCTATGTATGTGATCAAATATAGGCCTTGGAAACATGAATTTCTAATGTTAAGAAGAATAAAATTAAATTGTTATTTAATTTGTGTAGAAAGGATTTGGTGACTTATTATTATCTTCGTTACTTAAATCATCAGGTGCATGATATAATAAATACATTTTTATTTTCTTGTCTATTTTTACAATCAATACTGTTTACAAAATAAGTAGACGGATCAAAAAATTAAAAGACAGTAAGATTAAATTATTTATTATTATTTTATCCTGAAATAAATTCATTATAACAACAAATAAAATTTCTATATTCAAAATACTTTACAATACAAAATTGTTTAATTTTGTTCGCCGAATACTGTGTATATTAACAAATATATTTTCTTTATTATGAAAGATGATGCAATAAATATTTTAACAATATAGTCATATAATTAATACCCAAAAATACTTAAAATTGAGTTTTTTTTACATAAATGAATAACTATTAAAATACATAATGTAAAATATCACACAAATTATGGAACTTGATAATATTCATATAACGATGATGTGTGCATTACTTACTACGACTATGTACAAATGCAACACTTTCGTGATGTTCGTTTTTGTTATAGTGGCACTGGAGTTGTGTGTATTCTATTGAAACCGCTTACTTTACTTACATTTGGACCGGCCATCGAGTAATTTTTTCCACAAGTCAAATTGTTCACTAAACTTGACCATATGAATACTAATTCCCTTCTGCACATTGCACGGGTTAAACGATATACGTTTGTTGAGAAATTCGTTGACATGAACACGCTTGACGTTGATGTAGTGCGCCACGATACCAGTGACGAACACATCCTCCAGTTTAAAGTACGTGTGGTTGAGTGCGGCGAGATAGAGGTCGTGCACCACGCAAGAAGGAATGAGGTAGGCCGGCCCGGTTGTGAAGTCAGGAAACACCGCAGGCTTGTACTGCTGCGGCGAAATGTAATACTTGGATTTTTTGTTCCTTATTGGCTTCCACTTTTTCGCCAGACGCCCGTATATTATTCTGTCATTACGGTTGTGCTTACTAATAAATGATAACAGTTTAGAGACATTGATGAACATATCATCGTCTGTCTTAAGTACGAACGCCACGTTCGGACAGTAGTTATCCACCCACTCCAACATAGAAATTGTTTTCAATGTCAGGTTGTCATAGGTGTCGACGAATTTGCCACGTATTATATCACCGTACATGTACTCCTCGGAATTCAACTCCGATTGGAGACTAGCGTTCGATGTCGAGCCTAGCATGAAGGCGATGGACACATCTCTTCTCACCTGGTAATGGCCCCAGGTTTGTCGAACCGCCATGCGTGCTTCGCTGTGGCTCGGGGCAGATGTCACCATTATCAGCAGTTGTAAGTTGCTTCCCAAATCGGGACAGATACTGGGGTTCACATCTAAATGGCCTGATTCGTAGATACTGCGAGCTAAAACGCCCATTGACATTGCGTCAGCTACACTCACTGTCGTGTTACTCACTTGCACTGTGTATATTATACAAGGGTTAACACTAAATCTACATTGGCATTGGTATGTTTTAGGGGTGTTCCGAATATCCATATATTTTCAGATTTGAGATATTAGATATGTGGAAACTAAATTTTGAAGTAAAAATATGCCTAGATTTTATTATTTTCTTTCTTTCCTAGAAATTTTCTGGAGTTTGCAGACCATTTAAATAATTAAAAATATCCTTCAACACAAGTTTCATGTTTTTATATTACTTTAAAATGTTTAAAATGCAGTATCAGTGACAGATTGACAGCTCGTACATCTCAGTTGTGACGTAATAGGACTATATAACGGCGGGAAAAGTTAATTTGAATCGCTAATATTAAACTGACAGCCGAATCTACTAGGCAAAATGCGTGGACCGTCATCCTTTTTAGCTCTTGTATTGTACTTTCTAAAGCCTCACAATCAGGGATGGAAAACGTAACGTAACTATACCCAATAACGTTATAATGATATTTCATTTAGTATTTTTTTAAATAACGTTATGTAACCGTAACATGACAAATAACGTTTCACTGCAACGTTATCCAAGTTTACAGATTTTAAAAGATTTTTGCCGTTTGAAAGTATAGTTTCCTGATAATTTATTTCGTATTTTATAATGAATAGACGTCACTAGTGGTCGAAATCAAATGTTGAACACTTTATTTCATTTTTAGAATAAGATAAGTGTGTAAGTTTTTTAATACATTGTTTTTAATTTTTAATAATTTTTTATTACAAACTTGAGAAAAATATGGTTATTGTAACGTTATTATAACAAAACATAAATAACGTTATTTTGTTTTTTATTAAATTATTTATAACGTTACGTAACGATTTTTCTTTTTTATAACGTTATGAAATAACGTAACAATTCGTTAACGTTATCTGGGTCTTCATATATGAAATTACGGTTTTTATTTAACTAGAAATTCTTAGAACTAAAACATGAATGTATCATATACATAACAACGCAACCCAAATGATACCAGCACATTCTTCTACTGAGATACCAAATAAAAATTGTTTAAACGTTTTTTCCGTATCTCGCATAATAAACGAGATATGAGGTATTTTGATAATTAAAAAAAAATAAGTTTTAGCCTGTAACTCAAAAACAAAAGAAAATTTCTATGGCTACTATCAATTTTGTCTGAAAAAACTGACTGCCCTGTAGAACAAATGCAACGCATTAAGTCTAATAAATGACAAGTGCGAAAAAAGTCATAAAATGAGTCATTTATACAATTTTTTTATATTTTACGCATTTTAGAGAAATTTGTATATGTAATGTTGTAGTTGGATACATTGGATTGACATTTATTCAATTCTTTGAAAATTCATTTCAATTATGATTTATGATGTTTGAAAATTTAAATATCATCCAGTACCAACTTTCTAAAGCAAAAAATGGGTATGGAAATGAAGGCTCTTTCGATACGCAAAATATAAAATTATGTATTCGCGAATAAAAATACTATTTTTAGCTCACGCTACGCTAAATAAGGTTAATCGTATATTGAAATTTTGATGAAAGAGTATATTTCACGGTAAACTAAATTTGAGTATCAATCAAAAATCCGTAAATGCTCTATATATTTTTTAGAATTGTGTGTTTAAATTTATTTTTTTCTTACTTATAATACCTGCTGCACAAAATATAGATTAATGAATTTTTTATAGTTGCATTTATTTATTTGCAGTTCAAAATGACTCGGTCTATTCGACCTATTTTTTTACGAATATATAAAATTTGGCGAATATAAAACGAATATGAATATTCGGATCATCCCTAGTACATTTAAGTTTGATTTCCTCACCTGCGGGGGCACTTAGAGTGCTAGACGCATTCGCTCTCGTCGAACTCGCACTTTTATTAGGGGTTTCACTGGCCACGTCAGTATGATTCTGTATTGAATCAGGGTTTTCCACAACGAACGATTCATTGTATGATTGGTGATGAGTTCGAGGGGTTGGTAAACGAACAATAAATGGAGATGTTGAAACATAAGCTGCATAAAAAAGTAGCGTAACTGCTACTAAACCTAGAAGAACTAGGTAACTAGGCCTAATGCACCCCACAGACATTCCTAAAAATCAGAATATATTATTTCCACAATATCACTATTTTAATAGACTTACCTACCGTAAAAATTATGTTATAGAATATAAAATATTTTCTTGTTTTATATTATTCATTAGGCAAAGTATCCACATTGCTTTCTGCTGTAAAATATATATTTTTGTTATGGTAAGATCTATATAAATTTATTTCTTTCTTCTTTGCAAGAATAATGAGGAAAAACGATAATTTATTTAATGTCATTTGGAGGTTAACTTTCTATATTACACATCCAAATACAAATATATTGTTTTATTCTCATTAGCAATATAAATATAATAAATTAAATCATATTGGCAACATACCAGTCTTCAAATTTCGATTGATAACCTTGACAAAATAATGTATATATCATCAATGAGTGTTGTCATCAATAGATTTATTTAAATTATAAGAAATATGCTAAGTCTGTAGTACTTTCTAAACACTTTTAATTTATAATTCATTTTATAAATATAATATATAACTACTTTTCACATATTTTTTTAAATATATGTAACAGATTACATACATTTTAAAGTGTAAAATACAAATATATTGAAGATTACATCAAGCTAACTTCAACAACGTTAACTTCCCCTTATCAAAAACTAACACCTCACAAAAGAATAACTGCTTGTTTACAACCACTTATAATCGCAAAATAAAATTTTATTTATTGTTTTTTAATTGCATACGAATGAATTATTAGTGCTACATTTTTAAAATATTATTGCTGTTGTAAATCATTCGTTGTAAAATTTAAGTTCTCATGGTAAAATAAATATTAAAATTTACAATTTCATCTCTAGAACAAATCAATTTAAAATAGTTATTACTTACATGAACATTTAATAATTGAAAAAAAATGTTATATAAAATAAATAAGTAGTTTAAAATTACATTCAAGTAATTAAAATAGAATATTGCTTTTTAACAAACCACTTTCCTGGTGGTATAAGCAATTTTACTGTTAAATGACTTGATAATCTATTTAAGTATTTCTTATCATTAACATGTTATATAATTTATGGCGAAAATTGTTATTTATAGGGTACGGGCAGGCACGTGACTCATGCGTCCTTGAAATGTTTGAAATCCAGCTGTTTTGTGTATACTTGTCACTGTGATAAGAACAATGTTTTAAAATATTTTGATTGTGATAGTAAATTATTTAACAAACTTTATAATTGTTATTTTAGTGAGTTTATAAACTGATAAATAGTGAAGTGACAACGCATACAAATCAGCTGTAGTATTTCAAGGACACTCGAGTCACGTGGCTACTTGTGCCCTATTTGCAGTACTTTGACTGAAAAATAGGTATGTGAAAACAGATTCATTACGATTATGAAATTTTAAATGAATTGTTCTATTTATACTGAAAGAACAAATAAAAACTATTAACTTGTAGATGTATTACCCTTTTTGTACGTTTTTTACTAAAAGTTTGAGAATCGCTTACGCAAAGAAGAAGAATACCTATTCCCCACCAAAATTATATCTTTTCATTTATAAATGTCAGACACAGAAGAAACGTGGTGCGAGAATCTATAACAATTTTTTGTAATTTTTCAAGTACACGTTGTCACCTTTTTTAAAATACTAATTTAAATAGTTTAACACTATAATAACTAAACAGGTACTTATTTAATAATGATAATACAATATTTGAAGTTATTATTTTTATTTCTTTGTAATAGTACCCACGTGTTTTTGGTCCGCATTTTCATTATTTTATTAGCTTTGTATGATCATACCGTATTTTCTCAGATGGCCGATATTTTCAATAATGATGCTGAATTACTCCAAGACGGTTGCAGTGCTCGTGAATTAATAAGCGCTGGAGATGGTTTAACTTATAAGTAATTAATTGTTATTTAAAAATAGCAAATTTACTAAATTGCATTTTATTTTATAGTGATTTTATTATTTTGCCCGGCTACATTAATTTCGCCGCCGACGAAGTGGTGAGATTTAAATTATAACCTATTGAAAAAACAAAAATATTTATACATTTTGATTTTAGGATTTAACATGTCAGCTCACGAGAAAAATAACTTTGAAGGCGCCGTTAGTGTCATCTCCTATGGACACTGTAACCGAGGCAGACATGGCTATTGCTATGGCTGTAAGTATGCAATAATGTCGTACAATATTTATGAGTTTATGATAATTATATTGTAATAACAAAAGTACAATAGCGAATTCCCCGTGAAACAATGTCTAATATTATTATTATTATATTTATTCTTGTCGAATTGGCTTAGAATCCACATTTTATATTTTACAAGTGAATTGTGGTATTAAACCATATTATTTTAAATTCCCCCCCCCCAGTCTTGTCCTGGCCCGAAGTCGTCTAACAAAATCTTTTCCTTTCTTCCTTCTCTCTTCCCTGTACGATATCCTTAGATGCCTAAATATTTCCTCTCCGTCATAGCCTGAACCTATTTTCTTCACTTGATATCCAGTATTTATTGTTTATCTCTTTATTACCACATCTGAATAAACCTCTCGGTCAGTTTTCAGATGCTGGCTGAGCCCTATTAGTTACCACAGACGCGTTTCGCTTTTATTGGAGCTCATCAATGGACTCTGCCAGCATATGAAAAATGATCAGATACTGAAATCTTGTTTTTCTAATTGTATTTAGCTTTGCGGTGGCATCGGCATCATCCACCACAATTGTCTCGCCGAAGTCCAAGCAGCTGAAGTATTCAAGGTTAAAAAGTATAAGCACGGCTTTATTCATGATCCTGTTGTTTTATGTCCGGAAAACACTGTAAGAAAATATTTTGTCATTACAAAATCATTTCTAATAATATTTACAACAGGTAGCTGATGTTTTGGAAGTTAAAAAGGAACACGGATTTTGTGGCATTCCAATTACAGAAAGTGGAAAATTGGGAGGTAAACTAGTTGGAATTGTCACATCTAGAGATATAGATTTCCTTGAAGAAAACGATAATCTGAACATGAAACTTGGGAATGTAAGTAATAATATTTTTATCATACATATTCTGTTACTATGTCAACAATATTTATTAATTAGTCATGCCACATGGTACATTTGTATTCGTGAAACATTGTCTTTTTCTTATTATTTTAACTTGTTTGTATAGGTAATGACTGAATTAACGGACTTAGTAACAGCTCAATCTGGTGTGACGCTTCAACAAGCAAATTCTATTCTAGAAAAAAGCAAGAAAGGAAAATTGCCAATTATAAATAATGATGGCAATTTGTTATCTCTGATAGCACGTACAGATCTAAAGAAGTCTCGGAATTATCCCAATGCTTCCAAGGATGAAAACAAACAGTTATTGGTTGGGGCGGCGATAGGAACGCGTGACGATGATAAACATCGTCTTGGATTACTTGCCCAAGCGGGCGTAGATGTTGTCGTATTGGTAAGGAATTTTCGACTACCAATTAATAGGGATAACATGGGATTTTAGTTTTATGCAATTTCCTGCTCTCGTTCATTTTACGACAATTTTTTTTTACATTTTTGGTTTCTTCACCTTCACAATAGGGTTGTTCACGCTTTTCTGATTTTATAATGTTAATCTATAAAAAAATATGATATACGTATTTTTTTATTTCGCTAAAAAATACTCCATATAGCTATAAAAAATGCGCAAAGCTCAAAAAAGATTATCCCGCAAAAAACACTAGTATTTTCTGACGTCACATTCACGGCTGACGTATTTCGTTTATAGACACAACACATTCGCGGCATCAAGCACAAACTTTCGAATGAAGTCACGACAAACGTTCTTCGCAATTCAGTGTTTCCAACTGTTGTGCGCATGCGTCAGCGTAACCCGTACAGCTTACACCATCAAAATAGCGCAGACATGTTTTTTTTAAAAAAGCGGAATGCTTAAATGAGCCTATTTAAAATTTTTGGTCCATGGCACTTTTTTGTGGTTTTCATAAATGATTTATAAACGTCAAACTTCAATTTAATAGACACACAAATGCAATTTGCAGAGAGCGCATCTAGCGGCATTGCTTAGAAGTGATGGTTGCTAAGGTGAAAGCAATACAAACAAATAACTGTCATTTGATAATTTTATCAGTCGCTCTAGGCACATCTGGTTTTAGACTCATTTTTAATGCAATAAAATAATTCGGAATGGACCTTTTACATTTTTATTGCACCGTGACGTAATTTTTCAATACACCACGTAGTGAAATTTTTATGAACTAGAGATGAGTAGGCACCATGTTGTCAAGTAAAATGATTAAAAGGACAAGCATTTATTTTTGATAAAAAAATATTTAAACAACACAAAAACTGAAATTATTTTGACTTTGATTGTAAAGAAATTATTAATAAAGACAAAACAATTTATTTAAAAATAATAACAATAGTTTTACTCTTGTTTGTAACTTTCTTAATAACAAACTGGCAACTACGCAATTATCTGTCACTTTATGTGGTGTTTATTTCGCGTCTTTAAAACATATAACCACGTTTCTGATTCCCATTTACCCGTCCTTTCGTCTTGAAATATTTATCATCTCAAACGTTTTGTGTGAATTTATTTAATATAGTTACATTCTTATATCCGCCATTTCAAATTTTGTTTGAAATATATCTGGCCCCTCTATGCGCAAACAAACTACTGCGCACTACATATATGTCATTTTTTCCCTATCTCTCTCTTTTCATGTAAAAGGTCCATAGAACGCTAGGTTATAACCCTGAATGACAAATGGAAAAGACAATGGAAGGTTGTTTGTTTGTATTGAGAACTGACATGTCCGATGGCGGCAGCACCATCGGATCGATCAGCTGCTTCTGAATTGGTACTCGCAGTGTTGTGACATATGAAAACAAAAAACAAAAGCATTTTTTTCACTTAAAATGGGGCTTGGTATCACAGAACATTTTAGATTTCTGGAAGCAACAGCTACTTCTAGATGTATTATGTTAAAATGTATTTATAATTTTATATATTTATATATATTTAATCAATCGAAATTGATGATCGCAGGTGAGCGAATTATAAACGCTAACCACATATTATGTGGAGTATTAAAAAATGACGGTATAATGTGGGTAATATTTGCACTTTGTCTGCAAACCAGTGCAATTTCTGCAAAGCCACATGAAATCAAAATACATTTAGAGAAAAATTAAAAATTATTAGTGCAGAATGCACGTGTAAATCTGGACAAAGACCAGGAAATATATAATTATCCGATTTAAAATGGCGAGAACAAACTTTCATATATTTTGTTATTTGTTTTGCACTACGAATTGCATATTCCCATGCTTTTCGTCGATTCATGTCCATTTCAACACCTGCTCTTAGTCGTAATTTTAACTTTATCTTGGCCATGTTTCGGAAAATTATAAAACCCAATGCCTGTGTCTCGACCAGATCTTGAGTGACATCAGAATACACAACAATTTGTACAACTTTTTCCCATTTTTATTCACATCAAATGATCAAACCACATGTAACTCAAGCATACTGTCACAATATAGTACCAAATCGGAAAGTTCATATTTTTCCCACCAGATGTCATGTCGCAGCTTGTCAATTGTAAATAGAGATGTTTTATCTTTTTCTTGTATGTCAATGGGGTCATTTCTTGAATGTCATTGGGGTCATTTCACATTTTCTGATCTTAAAAGAATAGGTCAAATTAAATATGTATGTGTATTTTTATTTTTTACACCTTATAAGTCTTTAGAATCAGAGGTATAATTTTTTATAGTTTCCTTTAATTTCAAATATTTCAACGATGACGACACGGCTTTACGGATAAGACAGTCGAACTTTGCCGGTTTAGTTTGGAACTATGATTCTTTGGTGTAGTATTTATTTAAATAAATGTTTTATTTACATACCTTATACTGCACTAGTACTTTTAAAGAAATATAAAATAATAATAATCTTTTCGCTTGTATATTCTGCTGTCACAAGGCTGCTACGTCACAATTTTAGGTTAGAATACCGCTTTGTGTTTACAACGGCTAAAACGTAAATCACAAAGCAGTGTTCCTTCGGGCTGTGATTCGCAATCTAAATCATCAAAGTGATCATAATTAAGTGCTGACTATAACACTTGATAGTAGATTGTTTATAAAATAAAATAAATTAATTTGCATTGGTCTGCATATGATATTTGATGCTAGGTGTTTATATTATTCAAGTTCTTTTCTTAACATAATTTTTAAATCATGATTCAAAAGGATCACGATTAAACTAATAAGGATTCACTAAATCACAATCACAGACCGAAGGAATACAGCTCCAAGTCGAGCGTAAATGTGTGTGTGTGTGTGTGAGAGAAATGTCTATGTGTGAGTAACAATCCATGACGTCACAAATTTAGTCCGTTTTTACCAGGGCATTGAACCGGAACCAAACCGTAACATTTTAGCGAACCCAAACCCAGAACCGAACCTCAAATATATTTTTCAATTGAACCCGAGTCTGAACCGAACCGGGTGTTAAAATTCCGGTTCAGGATTCAGTTCCGGTTTAGGTTCATTTTGAGTTCAAAACGTACGCGTAATCGTAATACAGCCGATAATCTACGCCTGTGTTGTATGTTTGTGAAAATTGTGTTTGTGTTCTTGTCTTGCGTAAATTCCGGCTCACATTTTAAATTGTTTCTATATAAAAATTGTTATTTCAAAAACATTAATTCAGTTTTCATTAGGTCGACCGAAGCTGAACCCGGAACAAAACCGCAAATTTTATTAATGTTTGAACCAGAACCGCACCCGAACCCAGTTTTTGGTGGGTTCGATGCCCTGGTTTTTACAGCCGCGAAAGTTTATTAGCAGATTTATGAATGAAAAGTTGCATATTTCAAATTATTTTATATTACTATATTTATTAAATGAAATGGATTTCATTTTTATAAAAAAAAATCGACAATTTATTTTTTTGTAATGGCCCCATTCTATAAGTGTCTATTTATGGAATATAGATCCCATATTCTTTTATAACTATTTCCACATACATGTGTATTTTTCTATAAAAGTACAAGTCAATAGGAGGTATGTAAATAAAACATTTATTAAAATAGTTCCAAACTAAACCGATAGAGCTCGACTGCCGTATCGGTGAAGTTGTGATGTTAGCGTTGAAACATTTGAAATTAAAGGCAACTGTTAAAAAATCATATCTCTGATTCTAAAGACTCAAAGTTTAAAACGTACATGTACATATTCAATAGGCAACTGTATTGTCTTTTTGCAATTTGAAAAAGTGATATGACCGTCAACCGCTTCAACCCCATAACGCGAACATACTTTTTAGTTTCAGAATAAACCAATAGATGTCTCAGTTTCAGTGAAAATGGTCAATTTGACCTATTCGTTAAGAAAAAAATCAGAAAAGTGAAATGACCCCATTGCATAACCCAAGGTAGATATATTTATATTCATGTTTGGTTTTAGGATTCCTCTCAGGGTAACTCTATATATCAAATCGAAATGATTAAATTTATCAAGAAAACATATCCAAAATTGCAAATTATTGGAGGAAATGGTATAATTTGATTTATATTTCTCGTATAATCTTATATCTAATGTGTTTCAGTTGTAACAATCAAACAAGCTAAAAATTTGATTGAATCTGGCGTAGACGCACTCCGCGTTGGTATGGGCAGCGGTAGCATCTGCATTACTCAAGAAGTAATGGCTGTAGGTCGTCCGCAGGCAACTGCTGTGTACAAAGTAGCGGAATACTCCCGTAGATTCGGCGTACCTGTTATAGCCGATGGTGGAATACAATCCATCGGACACATTATCAAAGCTCTAGCACTTGGGGCTTCCACTGTCATGATGGGATCGCTTTTGGCGGGAACTTCAGAAGCACCTGGTGAATACTTTTTCTCTGATGGAGTTAGGTTGAAGAAATATCGTGGTATGGGTAGCTTAGAGGCAATGGATCGTAAAGATTCAAAAGGGTCAGCTATGGATCGATATTTTCACAAGTGAGTTACTTCAAAAAAATATAGACATTAATATAATCGTACAGTAGCTATTTTTGCAACTTGAATAAAAAGTATAGTCGTATTTCACGATACGAATACGAAAGTTTGACCGCATCATGATCTTCTTCCTCTTCCAATAATTTCTCAGTACTTCCTCGTTCCTGACTCCATCCATATACAGAACAGAAAAAAAGATATATATCCTGATAAAAAAAATTAGGCCCATATTTTGTTATTTTTCCAACTGTAACTCGAGAAAAATAATAAAAAAGTTGTTGAAAATTACTTGTGACGTGAAACTACCTTAAATAATATTTCAAATAAAAAACAGATACACTGTATGCAAATATTTTCAAGATACAAACATAAAACATATCATTTTGATGTAAGACTCCAGTTCAAAGCAGGGCATCGAACCTGAACCGAACCAAACCGTAGCATTTTAGCGAACCCAGAACCGAACCTCAAATATATTTTTCAATTGAACCCGAGTCGGAACCGAACCAAGTATTAAAATTCGGGTTCAGGGTTCAGCTCCGGTTCAGGTTCATTTTGAGTTCGAAACGTAAGCGTAATCGTAATGCACCCGATCATCGTCGCCTGTTTTGTCTGTTTATGAAAATTGTGTTCGTGTTCTTGTCTCGCGTAAATTCCGGCTCGCATTTTAAATGATTTCTATATAAAGATTGTTATTTAAAAAACATTAATTCAATTTTCATTAGGTCGAACCGAACCTGAACCCGGAACAAAACCGCAAATTGTGTTAAAGTTTGAACCAGAAACGCACCCGAACCCATCTCTCAAAAAACAAATTAACCTGAACCGAACCCAGTTTTTGTTGGGTTCGCTGCCTTGAAAAAATCTCAAACTTATTTCTAACAATATTATTTACTATTATTGGAATAATAAATAATTAAAAATTAAAATATATAATTCGGTAAATATCTACCGACATGAGAAATATTTTCTTTAAAAATATTAATAAAGTGTTTATTAGGAACAGACCTAAAGACACCTAGCGGGAGGAGTCGAAACTAGCGTCCTGTTATTTTTGGGTATCCCCTCGTAGTAATAATTTTTTTTTTTTTCAGTGAAATGGATAAAATGAAAGTAGCCCAAGGTGTAAGCGGCTCTATAGTTGATAAAGGTTCCGTTTTGCGTTTTGTTCCTTATTTACAGTGTGGTCTTAAACATGGATGTCAAGATATAGGGACGAGATCACTTGAACAATTGAGGTTGTTTAAAATATTTGTATATTTATATAATGTTATAACGCATTTATTCTTCAGAACGATGATGTATTCTGGAGAACTGAAATTCGAAAGAAGATCATATTCAGCTCAGTTGGAAGGAAATGTACATGGCTTATTCTCATACGAAAAACGGCTCTTCTAATTATCATTCCAATAATGATTTTATTTTCTGCAATATCTGTCAGAATTGATTTTAAAAAGTTACACACATCTTCCATCTGTATACAGGTGTCTCATTTAAGGTTATAATTCTTGTAAATTTTTAGAAAATAATTATAAATTGAAAACTTCTATAAGTTATTAAATGATAATTATTGTTGTAAAATAATTTATTTAAAAAATTGAAATTAAAATATTTGATTTCATTGTTTTCTATAGCCTCCTTGAATAAAATACATGAAAAATTTGTAAAATATCATTAATTTTGTAATTTCTTACATAATTTAAAAGTGTTTTATATCGTTGAAAAGAGAAAAAAATCGTATTTAATAATAATTTAATAATAAAAGTGCCTGTAGAAAGTGCAAATGAAAAATTAGTTTGAATTCACATAAAAAAAGTTACAAGCAAAAAACGAAAATGGAAAAATTTACATTTTGTCCATATCTAGTGACCTATGCATTTTTCCGGACAAACGAAAAACCACTAAAATGACCCAATAATGGGGCAACTTTTGTCTAATTTAACCAACTTCGTAGCTCTTACGGTTCTCGAGATCCCAGTGCATTCGTACCTTAAATGGGACATACTGTATATTAAGCAAATAGTTTGAAGTATGTCCTTTTATGAATTTTAAGCCGCATTCACAGCCCGAAATTCGGTGAAATTTGTGCACTGATATATGACGAAATTAATTTGAGCGTTCACAGCTCAAAATTTGTGTCGTACTGCCATCTAGTCAAAAATTACTTAAATTCTGCAAATCAGCTGTTTGTCAGTTGTTATAATAAATAATTTGTGGTAATTATTATTATCATCATCATTTTCCATATTTTTTACTTACTTGAAGAAGGCAGATTTGAAGAAATAATAAAGAAAATGAATCAAAATCAAAATAAAACAGCGAAAACTAGACAAATCATACAAATGTTAACAAAATGAGTGTATTTAAACTAAATACGAGGTCTGGCTATTAAATAACGAGACTGTTTATGAAAAAGAGTTTTATTTTAAAAATTATTTTATAATCGAATACTCCCCTTGAATGTACTCCCCTCCCCACGAAACACACCGTTCCATTAGTTTTTTACATTGGTCAAAGCAATGTTGGAAGTCTTCTTTTGTAAGAGCGTTTAGGAGCTGCGCCGATTTTCGCTTCACCTCTTCACTCGACTCGAACCGGGTTCCTTTTAAGGCAGACTTGATCTTCGGAAACAGAAAAAAGTCACAGGGTGCTAAATAACGCTTCACAGACAGCGCGTTATGGGCAGGTGCGTTGTTCTGATGCAAAATCCACGACTTGTTTTTCCACAACTCCGGCCGTTTCTTACGAACTAGTTCTCGCAGTGTTGCCAAAACTTTCAAATAGTAAGTTTGGTTTACAGTTTGACCCTCGGGAACCCATTCAGTCATCACGATGCCGTTGATGTCGAAAAAAACGATTAGCATGGCTTTAAATCTTCGGTGCTCTCTCGGCCTTCAGAAAACCGTTTATACCATTGGAAAACACGCGCACGGGATAGAGAATTCTCACCATAAGCCTCTTTCAACAACTTATAGCACTCAGTCAGAGTTTTTTTTAATTTAACGAGAAATTTCACATTGATCCGTTGCTTGTGTTTTTCGTCACACATTGTTATCGGCACGAGAGAAAAACACGTTCGTTTCTAACCTCTATAGAAAAAATACTACTACAGCGACAAAAACGTGTTTTCGTACCGGAATAGTAGCTATCCAACGCTGCATTCGTTGTCTTTTTAATCATTTTACTAGACAACATGGTACCTACCCATCTCTAGTTCATAAAAATTTCACTACGTGGCGCATTGAAAAATGACGTCACGGTGCAATAAAAATGTAAAAGCTTCATTAGTAGAACGCACTCTAAATTAGCCGCAAAAGTTTGGAGCTTGCAAACTTTTCCACAAATTATGGACCTTTTACATGAAGAGAGAGAGATAGAGAAAAAATGACATATATGTAGTGCGCAGTAGTGTGTTTGCGCATTGGTGAGGCCAGATATATTTCAAACAAAATTTGAAATGGCGGAAATAAAAATGTAACTATATTAAATAAATTCACACAAAGCGTTTGTGATGATAAATATTTCAAGACGAGAGGACGAGTGAATGGGAATCAGAAACGTGGTTATATGTTCTAAAGACGCGAAATAAACACCACATAAAGTGACAGATAATTGCGTAGTTGCCAGTTTGTTATTAAGAAAGTTACAAACAAGAATAAAACTATTGATATTACTTTTTAAATAAATTGTTATGTCTTTATTAATAATTTCTTTACAAAGTCAAAATAATTTCATTTTTGTGTTGTTTAAATAATTTGTTATCAAAAATAAATGCTTGTCCTTAAATCATTTTACTAGACAACATGGTGTCTACTCATCTCTAGTTCATAAAAATTTCACTACATGATATATTGAAAAATTACGTCACGGTGCAATAAAAATGTAAAAGGTCCATTCGTGTGCACCAAATTTCAGCGTTGTGAACGCCATAAGACAAACTCCACGAATTACAACGAATTTCACCGAATTTCGGGCTGTGAATGCGACTTTAGTGAGAATTTTGTATTTGAAGCGCAGTTGTATTTCATTTAATATAATTAATGTGAAATGTTCTGCTCTTTATTTTACAAATGTGAAGCCGATTACGGTGTTATTGAAATATGTTTTAGATAGGAAATCTATTTTTAATATGTATTTTTATATTATGTAGAAATTCAAGACTTTCTTGGAATAGATCTGGGTTATTTCAAAATCATGATTGTCGAATAATTGTGGAGCTAACAAGTATTCAGATTATTTCTTCAGTGTTGTAAATTATAATGAATGATCACAGTATTTGGTTAGTGGATTATCTGATAGAGAAAGTTAGTTGGTGTGTAAAATAAAGTAGTACTGTTATATTACCCTGTTTAAAGTCGACTTTTAGTTGCCTTTAAAAATTTAACCTCTTTATTTATTTGTATCTTGAAATCTCAAGCTTTTTATTGTACACCTCAATCTTTTTTTTACATTTCTTTTATGCTGTTAATAGACCTGTATTTTAAAGAAATATGATAATGCGTTGTAAGTTTTATACAATATATGTATGCACTTGTAGCGAACAGTTTATGATTTATTTTAAATAGAAAATGGTGTTCATAAATATAAATGACCAAAATGAAAATGTTGGTGTGATTTTTTACACATTACCTGTCGTTAATAATAAACTATTGATGTTTGCAACAAATACACTAGCGGTCGAATCGGAACATTAAAAAATAATAGGAATAAACGGACGAATTGGGGTCATTTCACATTTTCTATTTTTTGTTTTCTTGAAAGAATACGTCAAATTAAATATGTAGGTGTATGTTTTACACTTTACAAGTCTTTTAGAATCAGGGATATGATTTTTTAAAAGTTGTCTTTAATTTCAAGACTAGAAGTTTTTTTTTTATTAGAAGAACAAAAATGCAAATTGCGAATTTCTCCATGAAACAAACATTATGATAAAGATATTACAAAGTTACGTCATGTTTCACCAGTTTAGAACTTTGAAGTCAACTTCAATGAAGGTTACAGGTTACACCACACTGATGAGCACCAAATAGTGCGAAACGCGTCTGTGGTTACTCGTGCTGGCCGGCTTTGACGATGGCTTCATTGAAGTTGACTTTGTAATATTTTTATTGTTAGAAGAATAAATGACTAAAATTTGGAATCGCAAAGAACATTCGTATAAAAAATATACAAGTTTAAACTTAATTATTAATCAGATTCATTTCTTCGATATTTCTTCAATATGATTTAAATTCAGTTAAAATTAAACGTAATCAAGTTAACAACGTCGGTTTGTATTGAGTATTTGTTAACACTTACTATGGCAATATTAAACATACTTATTATATTAAAATAAAATTGGGTTCATGCAGGATGAAACATATAAAAATATCATACTCCTGTAAACATCTAATGGGGTGTAGAGCTAGTTCGCCTCCTCGTGGTGCACCCTGGGTAACGCTAAATGAACTAGCAGAAGACGGCGACCGGACAATTCTCAAGGATCTTGAAAAATCTTCTGGTCACTACATTTATCTCAATGGCTCCACCACGTCGATTAACACAGCTTTTCAAGTGTAGAACAACCCAGAGATTGAGCCAAAGGAACAGCTAAACGAGCTACCTCAAATAATTTCTATATTATTAAAGATACAATAAAATACTATGAGATAAACTTTTAGAAGATCAAGGGGGACATCCAATTAGGGAAGAAAATATTTTTTTAAACCAGTGGTTCTCAAAGTTACAATCCAAAGTTATATATATATATATATATATATATATATATATATATATATATATATATATATATATATATTTAAGTGAAATGATATATATATATATATATATTTAGGCCCATTCGATAGAGTACTTAAATTTAAATAAATTTGATTTTTATAGTTATTAAACAAATATTTGATAACTTGTTAACATACATACATAAAATCATGCGTGTCCCACTTAATGGGTTCGCACAAACCCGAAAACAGTAAGTACAACATCAACATCATACAACAAATCCTTACTCTTAAACATATTAAAGTGAGCGATTTTCGGTAGCAAAATACCGCATCCGGATCACAATAATAGTTAGGAAACAATCATTTTTCGCCACACATTCCTATCTAAGCACACTTCTTTCGCCTCGGCCACACTCATAATCGCATTCATACATGCTTTTCTTCTCTTCATACTTGGAAACTTTCTCTCTTTAAGTACCCTACCAATCACATCCATCCACTTACACACTGGTCGGCCACGCAATCGAAAATCCTCAACTTCACCAAGTTATATACGCTTAACAAGCCGTTCATTCGCCATTCTGTCCACATGCCCAAACCATCTCAACTGACTCACACCAACTCTCTTAATCACATTGTTCCTAACCATACATTCTTCATACACCACGTAAATACCTCATTTCCTCAGTGTTCTATTTAATATCTATCCTAAATAATTCGAATTGACAAATAGCGGTTTTTGTTTTTCATTTTCGTGTAGCTGTTTTATCCTGTATATCTACACCGTTGAGGCCGTTTACCCGGTATGTGAAACATGTATAAAATAATAATAATAATACTGATTATATATACACCGTGCGGGCGCCTACCAGGCGTCACCTCACGGGCACTCAATGCTGGCATGGAATGCATCACAGGGGTCAATCAGTGCCGGGTTCAGCCAAATAAGAAAATGAATATTAACAAATATAATATAAATAAAATAAAATTGTTCTTGTATACAGTTATGAACAGTGTTATATTAGATTTCTATGCTAAATAATTCAAATTGACAAATAGCAGGTTTTGTTTTTCATGCATAGCCTACTGAAATATGACTATAAAAATCAAATTTATTTAAATTTCAATCGTTGTTTTTTCAATATCTTTATTATGTAAAGATATAAAACTAATACATGGTTGAATTAAGAAAAAAAGACGCAATCGAATAGGTATAAAAAATATGTATAATCTCATTTGAAAAAATATAACTTTGTGTTGCAACTTGAGAACCACTGGTTTAAAAAACTATTTTCTTCTTTAATGGGATGTCCCTCTTGGTCCCCTATAACTTTGTTCTGTAGTATTTTTTTGTGACTATAGAAAATATTGACGGTGGTCGGTTTTGGTGTTACAGCCTGTATAAATATATAATTGGCTTGTGGCTATAATCTGTTGTATTACTTTATGTGATTTGTTTTTGCCACATTAAGTTATTTTAGATTTTTATATTCCCAGTAAAATCATTTCACAAAGATAGTATGTATATTTGAATATTCTCTTTCCATGGGGCAGCTATTAGCAGCATAGGTTGCAAGATATTTCTTTATAATTCTTTATGTCTAAGTTCATTTAAGATGAAGAAAAAAATATTATTAAATCGAATAGAGAATAGAATATTCTTTAATATTTGAGGCCAGCACATTACCTTCCGACAATTCTACGTATTTTGTATAAATTCCACCCAGAATTTTTTTTGCAAACTATTCTATGGTCGCTTTGTTTTTAGGGGTGAAATGAACTGATCTTACCTCGTACGAGCATATTCATTAAAAACTTATCGAATTCATAAATCTTTTATTTCTCTAAATATTTTAATAAAAATAGATACATATATGTTTAAAAGTATGACGAATTTAGTGGTGGTATTTATAAGTCCATAATTTGTACCAATTTTAGGGTATACTCCAGAAGTGAAGGACAAATGGTAAATGGAACATAATAAATATTTTTTATATAAATAATAATAAATATATAATGTATTAAATGTTTTAGTATTGTGTATTTATTTGTTTTTAATTGTTGCACATAAATTATCATTATTGTGCTTTAAAAATCGATTGTTGAAGCAAGAATTAAACTATAATATGTATAAAATATATCCGGATAAGTATTTAATAATTGTGTAGAGTTTTAAAAAACTGTAGAATACTTACACCCAATTCTAAGATATAGGTGAGCTGAATTTGCAGTTATTTTTTTAAAAATATATATTTTTTGATAATTAAATTAGCTTTCGAGTCCCAGCAAGTGTATAAATATATTTATTTTTAATATTTTATATAGAAATTACGTGAATTTAATTAAATTAACAAGCGAGGCAACGTAACAACTGACGCGTTTTTTCATTATAATTGGTTAAACAATGCTTCGCTCGTCTCATTTCATTGCCGTCTTTCTGCACGTTCGGTTCATTTTTTTTGCGAGTGAGTAGAATGATTGTAAGACCCAGGACCCACCAACGCGGGATCCACCAGATGAGCCAAGCAGATAGAGCACCAGGTAATTCTCTGAGTAGAAGCAGTGTATTCCCTCCGGACGCGTGAAACACGTATTTGTGAGTCCTCACAGTAGTGAGGAACAGCCCACTCATCCCCTGATAATTGAAGCAATAATAGCCACAGGCTGGGGAGTCGGGTGACGAACCAGTTCAGTTGGGATGGAACGCAAACATGCTACTAATAGACTCGTTCTTTGTCTGTGTGACTAAACGAATGTCTGTAGCATTAAAGCTACACCCTTCGGCGAAAATATATATCGCTACATATAGGCTCGTTATTTTGTCTGTGTGACTTAAACGCAGGCCTGTAGCTCAGCCGGACGACTCGTATATTTGTCTCACTTATCTCTTTGCGTAGTTTACGGTACAAATATATTAGTAGCTGCTTTTGATTTGTGTTTGTTGTGAATGCTACTATGGACTCGTTCTTTTGTCTGGGTGACTTAAACGAAAGTCTGTAGCAAAGCTTCATCATGGGTCAAATCAGCGAAGGTATATACCGCTACGTATAGGCTCGTTATTTTGTCTGTGTGACTTAAACGAAAGTCTGTAGCTAAGCCGGAAGACTCGTATATTTGATAAGTGTGACACTTTGCGTAGTTTACGGTACAAATATATTAGTAGTTGTTGGGTTCGTAGCTAAAATACAAGTAGTTGTTGGGACTGATCACCCCGGCGGCGAAAGTATAATAATTATCAGGGGCACCCGGTAGCTGCTTAGCCTGCGAATAGGTAGTACTAGCGTGGGCGGCGGCGAAAGGTGTTTGTGTCATGATGAGAAGTTCACCCCCTACAGTCATACGAAGCCTGGCCAGGTTGCTGTAGATGGGTGGATGGGCAGCGGTACGTGGAGTATCGCCGATAAGAAGGGGGAATTGTCAATCTGCCTAAGCAGAGAGTTCCTGGTGTGCGTTCCACCCTCGTGCCAATAACTCAGGCAAGTAGGGAGGGTAGTAAGACTCCTCCCGAAAAAGGTGTGGTGGGGCGCGAAGAAGAAGAGCCATGCTGCCTTCCATCCAGGTCAGCGGCGGAAAGTGGGTTGAAGAGGTGGCATGACGCATCCAGGGTAGCAGAAAATCTGGCTTGTCCAGGTAAAGAAAATCAAAATTATATTAAAATAAATAAAAATTACATTCACATCCATTTTGTGAATGTAGCAGCTCTAAATTGTTTTAAAATATGTAATTTTCTTATTCGAAATATTACGTAATGATATAAAATATAAAATTAAAAATAAATTTTGAATTTTATGTTATGAAAAACTATAAATATGTTTGTTTTTATGTTGTTTAGGTTTATCCCACTGCGAGTTCGGAGTTCCAGCTCCAGTCAAGTCCAGCCCCGATGCCAATAACGGTGAGAATAATTTTATTTTACACTTTCCTTCTCTAATTTTTTTTCTATGAAAATTAAACAATGAATATTGAGTTAAAGGATTTTCTTCAATGAAAATTCAACAATGGGCGTTATTGAAAAGTTTGAATGACTTTCGATAATGATTTTGAAATAATTTATTTTTTTTAAACTCTTTTGATAATGATTAAAGTATATTAAAGAATTTTAATAATGATTTTCTTCAATGAAAATTCAACAATGGGCATTATTGAAAAGTTTGAATGACTTTCGATAATGATTTTGAAATAATTTTTTATAATAATAAATAAGTTTTTAAAGTCTTTTGATAATGATTTAAAGTTTATTAAAGAATTTTAGTGATGATTAAAGTATATTAGAATAAGTTTAATTGTTGTTGACATTGTTACTGACTTGTTAGTTTTTTTTCAGGGCTCCGCGTCATGGCCACGGTTCCAGAGCGTCGGGTCCAGCGGCAGTGCAGGCAGCACAGGGGCTGCCTGCCTTGGATGAATGTTGTGTGTCTGAGGGCCCTCAGAGTGCATGGTGTATGATGCTTTGCTAGTCTTAAGCTTACTCAATTGCTTGCTTGCTTGCTTTTCAGCGTTGCAGTTTAATATTGATAAATGATTAATTATAAATATTATTAAATATGATTTAAATTAATAAATAAAAAAATCATATTAAGCTGCAACGGGCGCCCTCTGCCTAGTGGAGGGACCTTGACGTGGTGGCAGAGCTTAACCATCCCTCAAATTGAGGGTGGAACCAACAACTCCACAAATCATTAATCATTTAAGTATTTTTTGTTTTCTTTTGTTCACAGGAAGAACTTCAAAATAAAATATTAATAATATGTTATTTTTTTCTTTTATATATGTAAATAAATAAATATTATTGTAAACCAAATAAAGCATTATTATTTATAAATATGTGTTTTTATTTATACATTTTACGCAGTTGGATCTGCAATAAACCTAGCCATAGCCCGTCCCAAGCCGGGTTGAGAAAAGGTGAGGGTTGCAGATCTAAATGCGTAAAAAGCAACGCACCCCAAAATTAGGGGTTGTGGCTCAGTGCGTCGCGACCAAAAAGTGCCAAAAGTGCTGTCCGATGAAATGACCTTGAAACTATAAAAGTACAGTCCGTGTCAGTGATTATAAAAGTGGTGTAAGTGCAAAAATTGCGTCGGATGAAATGACCTTGAAATAGGGGAACTGGTCCCATCACTCCCCCACTCTAGGAACCACTTTGGGGGGAAGGGATAGTCATACAACAAAAGTAAGTACATATGTAGATTATTTTCAATATTTGCATGTCATTATTTTGAAATAAATAATAATTATGGCTGAAATATTAGAGATACGACCCTGGAAATTTTGTCACTAGATTCTATGGAAAATTTACCGTAAGAATATTGTTTTCCAAGCTATAGTTTCTCTCTTAATAGTATGAAAGTAAACATTTTGTAATTATAATTAAATTTGATACAAAAATGTTGCATTCATTAATGCATTAAATTTCATGTAGTTAATTATTAAAATTGTACGTCATTTTAAATTTAAAAGTATGGGGTAGTTCAGCTTTCAACGCTAAAAGCAACACTTTTATGCCCTTGAAAAGTAGAGTATCATTTTGAAGAAGATTCTACATAAGTAACTTGTAGAAATGTTGTTTATTACCCTTTTCTGCGTGTGCCATTTGTACACTTATACCCAGATTTTAATAATTAGATTAATTTACCAAGAAAATATCAGCAATACATAAAAATGTAAACATGATCATTGTTTTTTTTTATAAGATTTGCACAGGGTTGTACGTTTCCTTTTGCCCTTAGCCGCGGTCAAAATGCCGATCCTTCCTCTTCTGTCGCATTCTGAAAGCTGTAACATATTTTGTAATATTTGAAAATTACAAATAATTTTCCATTTTGAGAACAGTTCGAATCGAACACGGGCTGCCCGAATTATAAGTGGAATTTGTAAATAAATTTAAATATATTTAAATGTAAAGACATTTAATTATAGGATAATAGAATTTGTTAAACGATTGAAATACAATTTAAAATTAGAATTAATTTAAACAAACAATTGTTTTTTAAGTCCAGATAAATTATAAACTTTAATTATTTACAGGTAAACTGTGAATACAAGTATTAGGAAAACATAAAATTAGGAGCATTCTTTTTTACTTCTTCCAGCTTCAAAAATTGTTTTGCAAGTTTACTTACTTTTGGGTCGACCTAAGGCGTCTTCTAAATTATTTATCAAATTATTTTAATTTGTTTTGATGTCTACATGTCACTATGATGCGCCAATATGCATTTTTGAAAGTACATACGGCACAAAATTGGAAAACTTATTGGACAAAGTATACAATCAAAATTTTTGGGAATAAAGGTGAGTTTAAAATATATATTAGTTGTTTAATAATAATAAAGAAATATACAGGGTGTTGACCGCGATTTCGGAACATAGGACTTTAACATGTAAAATCATACTTTCGTAAATTCTTGCTGCCCTAATTATTTTGGGTAAAAAAGCTTCTAATAAAAAAGTTGTAGAGCTTAAAAATCTGCATCTGAGTCAATAAGCAAAAATAATTTTACATTATTTGTAACGACATAAATTAGGTATGAAAATTAAATTTTATTATTTTTATTATTATTTGTAATTTTTGTTAAAGTGAAAAAATATTTATTTATTTTATTTATTATTCACTTTAACAGATATTACAAATAATACCTCATAAAAATATATTAACTTAACAGGTAAAACGTGAAACATTTGTTAATTTGTCTGTTTCAATTCCATGGCTGTCGCTATTTTTGCGGTGATTTTCGACATTTTCATACCCAATTTCTGCCATTACAAAGCATGTACAATTTAGTTTATTGATTTAAATGTAAAATTTTAAGCTCAGCAGGGGTTGTACCATATGTATTCATGTTTTCAGTATTGTTGAATCGCTGAAATAATTATGAAATTAGCTTATATTAGATAGTTGTTGAAATATTGGATATATCCATGTTTAACAATTAATATCTCGGAAAATAAATAAGATAACTACTTGCACTTTTCAAATTTAAATTCTGCAGATATTTGTCTATTTGCGTACCAATTTATAATATTTGTACAATTGATACAAAATGTGCAAACAAAATTTTGAATTGTCGCACATCACAAAAATTTGACACTTCTATTTTTGGAGGAAACATATGCTATCCCCCCAATTTAGGGTCGTAGATTACGGGAGAAATAGTGAAAATATTCCTGGGGGCCTTATTTCGTGAGATATGCACTTTAAAAATTGTATGTACACAAAAGATAGTACTTGTACGTGTATTGTCAAATGGGTCAAAAATGCATTCCTTTATTTTTGGACTAATTGTATCATCCCCTGATTCGGACCTGTAGATTACGGGAAAATTAGTGAAAAGAATCCCAGGGTCTTAATTTTAAAGATATACATACATTTTTATATTGAAAATAGCTTAATTTTGCCGCTTGATAAAAAAATTCATAACTCTAAAACTAAGTAAGATAGGTACGTAAACATTTCAAATTTGACTTCAGGAGGTATTTTTCTATATGTATACAAATATTCAATAATTTTGAATTGCTGAAACAATTTGTAGACATGCCTATATTGAACTACAAATACATTTGATTTTATAAATTTTCTTGTCTTTATAATTTTAAAAATTTATAACTCAAAAACTAATAAAGATAGTAACTTCAGCGTTTCAAATTTGGATTCAGCATTTCAGTTGATTTGAACGATGAAAAGAATTTTAGGAATGATTTTCCAAATTGATATTCTTTGATAAATTATCTTAATATTTTTTTTATTTTTTCGGGTCACGGTTATTTATGTCATATGACACTGTTACTAATACAGATACAAACAAAAAAATAAGAGAATACTTACAAAAGTAAAAGAAAGACGAAGAATGAAAATAATACGTCTCAGTTTTATCTACCATTGTTGTAAAGAATACTTAAAATGCTATGAATAAGTTTTTTCACATTTAAAAATTTATCATAGTTTCTAGAACTTCAGCAAATACAAAAAGAAAAATAATATATATGATATTATATTACATTCTTTCATGATTTACTTTGTTTCAGGATAATGTGTGGTGCTGAAAGAATGAAACGGATCCCAGGTAGATTCAAAAAGTAATTTTCATTTCTACAGTTTGCTGATATGCTGAAAGATTCCGCATTTTTTACAACAATATGTAAGTGAATAATATATATTTATTTTACATGTATTGTACGATTTCTGCAGCATTTATTTAGCAAAAACTATTGTGTTTTTTGTTTTGAAAGCATATTTTAAGAATATTTGAAAACTTTAAAATTTCAGTAAAATTTCAGACTGCTGAAAGCGCATTCCAATCATATTTCAGTTGTTCATTTTGTACATTAATTATAATTACAATAAATTCCTTACAAATAAGATATGAAATTATTCCACGAATTAATTATGAAATGCAGTAGTTTCAGAAGTTATATTTATTAAAAATACAAGAAAAATGTGCATTCAATAATGAAGTATTGCTCGATAAATGCAAGTAAATATACCATCCCTGCTTGTGGGGACCCTTCAAACTGTTGTGTAAATTGCACCACTATTTAATAAATTCAAACTAATGAAACTTTCATCATTAATACGAATTTTAATTTTGATGAATTTTACCGATTGTGAAAATAACGCACCATACCAACACCTTACCTACGAATTTGGCCTTTTTTATATCTGACATTATTAAGGACCTCTGCAATATTGTCAATATAAAAACGATCATTTCCCTTAATTACAGAGTTGCTCAGTGTGAAGTTCTAGAAATCGAAAGTTAATTATTATTACAAAACTTTAAATAAATGCATTTTATATTGCAAATAAATATTGAAATTTGTGGTAAAATTTTAGGACATAGGTTATTTATTTAAATGTTGGTACACTTGCGGCTCGGCGAGTGCGGTGCCAGCAGGAAGCATCCAGAGATTTTGCAGGATTTCGTGGGCAGTAGACTTCTTCTAATATTAGGAATGCAGTATACACAATGAAAAATAATATACTGTAACATATGAGTGTCCCAACTAAAGCGCCGGATTTAATTTTAAAGAAAAACACATTTATTTTTTGAATTAAGCAAACATTTTTATTTGAGCATAAAGAAAAATAGTTCCGATTAAATGTGAAATACAACATCAGGCAAATGCCCACCACGAAACCTCTGGCACAGGGTTATTCTTTTGTTGAAATTTTGAATAACGTTTTCACATAAATGTGGCTGTATTTCACCAATAACGCGCCGTATTTCCTCTTTAAGATGTTCAATTGTTTCAGGCTTATTTGCATACACCTTTTCCTTCATGTAGCCCCAAAGAGAAAAGTTCATCGGTGTTAGATCGCACGATCTTGGTGGCCAATGTTGATCGCCAAGTCGAGAAATGACACGGCCTGGAAACTTGGTCTGCAGTAACACCATTGTTTCACGTGCTGTGTGGCAGGTCGCACCGTCTTGTTGGAAAAACACGAGGATTTTTAGCACCCCAAATCCGACAGTTTTGCTTATTTACGTATCCGTCGAGTTGAAAATGTGCCTCATCTGAAAAAAAGATTTTCTTCGAAAAATCCGCATTAATTTGATGATGTTCCAACACCCAATTGAACCTTGTATGCGTGCAAATGCAGTTTTTTTTTTTTACCAAAATTCGTTGCGTAGTGCTTCTGGAAATATTTAATTCTTGACCACGATGCCGAATGGAAGTTCCTGGATTCTCGGCCACAGATTCCCTTACTGTGGCTATATTTTCGAGTGACCGACAAGGACAACGACGAACAATGATCTTCTCATCCATCAGCGTAAATTTGGTCTCAAATTTTGTAATTAAACGCCTCACTGTCGATTCATTTGGCGCATTATTGCGACCGAAAACTTGACGTAATTGGCGAACTGTTTTCGCAAAACTTTCACCATTTTTGTAATGTGTTTTTACAATAATTAAACGTTGTTCGTTTGAATACTTCTCCATATACTTAAATCGGGTGGTCTATACTGTCAAAAAAAAACCTTACAGCTCGTATTAACAAAATGGCGGCAAATTTAATTCCGGCGCTCTAGTTGGGACACCCGCTATTTCATATAGGTAGTGGTTTATTTGTTATTGTAAATATAAATTGTTTTTCATATTTCAGGAAAATGTAATAAACAACAATCACACTTTGAATACACGATGTAATTTATATTTTTGTATGAATAAATGTATATTACAATATTTAATTGTATAAGCTTCCATGATTGAAAAATCCTAGACGTTAGAGGAAATGTTATTCGAATTTGAACTGTAAAGATGAAAATCCTGTTAAGAAAATAAATTCCCTCATTAAATGTTCAATTTAACATTTCCAATTAAAAGTAGAGATTAAAAGTAATGAAATGAAAACATGAAATACATTTTCATTAAAACTTTAAATTTTCTGTAACTTCTCTGTAGAATTTTCATGGATTTGACTTGCATTTTTTTTTATAAAACTTGTACAATTTATAATTTAACAATTTTTAGATATCATATTTAAGTTTACAAATATTTTGAGCCCACAGTCGAAAGGATGCACATGTATGTAAGTAAAAATGAAATGTTTATCTTAAGGGGTAGTGAATTGATCCCTTATCTTAAGACAGTGTACCCTAAGTCTACAAGAGTATACAGTGCATTTAAATTACATAGATCCTAAATAGACTTTGCGGAACATCTTTCAGAACATTTCAGTAATGTTCGCTTCCGGCCGGAACATCCCCTTATGTACCGAAGGTCATGGGTATTATGCAATTTTTACTGAGACTTAAGGAATTTGAAAATTATCCCTTAATAACAAAAAGATTTGGCTTATCTCAAGGCAGTTTTGAGTAAGAAAAAATTCAGGCATTCTTGTTTTTGTGAGTTGGTTATTAATGTCTAAGAAAAATGTAGGGCGTGTTTTTTACTCCTGACGTAAATTAGATTTCTTATTTGTTAAATGAAACAGAATTAATTTGTAGTAAAATAGATTTATTTTTGTAATACATGTATTTATTTCGAAAAGGATTAATGTGTATTAGTGGCACATAGATCCCTTTAGATATAAATGATATAGCACACTCCTTGTGCAAGTATAATACATAGACTGTGCCAAAAAGGTAAATTAAATAAATTAATAAGGCAGTATAAATACTATAAGAATTTTGTAATCGATGAAAATTTTGTCATACATGTTTTCCTAATACACGTTCAGATATTATGAAATTTATGATTGAATATCTCGAAAACTAAAGGAGATATCGACTTGCACTTTTCAAATTTGGATTTAGCAAATATTATTACATAAGTACACATAGTTCGAGAATTTTTGAAACGCTGAAAACTTTTAAATTTTAAGGAAATGAAATTATGTAAATTTCAAATCGGTTCATTTTACATATTTTAATCCACCACTCCTACACGGTTATAGATAGAATATCGGGTGAGGAAAATTTGGATTTAGCGTGAAATTCTCTTTCTTTTCATATAATACATAATTTTTTTTCAACATCGGTTCTCAAGTTTCACCGGAATTTTGTATATTTTCTATTTGTTTAATTACTCATATTTTCACGGACCACTTCTACACGGTTAAAAATAGAATAACGCACAATGAAAAGTTGAATAGAGTATAAAATTTTCTTTCATTTTATGGGTCGCAAGATTTTTTCATTTCTCATATTTTCATGCACCACTTCTGCACGGTTAAAGATAGAATAACAAAGTATGAAAAGTTGAATAGAGCATAAAATTTTCTTTCATTTTATGGATCGCAAGAATTTTTTTCAATATCGGTTCTCGAATTACGAACGCTGAAATTTACATAAATTTTCATCTGAATTTTGTATATTTTCAATTTGATTCATTTATCATATTTTCATGCACCACTTCTGCACGGTTAAAGATAGAATAACGTACATTGAAATTCTGAATAGAGCATGAAATTTTCTTTTATTTCATTTTTCGCAAGATTATTATTAGTGCTGTCAAGAACCGAAAAAATTTGGAACCGGGTACCCGGGTACCCGGGTAGTGGAACCGATTTTCGGTTCGGAGTAGTGGAACCGATTTTCGGTTCCGGTTCCGAGTAATGGAACCGATCTTCGGTTCCGGTTCCGGGTAATGGAATCGATCTTCGGTTCCGAATAGTGGAACATAACACAAAAGTAAATTCATTTTTCTCCTGAAAATAGATTTATGTTGTTGAATTTAATTCAAATAATCATATTTTCTTCTACATTTCTTTTACGGGGCACATTATGAATGTCTATCTATGTTAACCTACCGGGCGTCGTAACTCGTTACAATGTCGTAAATAAATCGGCGAAACTTAGTTTTTTTTTTAGAGTTAGTTTAAATAAATATCTGTTCGTTCAGAAATAGGTTTCCTTTCCCAAAAAATTGTACTTGTTTAAAAATATTGTTAAACAAGTACGATTTACAATACAGGGTTCCAGCTAAGTTTCTAAGGAGTGTAAAGGCTGGTTTAAGCCTTTGATCAACAGCAGGACTTGTCTAAAGCTTTGTTAGGACTTTCTACAGCCACAAGAAGGCAGCAATAGTTTAGTTAAAGTCGCGAATATTAGATACATTAAAATTAAATTCATTTACATTTTAAAGTTAGGGTAAAATATAATTAATGTTTTGCCGAGGATATGATCGTGTCACATGTCAGTTTAAATTATAGTCCAATTTTTTAAATGTGGGTACAGAAACAATCCTTAAAGTAGCTTTAATCACTTTAAAAATATGGTCTCGTGGCCGTGTGCCTGAGTGTCTGGTCGCGAATCTGGGGACCCGGGTTCGATCCCGACCGACGCCAAAAATTAACCCCTGTGGCTCACTCTCCACGCCAGCAATGAGTGCCCGTGAGGTGACGCCTGGTAAGCGCCCGCACGGTACAAATATTCCATCATTACCGATATCTGTACAAAACAGATTGGCACACCCAGCAATGGGTAATATGCCGTGATGAAATATTTATTTTATTTATTTAAAAATATGAATAATGCATGACCACCTGGGAGACAATTAATCGGAAGCGATGTCTTAAAGCAGACTATATTAGCCTCCCCTAAGTGAGGGATGTATTGGTAAATGGGGAAATATATTTGTAAAAAAATATATACTTAAATTTATAAAATTTCATAGGTACATATAAAAGCCTAAAATAATAAAATTGAAAAGTTTCGGATTATATTTTAATACAGTTTTTCATTAAAAATTGTTATGGGCTGCAAGTAAAGTATCACTTCCGGTTTATCTAGTTAAGTCAAAATGTAATATGTTGTTCCCCTTGATATAAAAGTCCTAAATACTAAAATTGAAAATTTTTAGATTATATTTTAATATAGTTCTTCATGAAAAACTGTTACGGGCTTCAAGTAAAGTACCACTTCCGGTTTGTCAATTTCAGTCAAAATACAATATGTTGTTCTCCTTGATATAAAAGTCCTAAATACTAAAATTGAAAAATTTTAGATTATATTTTAATATAGTTCTTGATGAAAAACTGTTATGGGCTTCAAGTAAAGTATCACTTCCGGTTTATCGATTTTACTCAAAATCTAATATGTTGTTCCCATTGATGCAAAAGTCTTAAATACTAAAATTGAAAGGTTTTAGATTATATTTTAATACAGTTCTTCTTGAAAAACTGTTACGGGTTTCAAGTAAAGTACCACTTCCGGTTTGTCAATTTCAGTCAAAATGTAATATGTTGTTCTCCTTGCTATAAAAGTCCTATATACTAAAATTGAAATTTTTTACATTATATTTTAATACAGCTCTACATGAAAAACTGTTACGGGCTTCAAGAAAAGTATCACTTCCGGTTTGTCAATTTCAGTCAAAAACTAATAGGTTCCCTTTGATATAAAAATCCTAAATACTAAAATTGAAAATTTTTAGATTATATTTTAATACAGTTCTTCATGAAAAACTGTTACGGGCTTCAAGTAAAGTACCACTTCCGGTTTGTCAATTTCAGTCAAAATATAATATGTTGTTCTCTTTGATATAAAAATCCTAAATACTAAAATTGAAAATTTTTAGATTATATTTTAATACAGTTCTTCATGAAAAACTGTTACGGGCTTTAAGTAAAGTACCACTTCCGGTTTGTCAATTTCAGTCAAAATATAATATGTTTTTCCCTTTGATATAGAAATCCTAAATACTGAAATTGAAAATTTTTAGATTATATTTTAATACAGTTCTTCATGGAAAACTGTTACGGTCTTTAAGTAAAGTACCATTTCCGGTTTGTCAATTTCAGTCAAAATATAATATGTTCCATTTGGTTAATCTTTTTGTGTTTATATTTGAAAAAATATATAGATGTCTTTTCCCGTTCCCGAAATATTAATTTTTTATAGTTTTCCTACAAAAATACACTATATCCCGGACTACAATTACTTGTCACCGAGATATGCTGCGGACTTAACACTATGTTTCCCAACAAAAATTACAGTAAAAAGAAGAGTCCATTGAAATGAAATAGTTATATATTTCGCTCTCTGTCTTACAAAAAATAAATATTTGCGAGTAAGTGTACAATCCTGTTCGTTGTTATTCTATGACATGTTGTCTCTGTCTTACAACATATTTATCTTATACATTGTAAGACAGAGACAACATGGCATAGAATAACAACGAACAGGATTGTACACTTACTCGCAAATATTTATTTTTTGTAAGACAGAGAGCGAAATATATAACTATTTCATTTCAATGGACTCTTCTTTTTACTGTAATTTTTGTTGGGAAACATAGTGTTAAGTCCGCAGCATATCTCGGTGACAAGTAATTGTAGTCCGGGATATAGTGTATTTTTGTAGGAAAACTATAAAAAATTAATATTTCGGGAACGGGAAAAGACATCTATATATTTTTTCAAATATAAACACAAAAAGATTAACCAAATGGAACAACATATTATATTTTGACTGAAATTGACAAACCGGAAATGGTACTTTACTTAAAGCCCGTAACAGTTTTTCATGAAGAACTGTATTAAAATATCATCAAAAAATTTTCAATTTTAGTATTTAGGATTTTTATATCAAAGGGAACAACCTATTAGTTTTTGACTGAAATTGACAAACCGGAAGTGATACTTTACTTGAAGCCCATAACAGTTTTTCATGTAGAGCTGTATTAAAATATAATGTAAAAAATTTCAATTTTAGTATTTAGGACTTTTATAGCAAGGAGAACAACATATTACATTTTGACTGAAATTGACAAACCGGAAGTGGTACTTTACTTGAAACCCGTAACAGTTTTTCAAGAAGAACTGTATTAAAATATAATCTAAAAATTTTCAATTTTAGTATTTAGGACTTTTATATCAAGGGGAACAATATATTACATTTTAACTGAAATTGACAAACCGGAAGTGATACTTTACTTGAAGTTCATAACAGTTTTTCAGAAAGAACTATATTAAAATATAATCTAAAAATTTTCAATTTTAGTATTTAAGACTTTTATATCAAGGGGAACAACATATTTTATTTTGACTGAAATTGATAAACCGGAAGTGATACTTTACTTGAAGCCCATAACAGTTTTTATTATTTTCATCATCTGTTCTCGAGTTACGGACGTTGAAAGTTACATGAGTTTTCACCAGAATTTTGTATATTTTCAATTTCATTCATTTATTATATTTTCATGCACCACTCTGGCACGGTTAAAGATTCGGTAATGGGTGATGAAATTTTAAAATCAGCATGAAATTTTATCTATATTGTCTTATACGTACTTTAATATTATAAGAATTTTTATACTTTGTCCCTATCTACTACCTTAGAAGGAATACAACAATAAGTACATTAATTATTAACAAATTGGGATCGTAGATAGGGACAATAAAAGTCAGACGTTTTAAAAGTTAATTTTCAAATCGAAACACTTTTAAATTTGGATTCAGCAAGTCCTTAGCCATAAGTGTCCATAGTTTCAGTTATTTATTATGTTAGCACACCCAATAATGGGCATAATAATGGAAAGAAATGTTTCATATTTATTTATTTAATTCCAAAATATACGGGTGTTTTTGACTGGTTGCCAACACATATATACATAGATACCATTATTTTTTTGTAATTATTCTTCCTGTTTTGGGTACGGCAGCTGTATTCTGTACACCGTATAATATATTATATTTAAGGAGTGACTTGTAGTAGACATTTGAATGAAATTTATGAATTATGCTGGCAATTCAAAGGGGTAGAATCAAACCATTGTTAGGGACATAATTTATATATATATATATATATACAGTGTGTTAATTAAAAACCTGGCCATAGGCGTTTAACATGGGAAATCAGTTTTTCCTTGCGCAAAAGTTCCCAAATTATTTTAAACAAAAATGCTTCAAATAAATGTTGTAGAGAATTAAATTCTATACCCGAATTAGTAATCAGATTTTATTTTTGACATTTCATAGCCGAGAAAATCAATTTTAATTTTTTCTGGAGATGGCTGATTTATAGCAGTAGCCATGGAAATCAAACAAAATTACGAACAATTGTATGCCATCTTAACTGTCAAAAAAAGTTTGTGTTTTGTGATTTTCGCAATAACATATTTCTTTGAAAGTGTGGAACAGTGTTTTCATGAAGAAAAGCTTCAGAATATAAAATGGTGGACAAATTTTGATTAAGTTGCATGGGTATCGCTATAAATCAGCAATCTTCAAAAAACTTTAAAATTGATTTTCTCGGTTATTAAATGTCAAAAATAAAATCTTATTACTTACTCAGGTGCAGAATTTAATTTTCTACAACATTTATTTGAAGTATTTTTGTCTAAAATAATTTGGGAACTTTTGAGCAAGGAAAAACTGATTTCCCATGTTAAACGCCTATGGCCAGGTTTTTAATTAACACACTGTATATATATATATATATATATATATATATATATATATATATATATATATATATATATATATATATATATATATATATATATATATTATAAGGTTGTTTGGTATCAAATGAAAGGGCATAAAATTTGCAAGCATAATACAAGTAATATAAAAAGTTATATGATGTGTGATGTATATAAGCTTAGAATCGAACCCGGATCAATAAAAAAATGAATATTTTATTTATTCCTCAAAATAATACCTTACACAATATACATGCTCATTATTTTATTTCTAACATTTATTTTTAATAATTATTTTTGAATAAAATTGAATGAATGTTATCTAATGCCTAGCTATTATGGTAATTAATGACCTCATTCTCCAGGTAATTGTTAAATCGTGCGGACGTGTGTATGGCGTGCTCCTGTATTTAGGCCTGAAGGACGTCTTCCTGGTGGAAGAAAACGGCTTCCAGCATCCCTACAGGACTTGGAAACATCCCTGAGAACTTCATTATGCATGGTGAGTTATTTTTTCCGTATTTTCTTAGCTGTTAAGACTTAGAACCCATTTGTGGGTGTTGTATAGCATTCCTAACGATCATACCAAGAATTGATACTTGATATTTTTATTAATCATTATGTTATATTGAATATTATTTATATATTTTTCATACATAGTTTAATACATACGTATATAATTTGTTGTTGTACCCAATATTGGGTGCAATAGTTTGTGTATCATTTATTTACGAAAACATTTAATTTTACAAGATGTTTGATAGTTTTTTTTTTACATATTTGAAGCGTGAACAAGTTACGTAATTTATGTATTTTACATATTGTTGCAATTTGGGGTCAATGTATCATTTAATTGTTGAAGATATTTATCGAATATTTATTAAAAGTAGAAGTACTTTCGAATTTTCTTATACAGGCATACAAAAGGTCTCCCGACTATAATAGTTTAAATGTATTTTACGAAAAATAGCAGTCTAAAATCCAATACATTTTTTTAATCCAAAATGAAAAGCATTATATTACGTTATTATCTATAAAGAAATAAACAAATAATATAGTTATTTTATTTATTTTATGGGGGTAAACATTGAAAGTATTCATAATTTCATGACAAAAAAGTCTTCGTATGATAACCAAAACATTTAAATAATAAATCATTTATTTATGTTTTACAAAGAAATATAATATTTTGATGATTTTCCTTTGGATTTTCCACCATTAACTAAACGACGAGTTATTGAATCTACCAAACTTTTGGACACCTATGGTATTCTATTCTCATTGTAATTAATTTTAAATTATTGTTTGGTTTATATTCTCGTTTCTTTCAAGAGTTTTCCGCATTTTCTCAATCTGGTTAAAGTCCAGTGACTGTAGGGGATGATTAAGCTTATTTTTGATATTATACAATAGCCATGCTCTTAGAAGACGCGAATTATTTGTCTCTGGACTTTAACTAGATTGGGAAAGGGAAATTGAAAGAAAAATCTTTAAGGAAACAATAATATAATCCATTAAAAGTAAGAAATAATTTAATATTAATTACAAGAAGAACGGCATAATATAATGCCATCGATGACCAAAAATGTGGTAAATTCAATAACTCGTCGATTAGTTACTGGTGGAAAGAAAAACCAAAGGAAACCCATCAAAATATTGTATTTCTTTAAGAACCATAAATAAATGCTTTATAATTTCAATGTTTTGGATATCGTATGGAGAATGTACTACATTATTTGAATAAATTGAGCGATAGTCGTTAATATAAAAGAATTTTTTGTATGACTGTATATTATGTGTTGTACCCAATAATGGGTGCACGAGTTTGTATATAAATTATTTATGAACTTATTTATTTTATCCATTGTTGCATTTTAGGGTCATTGTATCATGTAATTGTTTTAGATATTTTTCGATATAAATATTTATTAAAATTAGAAGAATTTTCATAAACATGGATGCATTTTCTTAAATAATTTTTAAATAACATATTTATTGTTGAAAATATTATTATAAACCTTTGTACAAAGTTTTGGATATATATTTTTAAAATATATGAACGCTAAATCGGTTACATAAAGTGTGCCTCACTATTCTATTAATTATATTAATAACTAATTGAACAGAAGTGAACCATTAAAATAAATAAATTATTGATCTACATATGTAACAAATTGATTGTTGAATCTATGAATTATTATGATTTCCATTGAAAATTAGAAATTTTTTCATATAAATTTCATATAGTAATATGTATTAAATGTTGTGTAACTTGTCAAATATTCATTGTGTTTTCCATTGTTGCAGGTTCTACAAACCTGGGAGAAGACATGGACGGGAGTTCTGGAGAACCTGCATATTATTTGGAGAGACTCAAAATAAATAAAAAGGTAATATTCATGGAATTAAAGATATCTTTACATATTGTATTTGAATACAAATTTAAATCCTTATACATTCTTTTGTTAACAATAAAAAATTTGTAGGAATAAAATATGCTTAGTATTGTTTTGTGATTGTTTCAGAATCCCAACAACACCCAGAAGGATGTGGAGCAAGTGTAGGAGTCCTGGATATTCTCTGGAGAAGATTATCCTGTTAAAAAGACCGTTATGTATATAAATGGTTAGCATCTTTATTTAATTGTCAATCATACATAAATATGTTTTCATATGTATCATCATCAAAAATGCCCCTGCCTAGACATCTAAAAAACCCCAAATAATTCGAGCCCTAATTAATAATAAAATAAAACATTACCTTCCCTCATAATACAGATATTTATATTTTCATTGAAAAATATAAATATGAGTTGACATAAATGATGGACAGACAATTTTCATAGTTAGATAAGGTAAATATGAACATTGTATACATTTATTGAAAAGTTATAAGCATTTTACATCGTTATCATAAGAAATATAATAATTACAATAGTTATTGATATTAAGAGAAGTATAATATATAAATAAAAAGTAGAATCTGAATTTAGATGTCCCAGTCTTGTGTCTTTAACCGTGTCCGAGTAATAAATTATTTTTACAAGAAATACACGTTGAAATGAAATAAAATTCTTTATAACTTATGAACCAGTGTTTCTATAAATGCTTAGTAAAAGTGTTGTGGTACGAAATTAGCTGTAGATACCATTTTTCGAGGTCCCAACGTCATATGTTTGACCGTGTCCGAGTTATTAATTATTTTGTCCAATAATATACCGGGGAACTTAATTTACAAGTGTATTACTTGCGAAGCAGTATTTCAAAAAATGCACGGTGATTGTATTCTGATAGAAAATTTACCGTAGATTCCAAATTTCCGGTCTCATTGCCCTATCTTGAATTATTTAGAAATTATGATTTTTTTCTACCTGTAGAAGTAATAAATAATAATGTTGACCTGTTATAAATAGCAAAACAGTGGTTCCCAAATATTGAGGTAATATTTCCTTAGAGAAATTTTGTGTGAATTCCAAATTTTGTTGTAGCATCGATGTATCTTTAACCGTTTATGATTTTTTTCTAGTATGAGAAGAGCATTTTTAATGTTTATCAAGTAAATTTGAGGGACTGTAAGTCGAGAAACGATGATGGGAAGAAAATCATGCAGAGCATGAAATATTGAGAATTTCATGCTGAATCCAAAATTCGCGCGTTGTTGTATCTTTAACCGTGTAGGAGGGGTGGATGAAAAGAGACAGTATATATATGTAATATAGGATTATTGATTAATAATAAAAGTTGAAGAAATAAAATATGCTTAGTATTGTTTCTCATTGTTGCAGAATCCCAACAACAGGCAGAAGGATGTGGAGTCCTGGAGATCCTGTAGGAAAAGAATCCTGCAGAAAACACCTTTATTTACAAAGAAATGGTTAGCATCTTTATTTAATTGTGATTCATCTATTAAATATGTTTTAATATTTATTATTAAAAATTTTGAAAAGTAATTGAACATGAAATAAAAAAAAAATCCTTGAATTTCATAGACCTTATAGCATGTACATCGAAATATAAATAATAATAATGAATGTAATATGCTAATATGAGTTTATTTTCAATGTTGCAGAATGTGTAACATTAACCGAGGCAGCCCCGAGGTTTTCCGTGCTCTGAAGAAGATTCCCAGAAGAAAAATGGCCCATGTCACGCCTTTGCAGAAGCCCCCAAAAAATTGCAGAAGAAAAATTCCCCTGTCACGCCTTTGCAGAAGCCCCCCAAATAGTTCCAAAAGAAAAATGCCCCTGTCACGCCTTTGCAGAAGGCCCCAATTAATTGCAGCCCTTGATTAATAATAAAATGAAACATTACCTTTCCCCATAATCCAGATATTTTTATTTTCATGAAAAAGTATAAATATGAATTGATAAAAATGATAGACACAATATTCATAGTTCCATAAGGTGAATATGAATATTGTATAGGTACTTAGTTATAAGTTTTCGAAAAGTTATAAGCATGAAACATAATTATCGTGAAAGGTATGGATGATGAATGAAAATGTGACATATATACATACATATTTTCATAGGACTTACAAAGGTAATATAGTTATATAATTACATGATTACAATTAATATAAACGTTACATATACATACATTACTAAATAAAGTAGACCGAAATATAAAGTTCGTATAAATATAATCATTCATTGCAGTTGTAATAGGTGCAATAGTTAGTAAAGAGTACGTGAATTGTTGTACCTTGTGTTATATATAAATACTTAGACAAATCATTGAGCAATATTAATATTTTTTGGTGCAAGAATTAATATACAATTCGATAATAGTTGTTGCATTGAAAAATGTAGAAGAAAAGTCACAAATCGTTATAGTTCTTGATGCAATATTTAGTAGATATTTTGATAATAGTTGTACCTATTGTTGCAAAGAAATAGTTAGAGTAGAGTTTGAGCATTTAGGAAAAGATGTTGGTGCAAGAATTAACAGACAGTTTGTTAATAGTTGAAATCATTGTTGCACTGTAATAGTTGCAAAATATTTTTAGAATTCCTTATAAATATTGGTGCAATACTTAATAGATAGTTCGTTATTAGTTGTATGTATAGTTGCACTGAAATACTTAGACGAAATTTAAAGAAATCCGTATAATTATTGGTTCGAGAATAAATAGATAGTTTGGTAATAATTATACCTTTTGTTACACTGAACTACATAGATAATTTTGACATTCCGTATAGACGGTGCAAGAATGAACAGACAGTTTCTTTATAGTTGAACCCATAGTTGCAATTACTTAATCAAGATTTAAAAAATTCTTTATAGGTAGTGGTGCAACATTTAATAGACAATCTGTTATTAGTTGTACGTATTGTCGCATTGAAATTTTTGAAGGAAATTATAGAAACCCTTATAATAATTGTTGCATTGAAATAGTGAGACAATAGTTTGAGCATATGGTATAGATATTGATAAAAATAGGTTAAGAATAATTGAAGGCATTGTTGCACTAATATATGTAGAGAAAATTAGAATAATACTTATAATTATTGGTTCTACAGTAAATAGACAGTAATAATTGTACCTATTATTGCATTGAAATACTTAGACAAAATTAGAAAAATACTTTATAGTAACATTTAACAGATAGTTTGTTATTAGTTGTATCTTTTGTTGCACTAAAATACTTAGACAAAATTTTGAGCATTCCATATGGATGTTGATGCAAGAATTAATGGAGGGTTTGTAAATAGTTAAAGCCATTGTTGCACTCATATAGTTGAATTTTTTTTTTTAGAATTTCTTAGAGATATTATTGTTACATTGAATAGATAGTTTGTTATTTGTTGTACCTATTGTTGCACTGAAATACTTAGTCAAAAGTTTGAGCATCCCATGTAGGTGTTGATGCAAGATTTAACAGAGAGTTTATAAATAGTTGAAGCCATTGTTGCACTGAGATAGTTTTTTTTTTTTAGATTTTTTTATAGATATTAGTGTCACATTGAATAGATAGTTTGTTATTAGTTGTACGTATTGTTGCATTGAAATACTTAGTCAAAAGTTTGAACATTCCATATAGATGTTGATGCAAGAATAAAGAGAGAGTTTAATAGTTCAGGACATTGTTGCACTGAAAGAATTAGACAAAATTAAATAAATAGTTTATAATGATTGTTGCAATATGTAATAGATAGTTTGATATTAGTTGTACCTACTGCACAGAAATACTTAGAGAAAATTTGAAGAATTCCATACATGCACAAATTTTTTGGAAATGTTTATAGATAATTGTGCAACAATGAGCCCACAGTTTCGTTAGTAGTTGATGTATTGTTGCACTGAAATACTTGGACATAAATTTAAGAAATCCTTATAGTTATTGGTCCAACAGATCGAGGAATAATTGTTCATAGTTGTATGTATTGTTGCACAGAAATAATTCGATATTTTTTTACAAATCGTAGTACTTGTTGGAATTGAAGAACATGAGTAGTTATTGTTGCACTAAGTAATGTAGAGAACATATTTAGATATCGTTGAAGTATTTGGTGGTACAGATAATTAAATGTTTGTTAATTGTTGCAGCTATTGTTGCAATGTAGCCAATTTTTGTAGTAATGGATGAATAAGTATATGAAAACGTGTATGTATGTAGTAGTGACTGAAGGAAAATAGGAATACTTAATGTGGAAAATAATAGAAAATCATGCTTGTAACTTATCGAGTATTAATTAAGAATGTAGGTAAAGGGAGAACATATGTATGTGGTATAATAAAAGATGCACTATTGAACATACAAACGTATTTTACTTGATACACATATAAGGAGAATGTAGTGCATTTTTTGTTATATAACATATAGACATATGTATATATCGCAATGAGAAAATACAATATACGTGTAAGATGAGGCATAGGGCTTAGATGAAATTGCAATTGAAATGAATTAGAGATAATAATTTTTTTAGAAGGGTGAGAAAAGTGAAATATTTACAAGAGAAGATATTTACACCGTGATAGTGATTTATAGAGGGTATGATCGCGACACCGGAACAGGACGTACATGTAGAGTCATACTTGCGTAATATCGTACTTATAAGGGTATTTTAGTAAGAAAAAGTTAGGATTGAGTTTGTATATAGAAAAATCTTTCATTAGAAGGGAGGAATGAAGTTAGCATGGCGTGTAAGAAAAGTAATTAGAAATGGAAAATGTGGAAAATCATCCCGAAATAGCGTTAGTGATTTGTAAGAATGTTTTTTTTGGAATTAATAGAGAAATGTTTACTTGGGGAAATATTATAAGTAAATATAAATGTAATTGATAGGTAAAGCGCGAAACATTTGTTAATTTATTTGTTGAATTTGAATAGTTATAGCAATTTTTGGGGTGTTTTTTGAAATTTTCATACATAATTGTTGTCATTACAAACCATGGAAAAAGAATTTAGCTTATTAAATGAGATGCAGTATTGATACCATTTTTTCGTGAAATAATGACGGGTGATGGGAAATCGAAGAAAATGATGTTTATATATTAGTCGTATGTTCCGATGTAGTGGTGGTAACCCTGTATAAGAAGTCCTACACAGATAGTAAATATGAAGTAATTGTTACACCCTTGTAGAGTAGTATCTGTATTAAATTAGCCATATTTCGACCCCTTAGAGGGAAAGATATCGTAATATCATTTTGTTTTTATTTATATATAGAGATATATTATTTGATTGAAGAAGAAAGGGGTAACAAGTGCTACATTTAAAGCCGTAGATAGTAATAATATTTGATAACATGATGGGGTAATTAATCAAATAGTTTTTCGCTCGGAAAATCGTGTGTAGTGGAGGGAATTCATAAATAATTTTGTACGTATTAATAGTTTAGGAGTTAGGATTTTTTAGCGAAATATCTTACACGTATACATGTATGTTTAATATCAAATGTTGGGAAGAAATCATAGAGTTTTGAAGTGCATTAGAAAATCATGAAATAGGAAATAGATATATACATATGTGAGTAGGTATGTTATATAACTAAATGTATTCGTTCTCCTGAAATTAGTTCATAAGGTAGATAGTCATTGTACATATAAAAATCTCGTTCTATTCATATAAAAGTACAAATATCCAAAGGGAAGTATTTGGATATTTGAAATAGTGGGAAAGGTGAAAGTGTTACGTAATATTTTTTAACAGCGATTACGTGAAATTTTTTTTTTCCCTAGGAGGAGGTTAGGGGTGAATGACCGCAAAGTAAGAAGCGTTAGGTCGCTGTTTGAGGTTAATACTTATTCCCTTTCCGACAAGCTAAAAACTACCTAAGTCGCTGCTGTACAACACACTGTGCAGCGCGCTTTGCAGACCTAGCCATATAGCTTAGTCTGCAAGGTAGTAGGGCGCGAAGCGCCCTGCAAAATTTTTATAAAAAATCGAGGAACGAGATTTTTGTAAGTCCAACTTTTTGTGTACACAAATGCTGGACTTAGAAAAAATTTTGAACAAAATTGTTTCAGAATTTTTTCTAAGTCCCCACTAGTAGTATAGGTATACCTACACTTGTAGCATAGCCATAGCACATAAGTATTTTATTGTATATCACTGTACCAATATAAGATCAATAAAAAAAATTATTAACATAATCCAATTGTATTATTTCTCTTATTACTATTTCAGGATTTTATATTTCAAATACCACTTACCTTAGCATACTTACATAGCCTACCAGCGATACATGGATGCTTGCTGCAATACACTTAGTAATTAAATTAGATGATAGGATATGGGAGGTGAAGTGTCACTGGTTGATGAGGGAGGAGATGTATGAACGGAAGGACTGACGTCATCATGAGAGATGAAATATTTTTTTGGACTTAGAATATTTTTTTTGATTTGGTGATTACGTAACAGGGTATTACGTAATCATGTAATGATAGGATTTATTTTATTTTGGATTCAGAATATTTTTTTAATTTTTGTGAGGTGATGAATTATTTTACGGGGTTGTGAAATATGGTTGCTATATTTTTTGGATTACGTAGCACCTATTACGTAATCATGCAATCGGATTTATTTTATTTTTTGAGTCGGCATTAAAAATACATAAAAGACACTTCTAATTTTCGTGCATAGGTATGATCTTAAAATCTTTTTTGTACTTTTTTTTTGTAAAAAATGCAACAGATGTTACTTAATCATGCAAGGTAAAAAATTATTACTTTGACAATATTTTTTTTAAATTCTATATGTATGTACTGAATATACTAGGGTTGAAATTTCATTTTTTACTATGCACTTCTGTACTTATCTTTCAACGTACCAATTTCAGAGGGTGTTACGTAATCCTGTTTGTTCGTATGTATGTATAACTTACTTTATTTCTTCAATGAAAATTCCTAGGGTAAATTGAAATTTTCTAAAGGATGTAAAGGATTGCTAAATAAAATATTTAATCATTTTAAGAACATTTATTTATCATTTCCTATTACATAATGTCAGGATGATTTTTCCATTGAAATAGATATTTCTTATATGTATATTAATCATTTTATTTTAATATAATAGATGCCCCATAGGATTTCTTAAATTTTAAATCTACTTGGATTGTATATTTATCGAATATTTTTCTAATTGATTTTAGAATATTACAATATATGAATTTCGATATGAGGCATCTACTACTTAACAATTATGTACAGGGTGAAAAAATAGATTACATAAATACAATATAAATGGTTCCATTGTAGACGTACCTTAATTTGAGCTGGATCTATATAACAAAAAAATAGGAATTAGCTTTTTTTTGTAATACCATGATTATATATTTACTTATTATTTAAAGAAGGCGAAATTCTTCAATGTTTCTGGGGGCAATGACCTATGTTACACAAATTCTTCAGGACTACCAATACTAATTTGGGCTTGTACATGAATTTGGGGGTTCCTTTCTTGTGGGGGTAAATATTTTCAATTGTTTCTCAACATGTAAACAAACAAAAACAAATGTATTAGGACTTTAGAATTATTAGAAGTTACTTTAACACAAAATTTATTAAACATCGTACAAAAACTTCAAAGAGCATGCACACATCCGCTCTAAAATACAACCGAATAATAAGGAAAATAGCCGAAAATATCCTGTGTAACGATTCTGGTGATTGATACGGACTTCTATTGGTCGTCTGTACACCCAAAATAATGTAGCAAGTTGTAGGAAATTTCAGGAATTTAATGGAACTCAGTTTGACCTGGAATTTGCAAGAACTGATATTCAAGAACTTAACAGCGTATATTTTGGTGTAATGAAAAAGTTCCATAAGGTACATTATTATTGGTGTAAAGACGAATTTTTTGTACGATGTTTAATAAATTAATTGAATGTCTTGTACGAATGTATTTTGTGTACATGAATTGTAACAATTTGTAAGATATTACTGTGTGATAATGTCCATGTTATTTTGTATATAGGTATAGTAAGAATAAATGCTGTTTGAAGTATTTGAGGTAGTTACCATGAAATTGTATTGCGTTCGAATTTGTCTATGTACCTTATTAATACCAACTGAATTACCTTCTTCTGGGTGTGCCATATCTGTATTCTAAAACATTGTGTGGGTTGCGAAAAAAAATGCAAAATCTATTATCAGAGTAAATATACAATAATAGAATAATATACATGAGTTTAAATAAACTATTATATGATCTATCTAATAAGCTACGATAGTCATAAGTACTTATAATCAGGGATCTTTTATTTTCTTTAAAATCATCATAATAGTTTTATTCATCTACTTTGGCACAAAATTGTGATGTTAAATGTTAGAATAAAAATATATGATGTTTAAATTGAAGCTTGTAAACATTGCAAGGTAGTACTAGATGGGTGACCGATTTATACTAAATGTTCCCAAATTTTTATGCCCACAAGGGCCTATAATACCTAATTGTATACTTAGGGAAATTAATTTTGTCATCATTTTTAAAACAAATTTTTCACGCATCTTTTGTAAAAAATATCGGACTTTCTCCCCAAAATTATAGGTGCACCCTACCATACTTCACATTTCTTTTTTGGGTTCATGCCAGTACCAGCCTTACACTTAAACTCATCGCTAAATTCTTTCAAGTTACTGAGACTCCCTACTACCCTAAATTGAGGTGGCGATTGTGGGTCTTTCTCGATTTGTAAGTTAGTGGATTCTTCTGTGCTTGTACTACACCATACTTGAGCAAAACTAACAAAAAATAGTTGCTTGTGGGTTAAGTTTAAACCGGGTAAAGGTGCAGGGATTGGTAAACGACGAGACATTTCCAGAAAAGCGTGGTAGGCTGCCTTAAGACCACCATTATCGGCTATGTTTTCGCCAAGAGTTTGTCTACCATTTAAAGAACGATTGTTGATTTTGTATGAACCATAAAACTGATTATTGATATTATTTTTATGAATGTTATTCATAATACTATACAGTTGTTTTTATGTTTAAAAAGGTGTACTAATCTATTGTTTATGAAATGATATATACAATTGAACTACTATTGAAAGATTGTATTGTATTGTAAAGGAGAATGAATTTAATGAGCCATCAAAGCAGGACCTGAGACACACAAGTCACGCAGGCAAAGACTCTCTAGGCTGGGCCTAGGATGCGAGACAGGCGTACCTGAAACCCCACAGTGACAAGTGGTACTGCCCCAAGCTACCCCACAGTGATGAAATAACATCCCACTCAAAATTAATGCAGGCAGGGGCTGAAAGTAATATTTTATCAGCGGTTCAAGCGAACTTGAGGCCTACAAAAACCAGAGCGGGTTATTGGGTGATCGAATGCGATTGAGATGCAAAGGAAAATGAATTTAATGAGCCACCAAAGCAGGACCTGAGACACACAAGTCACGCAGGCAAAGACTCTCTAGGCTGGGCCTATGATGCGAGACAGGCGTACCTGAAACCCCACAGTGACAAGTGGTACTGCCCCAAGCTACCCCACAGTGATGAAATAACATCCCACTCAAAATTAATGCAGGCAGGGGCTGAAAGTAATATTTTATCAGCGGTTCAAGCGAACTTGAGGCCTACAAAAACCAGAGCGAGTTATTGGGTGATCGAATGCGATTGAGATGTAAAGGAAAATGAATTTAATGAGCCACCAAAGCAGGACCTGAGACACACAAGTCACGCAGGCAAAGACTCTCTAGGCTGGGCCTAGGATGCGAGACAGGCGAACCTGAAACCCCACAGTGACAAGTGGTACTGCCCCAAGCTACCCCACAGTGATGAAATAACATCCCACTCAAAATTAATGCAGGCAGGGGCTGAAAGTAATATTTTATCAGCGGTTCAAGCGAACTTGAGGCCTACAAAAACCAGAGCGGGTTATTGGGTGATCGAATGCGATTGAGATGCAAAGGAAAATGAATTTAATGAGCCACCAAAGCAGGACCTGAGACACACAAGTCACGCAGGCAAAGACTCTCTAGGCTGGGCCTAGGATGCGAGACAGGCGAACCTGAAACCCCACAGTGACAAGTGGTACTGCTCCAAGCTACCCCACAGTGATGAAATAACATCCCACTCAAAATTAATGCAGGCAGGGGCTGAAAGTAATATTTTATCAGCGGTTCAAGCGAACTTGAGGCCTACAAAAACCAGAGCGAGTTATTGGGTGATCGAATGCGATTGAGATGTAAAGGAAAATGAATTTAATGAGCCACCAAAGCAGGACCTGAGACACACAAGTCACGCAGGCAAAGACTCTCTAGGCTGGGCCTAGGATGCGAGACAGGAGTACCTGAAACCCCACAGTGACAAGTGGTACTGTCCCAAGCTACCCCACAGTGATGAAATAACATCCCACTCAAAATTAATGCAGGCAGGGGCTGAAAGTAATATTTTATCAGCGTTTCAAGCGAACTTGAGGCCTACAAAAACCAGAGCAGGTTATTGGGTGATCGAATGCGATTGAGATGATTTCAGGATGTAAAGGAAAATGTTGTTTGTGTAGCAGTTCAATATGTACTACCGTTCTGAAATTCTAAAGAGTTGTACACCGTTCTAAACACAAAATCTGTACAGTATTGATTTACTATGAGGAGTATATGAATATGTAATACTTCAGAATTTATTTTCAATTTGTAATTATCTTTAATAAATATAAAAGAATTATATAAATGCCTGACTGATGAGAATAATTTTGAATAATATCTGCGGATTTTATTTCAAAATAATGAAAAAAAAATATAATAACAACCTTCTAAAAATAAGAACCCTAAACTTACTATATTGTTTGTCAACACACGCAGTTCGTTCTTTGAATTTTTCAATGGTTTTATTATTCCACCATTGATGAAAATTTCCCTCTTTATCATACTCTTTGCCCTGGTCGTCAAAAGCATGGGTAACTTCATGTCCCATAACTATCCCCATAGCCCCATAATTTAAACTAGGGGGGTATCTCGGCTCGTAAAAGGGTGACTGCAATATACCAGCAGGAAAAACCATTTGATTTTTTGTAGGGGTGTAGTATGCATTACAATTCAAATTTTCAATGCCCGTTATTCTATCTTTAACCGTGTAGGAGTGGTACAAGAAAATATAAAATATGAACCAATTCGAAAATTCACAAAAGCGTCTATAACTCGAGATCCGATGATGTAAAAAAAAATCATGCGTGACAATAAATGAAAGAGAATTTCATGCTGAATACAAATTTTCATTGCCCGTTATTCTATCTTCAACCATGTTAGAGTGGTAGAATAATAAATAAAATATGACCCTGATTATGTTTAGTTCTTGTGTGTAACTTGCATAATACTTATTTGATAAATTCTTACAAGACATGCTTTGATAGAAAATTTTATGAGGAATTCATCTTTTAGGCTCGTATACCCTTATTATTAACTGCGTATGTGTGGTGCACAAGTAAATTTCAAAATAAAAATGATAAATTTAAATGTTTTGTCAAGGACAGCAATATTCTTATAATATTCTTTGATACACAATATATTCGGCTCTTACAGCCTTCTTATTAACTGTGTATGTGTGGTGCACAAATAAATCACAAATAACAATTTTCGAAATACCTCATTTTGTTTAGGACAGGAACATTGTTATATTAAACATTATTAACATATAACATATAAACATACAATAGTGTTTTGCTGTGGCAAACACGTAGAGAATGTATGTGCTGCTTTCTCGCATTCCCCAAATTTTCTCTGAAGCCGAGTTTGGACATAGTAGAGGGTTTCTCATCCAGCAACCATATTTTTGGTCTGTGAAACGATGGTGGACGACAGATTTACCAACAGCATACAGAACGCAATCTGTGAACAGAATAAACAAAAAACAAAATAGATTTAATAGAAAACAGAAATATTTTATGCAGTAGGTTCAAATAAGCTTGTCTGGAATTTTTTTTTAGCAGCTGGAACATTTTGAAAATGAGTATACTTATAGAAATCGGCATTCTGAATCTAAATTTGATAAGTACAAGTCGATATCTCTTTTAGATTTTGAGTTATGAGCATATGAATATTTGTATTAAAACAAACTTTTCTGAATAATTTTTCAGCGATTCAAAATTACTGAAAATTTGTGAATATATAAAATAATACATGCTGAACCCAAATTTGGAAAGTTAAAGTCGCTATTTCTTTTTGTTTCAGAGATATTATCGCCAATGGCTGTGCGTGAGTTGTGGCCAAATATTGAAAACATGTTCTTTTTCGATTTAAGATGAAACATTTTTAAACGCTGCATAAATAATCAACACACAATTACATATTATACCTATTGTAAATGAACAGAAAGTTAAAAATAAATAAATATGGTATTCATTTGTATATTACATCAATCCGGCGTAAAATTGTTCCTTTTTTGATAAGTCTAACAATTCCTTTTCTATAGAAATTAAAGATGGAATGGATAGTTTCTTACCTGTAGCTCTGTTGTGCAATCCAGGATACATCGTTTTTCCAAAGGGCCTAACGACAAGTTTCCCTATAAGCTCATAATAGGACACACCAGGATTAGGACATTTTAGTTCGTTTAAATCGGGACAATCAGGACACGTGGTTACAGGAGAATAAAGGGCAATTAAGCATTTGTGGTCTGGGGGTTGAACCCCATATACAGCAACCCCTGACCCTTCTATTAAGGGTGGCGGTGTTACCAAACGAGAATCAACCTCTGAAAAATTAAAACATAACAGCATAACAAAAATTATGGTTGTGGACCGATGAACCAGTTTGTATAGTATAAAAAATATTGTTTGTTTCTATCTTCAGCTAGAATGTAAGTTAAAATTTAACAATTTTTGCCTAAATCTGCAAGTAAATTTTGGTTGTATCAATCGTCGTTCAATAACAAACAACAAAGCACCTCTAGCTAGGATGAAAGCTCTTGTCGACATGTCAACTTTACCGGTCAGCAAAAAAGCTCTGTGTATAGAAAAATTTCAGGCAGGTCAAAATCGCGACAGCCATGACAAGTAGTGATAGATTGGACTTGAACTATCGTCGTTTTTTTACGTTTTATATTAATTTTCTCCTTTCTTCGCACACAAAGCGTAAATAATTTGAAAGATACACACCCTCTTTTTAGGTGAAAAGATAGAGACTGCATTTTGAGTTAATTAAAAATATTTCAAGAATAGATTTCAGCGGTGGAATATTGGTGGACATATAGAAAAAGATGTGCTAAAACTAAGTTTGAATCATATAAGTTGCTATCTTTATTAGTTTTCGAGATATTAAGATATTAATTGTTGATAAAATCAATTGTGTAATTATTGACTGAAATGTTTTTGTACACTAAATTCTACAATCCTCAACGCGACAGCAATATGAAACAAATATATTTTTTATTTCTATTTCAAAATCAATGTGTTAGAATTATAATTTATCAAACACATATCATTAGCTATTCGGGGTCCAAAGTCTTTTGGCGAAACTAGGCAAGAATTGGACAACCAAGTGTAATAAATTACTCTAGATAAGATGCCACAGTCACACAGTCTCTTAGTTGACAAGACGTTTTAAAGTTACAAACAAGACAAGAAATACTTAATAAAATGTCAATAAATTTATTTTTTAAGTGTGCAAGAAAATCTTTAACAAACTAAAACTGTTACAGCCAAATTAAGGTAAAGGTAAATGAGTTTAGTGAGCCATCAAAGCAGGACTTGAGACACACAAGTCACGCAGGCAAAGACTCTCTAGGCTGGGCCTAGGATGCGAGACAGGCGTACCTGAAACCCCACAGTGACAAGTGGTACTGCCCCAAGCAACCCCACAGAGATGAAATAACATCCCACTCAAAAATAATGCAGACAAGGGCTGAAAGTAATATTTTATCAGCGTTTCAAGCGAACTTGAGGCCTACAAAAACCAGAGCGGGTTATTGGGTGATCGAATACGATTGAGATGCAAAGGAAAATGAATTAATGAGCCACCAAAGCAGGACCTGAAACACACAAGTTACGCAGGCAAAGACTCTCTAGACTGGGCCTAGGATGCGAGACAGGCGAACCTGAAACCCCACAGTGACAAGTGATACTGCCCCAAGCTACCCCACAGTGATGAAATAACATCCCACTGAAAATTAATGCAGGCAGGGGCTGAAAGTAATATTTTATCTGCGGTTCAAGCGAACTTGAGGCCTTCAAAAACCAGAGCGGGTTATTGGGTGATCGAATGCGATTGAGATGTAAAGGAAAATGAATTTAATGAGCCACCAAAGCAGGACCTGAGACACACAAGTCACGCAGGCAAAGACTCTCTAGGCTGGGCCTAGGATGCGAGACAGGCGTACCTGAAACCCCACAGTGACAAGTGGTACTGTCCCAAGCTACCCCACAGTGATGAAATAACATCCCACTCAAAATTAATGCAGGCAGGGGCTGAAAGTAATATTTTATCAGCGGTTCAAGCGAACTTGAGGCCTACAAAAACCAGAGCGGGTTATTGGGTGATCGAATGCGATTGAGATGCAAAGGAAAATGAATTTAATGAGCCACCAAAGCAGGACCTGAGACACACAAGTCACGCAGGCAAAGACTCTCTAGACTGGGCCTAGGATGCGAGACAGGCGAACCTGAAACCCCACAGTGACAAGTGGTACTGCCCCAAGCAACCCCAACAGAGATGAAATAATATCCCACACAAAATTAATACAGACAGGGGCTGAAAGTAATATATTATCAGCGTTTCAAGCGAACTTGAGGCCCGTAAAAACCAGTGCGGGTTATTGGGTGATCGAATGCGATTGACATGAATTAGGAATAAAGATATTGTAAAGGTTAATGCTGTACCAGTTTCGAAAAGAATTATCAAGAGTTGTGAGCGATAAATAAAGCAAAATATGATGTAACACACTTGTAAAAAATTGGAATTTGTTTAAATAATATACTAATGAATTATTAATTTTATGAAACAATGTTTTCTGTAAAATCCGTGGCTCAAATGTAGAAACGAAATAACCAAAATTTATACTGAAACTATGAAATAAAAGCATTTGTGGAAATTGTTTCAGGAATTCAAAATTAGTGAAATTGTGAGTACTTATAGAAAAAACTATGCTCAATTCAATTTTGGAACGTACATGTTGCTATCTTTTTTAGTTTCAGAGATATTAACCGTTAACTGATACAATTGAAATTTGCAATTCCCATTTAGAATATGATTGTACATCTATTGAAATTTGCTGAAAATTTGAATACATATTTAAAATAACCTGCTCTGTTCAAATATTCAGATCGCTATCTCACCTAGTTACCAAGTTATGTTTTTATATCCTATATGCAAAACACGAAATTTTCAAAAAAATGGGTATGTGTATTTCTAAAAAACTAAGAATCCAAGAATTTTTTCACTATTTTTCCCGTAATGTACAAATCCAAATTAGGGGGTTATTATACATTTTGTGAAAAAATTAAGGGGTTTAAATTTTGACCCATTTATAGAAGTTGTCCCTATCTACTATCTTTCAACAAATTAAAAATTCCATATCTCGAAAACTAAAGCCCCGGAATTTTTTATACTATATTTCCTGTGATCTACGCATTCATATTAGGGGGATACGATATGTTTCCCCAAAAAATGAAGTAGTCAAATTTTTAACCATTTTGAGAAATTTTATTCTGTTCTCCATTTTAATTTTTATTTGTAACTATTGTATCAAACATACGAAAAATTTGAAAATTAATATACTTATGTAAAAACGTTCGTAGATTCGAATGTCGCTTCGTACACTACCGTTTCTCTATTGGTATTCGAGTTACGAAGCTTTAAATTGAAAAATGAAAAGTAAAAAATTACAATTTTTAATAAAGTTTATGAATCTTGAAAACTATGGCCCTGAAAATTTGCTGAAAAAATGTGTATATACAGAAAAGAGCATGCTGAATCTAAATATGAAACAAATAAGGATCTATCTTTATTATTTATAATGCTAGGGATAAAATAATATTTTCTTCTCACCATATACTGTGAATTCACCTCTGGTAATACCATATTCATTCTTTGCTATGCAGTAATACCTAGAAAAATCCATACTACTTATATTAATAATTTTTAGTTACATCATAGATTTGTAAATATCTGATCCCTCCCAATAACGCCCGGCTTCTCGAAAGGCCTCCACTTCGCATTCCAGGAGAGCTGTGTGTCCATTGGAAGCATCTACCATCTGGTTTCGAATTCGGATTAATGGAGAAACTGGAAAGAAGGGAAAAAATCATGGAATTTGTCATGGATTTGTTGTTGGGAATTATTATATTAAACAATATATTTATAGCATTATTTTGTCAATACTGCCCTTCCTGAATCAACCCTTTTGCTTGTTAATAATTATGTCAAAACTTTCAATTTATTAAGTAATTTACGCTAAGTCCGGAATTCAATTAGCGGAATGATTGACCGCTAAAGCAAATGTTTCTAAACAAATATAAGCACAGACATATATATAATGGAAAGGAGAAACACTCCATCTGGAAGCTGGAAAGCTAAAGCCGAATCTGGACAATATAGAATCGTATGTAATGTGGAAGAATAAATGAACAAATAAAATAATAATTATGGAAACGTATTTATATAAAAATTAAAATATTACTGTACACCCAAACCCTTAAAGGTTTAATTCCAAATATCTCGGAAACAAAAAAAGACATTCATATACAGTCTGAAAGTTTGAAATCTACATATTTCAATTTATTACCAAACACTAATTTTAATAAATAATTAATTTCAAAATTTGGAATTTTTTATTTTTCAAAGTATTTAAAAAATGTTTGAGGCTTCATACCTTAAAATGGGTGTGAGATACGGCCCTAAAATCTTTACCATTCGATTTGCAAGGTCTTTTTATATACATATATCAATTTTTATTAAAATAATTCGATGGATAAATTTTATATTAATTATTTATCAATATTATGTCGCAACACAATGAAATATGTTTATTTTTATACATATTTTTGTACAACTAATATTAGTAAATAAATATTAGGAAAATTTGTGTATGTAGTTATTTATATAGAATCGAATAAAAAAATCGCCAGGCTCGTACTCTCATTTTTTAAAGATATAAAAATTTATACCCAAATATGGGTACGAGATATGGCCCTGAAAATATTACTATTGGATTCGCCGTATTTTCTTATATAAGTGTACCAATTTCCAGAAAAAAAATTGACTAGTATTTATGCCATTAAATATTTCCTAACATAGAAAATTTGGATTTCAAATTTGAAACATTAATTTGCAAATATTGTATTAATAGTTGAAAAAAATTGACAATTTATGTATGTATATATTTTTTTGCACAGAATCGAAAGGTGTAATCGTCAAGACTGTGTCATCATTTTTTAAGGAGGTAAAAATTTGTACCCTAAATTGGATATGAAATAGGGCCCTGAAAATATGACCATTAGATTGTACGTATTTTCTAATATAAGTATACCAATTTTCAAATAAAAATTCTGATTAGTAAATTCACAAATAAATATTTCCCAAAATATAAAATTTAGATATAAAAAATAAACTAATTGTTTAAAAAAAAATTAAAATATAATGTATAAATGTAGTTATTTATGTGGAATCGAATACTAAAATCGCTAGGACCGTATATTCAATATTTAAATCTATACACAAAAATTAATAAAAAAAATTGACTTACTTTACCAAGATCCCAGCTGAATCACACTTCCGTTCGCTGTTCTCCACTCCACTTCCGGTTTGGGAATCCCTGTAGCTGCACACCTCCTCCGGAAATTGTCCCCCTCGTGAACAACAATCGGTTTGCTGCCCAAGACTGATTTCGAACCTGGAGTATAAGTAATACGCGCTGGCACTTAGAAAGAGTGTCACTATGATGACTATGATATTGTTTATATATTGGGGATGTATTACACCCTAAAATGGGTACGGGTGTAGATAGGGAGATATACACATACGTACAGTAAGAAATCTGTA